>JAPMUY010001935.1:30000-195513 GCA_026901105.3 Galaxias olidus
AGACATTTGGCTTTTGAGACACTTATAAATCAATCACAGTCTTCCCTAGACCTTGTAGTCCCTAGACCTTGTAGTCCCTTGACATTGTAGTCCTTAGATCTTGCAATACTTTAGTTCTTGTTTATTTTCCATGATATCTAAACTCACACTTAGAAAGTAGAGGACATACAGTACAGTAAAACAAGTGAATTGACCCGCTGAGGGCACTTATATTGGCTGGTAAACAGAGATCCCAGCCCTTGTCTTTGTGTCTAATTCTTCTGACTCCTCTGCTGCCCTCCCAGCCTGCCCCAAGGGCGTCCACTGCCTCCCAGCCTACCCACTCTTTTCTCTCTCTCTCTCTCTCTCTCTCTCTCGCTCTCTCTCTCTCTCTCTCTCTCTCTCTCTCTTTCTTTGTCTGTGGCCCATGTTGCCGGCCCTTGCCCTAGAGTCATGCTACCGTTCTGCCAGACGGGTGGTGTTGGGGGGCGGTCAAGACAGAGCTGACCATTGTTCTGTTGTTTCCCCCTGTGGAGGAGCAGTGGGAAAATCCCCAAAGCCATACACACACATCAGAGAGCCAGGCCATTGGCCCTGTAGCAGAACAGGAGCGCACCCCGTAGGACGGAGGGGCCACACCCAACACCAGCGGCCCACATGGGCTCACAGGGGCCCGGGCAGGGAGGGGCGGGATACGGGGAGCTATGGAAACGTTGACGGAGTTCTGAAACAAAGTCCTTGGGGAACAGTAGGGGTGAGGCGGAAAAGGAACCTAAAGGAAAAGACGTGTTGGATACTGTTGAGTTTTTGTGGTGGATGGAAGTGTCAGGAAGACAAGGTAGGGCTCTAACTTTAAAATACAAGTGTGTGTGTGTGTGTGTGTGTGTTTGTGTGTGTGTGTTTGTGTTTAGTGAGAGCCTACACTGGCGTGTTACTGTTTGTACTCATTGTTACTGAAAGCCCTGTGTAGTTTTCCCTCCAGACCTCTCGCTCTGAGCTCTTCTGAAATATGTAAACTTCTGCTGCGTTGGCTTTGCATGGTGCTGAGTGCCGGCTGGCCCCTATCCCGCGGCCACACGGGGGTTAACGCTGCCCGCTGCTGGAAGAGGACTTTGATATTCCAGCGCTGGAGGGCAGGGCCCCAGAATAGGGGCCAGTCTGTAAGCGCTGCGGCTTAAGGGGGACTAACGTGGTTTACTTGGAATGGAGACCGCAAGTGTGGCCTGCCTGCCGCTTATAAATATGCAAACATTCCACACGAGCAGATATTCACGTTCGATTTCCTCTCTTTTATCTCTCCGTCTCTTTCTGTCTCTCTCGTGGACACACATACAGAAGCATCATTGCTACAAAGTAATAAAAACAATATTGCCCCCCTCTGGACCAAGAATGATATAGAATATGGAAACACAAGTCCAGTAAAGTATTAAGTATCAGTGGTTTTCTGGAGAACTTTAAAGAGCACCAGCAAATTCAGTTTGGTCACGGAAGTTTGGTAAAGTCAAATAAGTCAAATTAATTGGCCCTGCAGCTGTTGGAACTCGACACTACAAAAAACAAAATAGTTTTGCAAGCCCAAAGAAAGATCAAAAGAAACTGAGCTACTTTGAATGAAAGTATAGGGAAAGTGCTAACAAATCTCACGTTGGTGACTATAAAATGAAAAGAAACATATTGTACTTGGCTTCACAACATGTGAATTCTAGAGTGGCTTAAATCTTTTATGTAATTATGTCTAGACTTTGTATTTTTAGCTAACAGTGCTCCTGCTGTGACATCCCTAGCTCTAGAGCCCTGACCACTGGGCCCCAATACGAAAGCAGGCCGTGATTTATGACAGCTCGCACATTATTGGATTTTTATAATGAAGTCTTAATTTGAGCTCTTTCATCTTAATGTCTTTTTTCTTTGTTTACAAAAAATGTGGCTCTGCTTCACTGTTTGGTCACTACAGCATAGCCAGCTGGCTGTGTAAAGCTGTGCCATTTATTTGACCTAACTCACTTCAGTCCCCATGTCTGGAATCTATTATTGCCTGAAAACTATTTTGTTATGTAGACTGTGGTAATTATTGTTATTTAATGTGTATTGCAATTATTCAGGAATAAGATTAATGGCTACTCTCCTATTCATCCTGAATGTCATTTTGGACACACATTTTTCCGCCAATAGGTGCGACACGGAGAGAAATGTTGGCTAGATAAACTGCAACTATTAAATAGTAGAAATGGAATTATCAAGATAATGGTCTTTCCAGAAGAGCAGAAAAGTCTTCAGCTCCAAGTTTGAGGTTGTAGTTTGAAATAGGAGTGATCAAGTCACACAACCCCTTTCTCTCTAAGCTGCCGAAGCTTGACCTGTTTGGAAATGGTTGGAAATGGTCTGAGATAATGTGTGATTTTGAATGTAGTTACGTGCATTGTTTTATTGTATTATGTATAGTATTAGTTGGTTCATGCAGCCATTTCTCTGCATTCAAAGTCCCGGGCAGCTCTCTGAGCATCTGTCTCCCTGGCAGCTGGAGTGGGCCGGCGCTACTAGTGAGGGAAAAACTCCAAGGTCATTCTAATGTTTATTCTCTCTCTCCCTGTCTCTCTCTCACTGTCTCTCTCTCCCTGTCTCTCTCTCCCTGTCTCTCTCTCCCTGTCTCTCTCCTCCTGTCTCTTTCCGTCTCTCTCTCCCATTGCCACTCGCTCTCTTAACACTCACTGATGATGAGTGTGAAATAATTGTGTGCAGAGTGCACGGTTTGAATTGGGGGGGCCCTTCTATTGCAACTCTGTCCTCATTTTAATTTGCCTTGCTCTCCATCCACCCTCCCCCTCACTCTCTCCTTGTTTCTGGGTGGTGGTAGCTAGCTACTAGCCGGTCTTTCATGACTGACCGTGATCTCCTCTCTCAGCCCTTACATCCACACCATGCCTTTCCTCTTCCTCTTCCTCCCCAGTCTTGAAGGAGCAGGCTAACGCTAAGAGAACCCCCCCCCCCCCCCCCCCCCCCCACACACACACACACACACACTGCTGTCTTCACATGTTTCAAAAAGCAGAGTTACTGCTGCCTGGCTTACTATAATAGACAAGCAACCCTGTCCCCGTCACTCAGCACCCACTACAAATGCTCATTCTCTATGAGGCTGCCTGTCTCTGGTGATCAGGGTTTTCTTGAAAAGGGCATAATTCAGTTCATGATGCGGCAACGTGTTAATGTCGCCCTTGTTTGAGGCTAAAAAAGAGCAATATCTCCTTCTGCTGGTATCTGGCAGTACTACATATTTGAATGTTTTGTCATGTGTAATGTTATGTTATATCCTACTAAAGGCATACAAACAGGATGTGGTTCAGACAGCTTAAGAGACCTATAAAACAGTTACACAACCGAACAATGATGAAACTGTCTAGTAGGGGCTAACATTAGACTGTTGTCTGGCTAGGGCTAACATTACACTGTTGTCTGCCTAGGGCTAACATTACATTAGAATGTTATATGTCTAGGGCTAGCCTGAGACTGTTATCTGTTTAGGGCTAGCATTAGACTGTTATCTGTCTAGGGCTAACATTACATTAGACTGTTATCTGGCTAGGGTTAGCGTTAGACTTTTATCTGTCTAGGGCTAACGCTAGACTATTTTTTGACAAGCACGTTGCATCTTTTATTCAGAAAGCACTGTATAGAATCAATTATTATTATTATTATTATTATTATTATTATAGTTAAGACTGTTGTCTGGCAAGGAGTATTTCTATAAAATGTTCTGGCGTGTCTTAAACACTATTCTACTCTTGTTCCTCAAAGTAGAGGCCATCACAAGTTCAGTCTTTTATTTTTCCATGTGTGGAAATGCTCCATTACCGCAAAGCCTTGTCCCCATTCCACCCCTGTCCAGCTATGATTGACATTCCAGCATGGCAGTGGAGTATCCATGGTGGTTTCAGTCAGACATGGCTGCTTGTGGTTATGCTTGGCTCCCACGCCCAGTAGCGTTGAGGAATTTAGTTCTGGTCATTTAATTTCCCTCCCTTAAACATTGTTTTTCTCTCCTTCCTTCCTTCTTTCTTTTTGCCTTGGCTTGGTTTTCCATTTCTAACTGAAACATCCCTGTATTTCCTCTCCCACGGCCCATTAAGCAGCATTTACAGAAGGGTTACAAAAAGATTCTATTTTATTATTATTGTTATTATGTTATTTGATTGTAGTTGCAATGTGAGGTATCCTATCACAACAATCAAAGTAGTGTGATAATCAACACTCCTTATGTCCGTATAGGATCTCTCAGCTTCAAACGCCTGGTTGTTAAACCTGCCGTGCGCCCATATGACTTGGGGTGGGGTGATAATTAACGAGGAAATCACGGTGGGGTGATAATTATAGTTTTCCTAATGTGAAGTACCTCTCAGCCCTTTACCCTTGTGTGAGTCTCTAGTGGTGTTCACGATCATATCTGTCTATTTTGATCTTATCCGGGTTTGTGCTGCTTTTTTTTTGTTCTCACCTTCACACTCTTTGACAACTTGAAGGCTCCACATGGAGGAGCGCCTCCGTTCTGACCTCTGTGTTGGTGGATCAGACAAGATGGGGGAGTTGGAGATGGGTGGGGGTGGTGCTGGTGCTGTACGTGTTGGTTAGATCGCTCGGCAAATGCAAGTACTTGATAGATATTTACTGGTGTGTTCGATGTACACTTGGTTGGTAAATATTTCATGGCAAGTTGAGTGTCAGGCGGAAAGGCTACTAATGCATTTAAACAGATTTTAGGTAGGCTACGTAGTGGAGAGTGATCACATTCAAATTAAATGCTGTCTTTCTATCGGGGTCATATCAAACTTCTAGAACTAGGAACCACTGGAAAGTCAGTTGTGTCAGACAAGTTCAATCAATCAAAGTATTTCTGTGTCAATGACAGTGAAAAACAATCTGTGGCTATACTTGTAAGTGGCTGTACCTGAGGTGTCCTGTCTTTTGTCCTGTCTCCTCCAGGTCACTCAGAAGCCGGAGCAGATCGCCCCTCCACCACTCACTGCCAGCCAAAGACACGTGAGTCACCGCTCACCCCTCTGCTTTTCTTTCACTCCCAACGCTGGCTTGGTTCATTCCATCATCGTCACTTAGTGGGTCGTTTATTTCACTCTATAAATTCAACCGTTTGGTTCATGTTTTTCACTTTTCGAAGGATTATCTTTGTAAGTTATATTGTTCTGTCCTATAATTCACCCTGACAGGACTTTGTGGTTGTAGTATGCTTATTTTGTCTGCAGAATAAGTGCATTTTTAAGTTTCAGTGTAGTTACATCCACAAGAGGGCAGTGTGTCCTTAGAAGTTGTCTTCCCATGCCAGGGTAGGGTCTTATTTTGCCTCAAGGTTCCCTGTAAACCATTTTGAAAATAAAATACAAACAGCCTTAAGATAAGACATGCGTGTTTTTATATAAAAACTAGGTACATGAAATACCAGCTTCTATTAAGAGTTCTTCAAAATGTACACAGGGGTTGTTTGCTGTTTGTGTGTCCATCGAACAATACAAGAATTGTCCAATAAATCAAAGCATGGCATAATGACTGTTGAATAGAATCTATTCATAATTGATAAAGAACCAGTAGATTTGCTCACCGTAATTTTCTAAAGGTCACAGCTAGACAGGCTTATTTCCTACGGCTGTAACTACATAGATTTGCCTGTAGAGGGGAGCATAGCATTATAAATGTTGTATTAAGAGTTTGCTCGTTGATGGACTACATAGACCAACCTCGCTTTTTATGCATTTTTCAAATTGTGAAGATTATGATCAGAAACCGGGTTAGTTTCCTTTCGTTGTAGAGAATCAGACAGGCTATCAGAAGGTGGTTGGGAATTCTCTACTGGAATTAGTCTTAAAGTTGTGTGTGTGTGTGTGTGTGTGTGTGTGTGTGTGTGTGTGTGTGTGTGTGTGTGTGTGTGTGTGTGTGTGTGTGTGTGTGTGTGTGTGTGTGTGTTTTGGCAGGAGTGATGCATTTATCTGTGTAAACACTGTGTCTATATGTGGGAGTACTTGTGAACGCTGTGAAAGAGACAGACTGTAAAATATTAAAGAGAAGTGCCAAGGTAAAGACTTAAAAAACGCAATTTCTCTCAGATGAAATTTTTGCAATAAAAAAAACAAAAAAACATGTCATACTTAACAAAAGACCCAAAATGGAGATTAAAAGAAATGAAAGATTGTAAGTTCACGTGAGGATTCGTGTAGGAGCCAAAAAGGCGAAGGGGGCTATCCTTCAGCCAGTCTCCTCCCCCTTTCTCTCTTCCTCTCTCCCCCCTCCACCATGCCCACTTCTGATTGGGAAAGGGAGTGAAGTAGCGGTAGAGAGAAAAGGGAGGGACACGGAGAGGTGCTAGTCCACAGCCAGGGTTCAGCTGCTGTCTGACGGCCCAAGATGCCCACCCGTCTCCAGTCTCCTTCAGTCTAGCTAGTCAGTGGAGACCACCTCTGAAGACACACCCTGTTAAGTTAGTCCCAGTGGTAGGACAGCTAGACGCTACTGTAAGCCTGGTCTCAGACCAGCGGAAAGGCCGAGTCATGGCCCTGCTCCTCGACGGCCCTCATGGTCTGGGCTCCTACTACTGTCTGATCCGGCGCAGGTTCAAGAGGAGACGCAAGAAACGCTGCGAGCGCCAAGGTAACTCCTGGCGCCATGGCGACAGCCGGGCTCCTCGTGGTTTAGGATGTTCATCTATTAGCTGCTAGTGTTTAGTACAGTTCATTTTGTATTGATAGCTTTCAGTACACTTTGTTTTTAATGATGTGCGTGTTCTAGACAGTTAATGTTTAGTACAGTTCATTTGGTATTGTTCGTTTTCAGTACACTTTGTTTTTAATGTTAGTGTTCTAGACAGTTAGTGTTTAGGACAGTTCATTTTGTATTGTTAGCTTTCGTTACACTTTGTTTTTAATGATGTTAGTGTTCTAAACAGTTAATGTTTAGTACAGTTCATTTGGTATTGTTCGTTTTCAGTACACTTTGTTTTTAATGATGTGAGTGCTCTAGACAGTTAGTGTTTAGTACAGTTAATTTAGTATTGTTAGCTTTCAGTACACTTTGTTTTTAATGATGTGAGTGCTCTAGACAGTTAGTGTTTAGTACAGTTAATTACGTATTGTTAGCTTTCAGTACACTTTGTGTTTAATGATGTCAGTGTTCTAGACAGTAAGTGTTTAGTAGTGTTAGTGTTTGAATATGTTAGTGTTTAACAAAATAAGTTGTGTTACAGTTGGTGTTAGTTTTTAGTACTATTAGAGTTCAGTACTGATATTACGTAGTGCTGCCTACTTGGAACATATCTTCTAATGTATTTAGCTCCTTGGAATGGCGGAGTACTCATGAGTCTTAGAGTCTAAAACCCATTGATTTGATGTGTGTGTGTGTGTGTGTGTGTGTGTGTGTGTGTGTGTGTGTGTGCGTGTTTTTGCGTGTGCGTGTGTTTGCGTGTGCGTGTGTTTGCGTGTGTGTGTGTGTGTGTGTGTGTGTGTTTGCGTATGTGTGTGTTATTGTTCTATATTTAGAATATAGAATCTAAAATATAGAATCTTAAATGTGCTCAAAGGCTGCATGTAGAATATACTTTACATGTAATGATGAAGTTCTCCACATGTACAGACTCCTGTAGTTTTCTGTTATGTGGAGCGGTCCGCCAAAATCTGGTGTCTCACTCTCATGGTCTTACTGGACGTGGGGAGATACAGCAGGATCAGAAACAAACCCAAATACTATATATATTTACGTTCGACAGTTTTCCATCGATATGACCAAACTTTATATTAACATATAAGTTTAATTATGAAGTCTTTTACTCACTGTAATGTTGTGTCGGAAAGCCGTTGGGCTGTTGTAACAGCATGTCAGTATCACAAAGCATTCATATCCGTTAATATATCATGTTCAGCTGCGTGAGACCTCGCTGTCTTCCTCCAAGCGACGGAGGGGGAAAAAATGGACCTGCACCCCCTGTCAATCGCAATAAGTGATCAATCTTTCATTTGTGTATGAATTGAGCAGGCTTCTAAGTCGACCAGACATGCCTCTCCATTCAGCTGTTGAGCGATAATGACAAAGAACTCCCCGCCCGTCTGTCTGTGTGCCTCAGTGAGATGTCCATTTCTCTGTGTGTCTCTGCCTCTGTCTTCTTGTCTAATTAAGCTCGATTGGATGGGCTCATCTGGCACTCTGAGCGGCGCTCTGTCTGTGTGGCGGCGCTCCGAGGCTTAGCCAAACGGGGGGCCGGTGTTATTACTGAGGTGGGCCGTGTCTCTATGGTGTGGTTCCATTAGCCATGTGTCAGCCATTTCCTTTCATCGTCCTCTCCCTGCAAGATCCTCAACCCGGGCCCCTTCATCCGAGTAAGTCCTCCGCTGCTGAGGCTGCGTTTTGGCCCCCGGCTCATGGCGCGTCCCAGGCTGATTTGAAGAGGAACTTTCTTCGCTAGCAAAGCCGCCCAATCCCCCCCCCAGAATCGGAGGGAGTCGTCGCCTTTCCCTGCCTAGAAGTAGCCCTTAGGAGTTCTATAGGAGCTTCTGTCTTTCCTCAGGGTTCGTTACGAAAGTCAGCGCTGCAGGCTGTGTCCTACTTAGCCTGTTTAAATTGGAATGGTAAAGATAATTAGTCTAGGCCCAGCCCCAGTAGTATAGGTAAAGTCCTTTCTGTTCCCAATTTGAGTCAATGTCATTACGTTCAGATTTACAGAGGAGAGAAAACAACAGCCTATTTCCCTTGTAGACTATTGAGGCCTATTGCTCCTCAATCATGTCGACAAGGTACCAGTGCGCGATGAGAACTGCGTGGAGTTAGAGCATTGTGACTCCTGTTTGTCTCAGAATCCGTTTGTCACTCCCATCTGGGGAGTAATTCTACCGTCTCACCAGGGCCACAGCTTATGAAGAAGCCTGCCCAATGGGCCGTGTTTGAAATATGGACAGAGCAAAGCCTTTTTGTCGACCCTGCAAAATCTCCAAAATGAGCTTTCTGAGCCCCGACGGGAGGGAGGAGCGGGCGGGGGGGGGGGGGGGGCGGGGTTCTGTTCATTCTGACTCTGAGAAACAATAGTTCTGAGGGAGTCTTCTCTCCCCACAGATGTACCGGACCAAACCGTCTCCGAACATCGTTCTTTCGTTAAAGTGTTGAAGGTGGGTTAAAGTCAGCTCCTTGGTACTTTATTCTTAGCATGTTTTCAAATGTTTGATTTATAGTTGAGCCATAATGCCAGCTGTGTAGTGTAACTGCTCAAGGGACAAGCATGTTAACGACAGCTCTTTTGTGGCCCATCAAACAAACCTGCGGCATCTGTTTCCGACAGGAGACATAGTCACTCTCACTTTCCTCCATGAAAGCTAAACGCCTTGATTGAGACGGCTGTCTGTCTTTGCCTGCCCACCCTGACTGGCGGAGGTGGCCGACGCGGACCCCCTCTGTCTCGATAAGAAACTAACAGGGTCAGGCTGTCCCTTTGTCATTAGCCTTGATTAGCGGCCCGCTAATAGCTGTCAGGGGCCGACAGCGGGGCAAATCCTCTCTACTCTAAGTGTGAGCGGGCGTTTAACTAGCCTGCTGACACACCCTGTAAGAGGATCACCAGTGACGTTTGTACGAGGAATGGTTGCAATTCAATCGGAAAAAGAGAATACCTTTGTCCTTAAGTTTCAGCAATTTGAAAAGGCGGAGTGCTGAGCAATTTGACATTCAATTACCATAAGCCCCTCTCCTTCTCTGTTTATCTCCTAAAAGCTGACCATTCCCACTGCTCCTCAGTGATTTTAGCTCTACATTTATGTCCATATCTCCTCACTTCCCTCTTGACCACTCCTCAGATTTGTTTGACGATCGGTCGTTTTTCTCCTTTACAGTGGATATGCAGTCTAAGGTCGCCTTCCTGTTGTTCTCCGCCTTCCCCATATGGTTTCTTCAGCTCATTTCTCTTTCCCTTCCACACCCCGTGCACTCCTCATACTCCGTATCATCGGTCCCCCTCTTCCTCTCTCCACCTCTCTCTCTCTCTCTCTCTCTCTCTCTCTCTCTCTCTATCTATCTCCACCGTCCTCCCCCCTGTCAAGGCTGTGCTTATCTGGTTGACCTTTGGGACCTCGTCCTCTCCCGCCTGTCCATCACCGTTACCTCCCCACCTGATCATAATGGAGGCAGGAGGTGTGAAATTCAACTTCTCGGCCATCGAGCTGCCGCATGCCAGCGTGCACACACTCACTCACTCACTCTCTCTCTCACACACACACGCAGAAAACAAATGCACACACACACACACAGACACGCTGGTTCAGACACTCTATGTATTTATTTCACACATATATTTGAAAGTGCATATCCAAGTCCCTGTGCACGTATATTTTCTCTTTTGTCTCTCTTTTCCCCCCACTCTCCCACACACTCCCACACGGACGGGATCATGGCTGCATCCTGCCGGGCCTCCGATGTGAGGCGCACCGCTCATTTTAGCAGCCCGTATAGGTGATGGGGAGGGTAGAGAGCGAGGGAGAGAGGCAGAAGGAGAGGGGGAGTGCAATGAAGAGAAAGAAGGACAGAAAGAATGTCTGCTGATGCCAGCGCTTTGGCTCTTTGTGTGGTTCGCCTGCAGCACTTCAAAAATAAGATTTGAGTGAATGGGGCCACACACACACACACACACACACATTCACTGTTATTATGTTCGCCTCAACCGCCGTCAAGGTTTCAATGCTCCTCGTAAACGTTTGACATTTAGTGCACTCTTCTACACTGCATATCAGAATAGGTTGGTCATATATCCAAAAAGCTTCTGATGAAAGATGGCGTGTATACGTGTATATGGGTCTGGCTGTGTGGATGTGTTTTTTTAGGGTGGCTAAGTAGTGTGCACTGTAGTCCAGACCCTTCCTGTGGTCTTCTGTGGACCTTGGACACACACACACACACACCGTCTCACACACACACACACACACACCCTGTCACACACACACACACACACAAACACACACACACACACACACACACACACACACACACACACACACACCTGCCGCACAGGCCCACAGTGCGTATATCATAAATCATAGTTGTCACAGAGATTTTACAGGTCCCTGTGAAAAGGGGAAAGGGATGGCAGAGGCAACCACCCGACGCCCTTGAAGAGAGACAGAGAGAGATAGAAGGAGAGAGAGAGAGAGAGAGGGCGAGAGAGAGAGAGAGAGAGAGGGAGGGAGAGAGAGCGGGCGAGAGCGAGAGGAAAAGAGAACTGAAAGTTGCATTGAATCTGTTGAAGGAGGCTTGGCTGCACTCCATCCCCCTGTCACCAGCCGTCAGGAGTGTTTGATGCTGACTGTACGCTGGGCCGTGGGGCGGCTTCAGTCTGCTACACCACACGTTTCATGCAGACAATAACACGCATTTATTTTTTGATTGTTCCGCTGTAACGATCTGTCCTAGAATCAGTGTCCAGGACATGCCAACCTCGGGGGGTTTGGAGGGTTTAGGGGGTTTAGAGGGTTTAGGGGGGCGGGATCCCGGCTTGGTCACTCCGAGCTGCCATGTTCCCCAAGTTGACGAGCAGCGAGGTTGTTCACCTGAAACGGGAGAATCACCTGAGAATTACTGCTGCTTAGTGCTCAGAGTGGAAGGAGGTGGTACGGCTACACTCTGCAGCCACATTCACAATGTTGCTGGCAGGCTAATTCATCCGACTTATTGGTCATTTGAGGGGCCAAATTGTGTAATGGAGTTGAGATGAAGTGTGCGTGCGCGGGCGTGCGTGTGCGTGTGTGTGCGTGTGTGTGCGCGCGCGACAAGAGAGCCCTGCTAGGTGGGTACACTCCTCGATGGCCACATCCCCTGGCCCATCAATTCCAATCAGGCAAAACGACAGGCAGCCTGCTATGGGAGGGCGTCTCTCCAATTACCCCCTCCCCCCCTCCCTCCCTCCCCAGCCCCACATGTGTCCTCCATTACGGGGCGTTACCGGCCCTCCGCTGCCGGAAACAACACTACACGGCCAGGCAGAAAGCGAACGGGACCAACTCTCATTCTATTAGGATTCCTCCGGTTTCACCCCCCTCCTCCTCTCCCCGTCTCTCCCCCTCTCCCTTCATCCCAGTTCATCCTACAGCTGAACACAACAATTTAAGAATCAAATTGAAAAAATATATATTTTATTCACCTTGAATAGCATCTGCTGTTCCCCCATCCCAAGTTGGCTATTACCCTTAGCATGGAGACACACATAAATATATATACGGTGCACGCTATCATCCCACACTGACGAGTTAGGTGGAGCGGAAAGGTTGGAAATGTCATTTTCCTGAGGATTGGTTCGGAATGTCTGGGGCTGGAAAGGAATGGAATGGGGCATAGTGAGCGCCCTGGACATCCTTCTGTGTTAGGACCCGGGCTAGAAGCAGAGTGTCAGGCCACGTCTCCCGCCTGCCCCTCTGTCTGCCTCTAACCTCTTCCTCCTCTCCATCTCTGTCTCTTTGCTCTCATCTCGTCTTCCTTTATTCCTCGTCCCCTCTCCCTCTCTCTCTCTCTCTCTCTAATCTTTGACCTGTGCTTTTCTTTTCAATCCGTTTCTCCTCCTCCGTAACGCTCCCCCTCTGCTCCCTCAGTGTCTGATAACACGTATTCCATCTTCCTTTGTCTTTCGTCAGGATTTGAACAGCTCAGCATTGTGGCCTTTGGGGGCTCGTTGAGTATTGAACCTGTGTAAACCAGGGTCCTGCCTTAGCACCACACTGGCTGTGTATGTAAGGGGGTGGGGGGGGGGGGCATGTGAGCATACCCTGTTAGTAGGGGGAGGGGACATGTGAGCATACCCTGTATGTAGCGGTGTCACAGATAAGCGAAGCTCACGTTTCGGATCGCAGCGTGGCTTTGAGTCATGGATTGGATAATCTTTCAGATCAGCAAAAATCTCATAGAAAAAACGCTTCAATTGTGTAGCCAAGCTCGATGTATTGCCATTCTCATATGGTGTTCACGTGTTGAGCATACATTAACGGTTTTGTCCATTGCAATAGAATGTATGTTGATACTTTTACCTGAGAACATGAAATATCCCTTGACACAATATCGTCTAAAATATGTTGGAATTGGTTGCTCTCGTTGTCAGTCGTACAGTTAGGCCCAAAAATATTTGGACAGTGACACAATCTTCATGATTTGGGCTCTGCATGCCACCACATTGGATTTGAAATGAAACAACTACAACGGAATTGAAGTGCAGACTTTAAGGTTTAATTCAAGGGGTTGAACAAAAATATATGATTAAACATGTAGGAATTGTAGCTATTTTTATACAAACGCTCCTCATTTCAGGGGCTCAAAAGTAATTGGACAAATAAACATAACCCCAAGTAAAATGTTACTTTTCAATCTTTTGTTGAGAATCCTTTGCAGGCAATGACTGCCTGAAGTCTGGAACCCATGGACATCACCAAACGCTGGGTTTCCTCCTTTGTGATGCTTTGCCAGGCCTTTACTGCAGCGGTCTTCAGTTGTTGCTTGTTTGTGGGTCTTTCTGCCTTAAGTTTTGTCTTGAGCAAGTGAAATGCATGCTCGATTGGGTTGAGATCTGGTGATTGATTCGGCCATTGCAGAATATTCCACGTCTTTGCTTTAAAAAACTCCTGGGTTGCTTTTGCAGTATGTTTTGGGTCATTGTCCATCTGTACTGTGAAGCGCCGTCCAATCAACTTTGCTGCATTTGGCTGAATCTGAGCAGAAAGAATATCCCTATACACTTCAGAATTCATCCGGCTGCTTCTGTCTTTTGTCACATCATCAATAAACACAAGTGACCCAGTGCCATTGGAAGCCATGCATGCCCATGCCATCACACTGCCTCCACCATGTTTTACAGAAGATGTGGTGTGCTTTGGATCATGAGCTGTTCCAATTCTCCTCCAAACTTTCTTCTTCCCATCATTCTGGTACAGGTTGATCTTAGTCTCATCTGTCCAAAGAATGCTGTTCCAGAACTGGGTTGGCTTCTTCAGGTGTTTTTTGGCAAAGTCAATTCTGGCCTTTCTATTTTTGAGGCTGATTAATGGTTTGCACCTTGTGGTGAATCCTTTGTATTTACTCTCATGAAGTCTTCTCTTTATGGTAGACTTAGATAATGATACACCTACTTCCTGGAGAGTGTTCTTCACTTGAGTGGATGTTGTGAAGGGGTTTTTCTTCACCATGGAAAGGATTCTGCGATCATCCACCACTGTTGTCTTCCGTGGACGTCCAGGCCTTTTTGAGTTCCCAAGCTCACCAGTGCACTCTTTTTTCTCAGAATGTACCAAATTGTTGATTTGGCCACTCCTAACATTTCTGCTATCTCTCTGATGGATTTCTTCTTTTTTTTCAGCCTCAGGATGGTCTGTTTCACCTCCATTGAGAGCTCCTTTGACCGCATGTTGTGTGTTCACAGCAACAGCTTCCAAATGCAAACGCCACACCTGGAATCAACTCCAGACCTTTTAACTGCTTAATTGATGACAGGTTAATGAGGGAAGAGCCCATGCAGCGTTGTTATTTTTTTTTGCAGCCTTCTGAGTCAATTGTCCAATTACTTTTGGTCCCTTGAAAAAGAGGCGGCTACGTATTAAAGAGCTGTAATTCCTAAACCCTTGCTCCAATTTGGATGTGAATACTCTCAAATTACAGCTGAGAGTCTGCACTTTAAGCCCATATTGATTATATAATTGTATCCTGAATATGTTTTCCTAAACAGCTAAAATAACAAAACTTGTGTCACTGTCCAAATATTTTTGGCCCTAACTGTATATGTCAGGTTGGCCAGCTCTTTCCTCTTGCTGTTTGCCTGTAAAGAGAACCAAAAGGTAAGCAGAAGTACGCAAGAAGGCTTACAGTGTCCGGTCACATCACTGAAGGTCAAAGATCAGAGGTTGGAAACCCAGAGTGCCTGTCCAGCATACAATTGTGAGGTTCAGTCTGGCTCCTGGAGCTGATCCCTGAGACAGGCAGAAGGACAGGCAGGAGGGACTGTCCTATATCTGTTATCCATCCTTATCTCTCATTCCTAAAGGAGTCACCCTGGGACACTCTTAATGCTCCATTGCCAGAGGGGCTCAGGCACTCTGTGTGTGTGTGTGTGTGTGTGTGTGTGTGTGTGTGTGTGTGTGTGTGTGTGTGTGTGTGTGTGTGTGTAGGTGTGTGTTGGTGTGTGTGTGTGTGTGTGTGTGTGTGTGTGTGTGTGTGTGTGTGTGTGTCTACTGTCTGTCAGTAACCATGGCTTTGTGACTGCTGACAGCAGGCCACCCTGGTTGGATTTTAAGCACTTCACTGATTTAGGAGATGTGTTTGTGTGTCAAAATTAAGATGTGCTATGTAATAAACTTAGTATCAATGATCGACTTTGGAAAATATCTCTGAATGTTTCCATTATTGATATGTTTCTGAATAATGTATTGGGCATTGGGGAAACTTCGAGCCAGGGTGGAAAACATTTTTTCTCAGGCTGGCTCCAGTAATAGATATTTCAGATGGCTCTCCCTTGTCGTGCCTGACCTTGCACATAAAACCATCAAATGAAAAATTCATATTGATACTCTCTCCTTTTTTCCAAAAACCTTCCTCCCTTTCACACCTGAGCAGGCCCAGGTGATGAGCAACCGACTGCCAAATATCGGAATACGTTTAAAGACTTCCGAATTCACAGCTTGGTTGTGGTCATTTTAGGGAGCCCTCAGACCACTCTGCTATACGAGACATGGAGTACATCTTTTCTCTAAATGCATTATTAAATTACTGGAGTGAATGTGTATTTTTTTATTTTTGTTAACTAACTTTTTAACCCCCTTGTGCCAGCTAGTTTTTGCTAGCTTGTTTTTACTCGAATCTGCTACAATGTAGGTTCAAGTTTGACGGAGCACTTTTTAAATTGTAATCAGTATATGTTTGTGCATTATTCATAGCAAAACATTTATTCTAGAAAAGAGTTGTTTTATCCAACTGCTTAACCATTCATCTGGAAATCCTCTCATCTTTACAGAACAACGCTATGTGCAGTATCTGATGTGTGAAGACATTTCAACCCAGCCAAAGCTTTATCAATAATAATAAATTGTGTTCCAATTTATTCCTGTTAATTCCCATTTATTCACATGGACATTTTCCAACATACATATTCCCAATATTTGGCAAACCTAGGCAATTTCCTTATAAACAAACCAAAAAAAATTTCTGAAATGTGTATATATTCGGTACAGCTTGCCGTTTTAGAATGCAATGATTTTAAACTTGTACTTGTATTTGTGCACCGATGCTTAGTTTGCTCATTTGTTGACAAGCACTTGGACTGCTCTCTACGCTTGACTCGCACGAGCTGCAAGCTGTCAACCCAACATGTCTCACTGCTGAGAGTTTTAACGTTGGAGCCCCGGCAGGAGGAGGGGGGGGGCTTGGCTTCTTGGTTTTCTATTTAGTCAGTGTGACAGACGATTCCCTGGGAGGCCAAGCTTAAGTCTCTCTGTAGATTAAGCATCCAAAGAAATGTTTCAAAGCCAGGACACATGCAACTGACACTTCAGAGCTTCACCACAGGCACATACACTCTCAATTCAGACCACATGTGACAGAGCCATCAAGAAGGGGTCTGAGTGGCTTATTTTGAAGACATTTTTCAGAATGCTCGTTCGAGTCTAGTTTGGCTGAAAGATGAGGGGGTTGTTTTCAAAATTTCTCTTGCCAATTTGGGTTTTATCTCTATGAAGTGCTGTAGAAAGTTGAGAGATGTTGAGAGTTTGAGTACTTTACACCTGTAACCAAGGCGACACCCATGCCTGTCTTGACTTTCTGTCCAATCAGAAGCCATCATCTTGTCAGCAAGCCAATCAAAAACCGTCAGCCTGTCAGTGTAGTTATCTGAAAACATTAGACTGTCAGTAGACCAATCAAATGCCATCAATATGCCCCTGGGCCAATTGGACACGCATTAACGGCTGTATTAGAGCCATATGGTCTGATAGGCTGAATTTCCTCATGCTACCGTTACAGGCTGGAAACGCGCTCACTACGGTACTGTTTGTTATAATACACGCAGCATGGCTAACTCCCACCACCAGTCCCAACAAGTCAACGGGGTAGTTCTGCTGAATAATCCATGGCACGTGCACCGGGTGTGGGTACGGCAGGTGCAACTTGTTCAATCTTGTGAAAAAGTATTTTTGACCATGTGGCACCGGGATTCAAGCTATTGATTAGACTGAGCGAGTTGATTCAGTGAGAGGATAGATTCCTACAGCGGGTCTGTGGATGGGGGTGATGAAGTGTGGTGGGGGTGCTGTGGAGACTGTGTGTGACAGGCCTCTGCCGCCTGCCTCTCTGGGCCAGCCCCGCTCTCTGCCAGCCTGCTCCAGCTCAGATAATCATTCTCTTTGACTTGGAGTAGGATTGCCTTTTCTATCTGTCCTCGCCCGGCACCTCCCTCCCCTGCCTCCAACCCGACCTTCCCCTGTCCCGCGTTTCTCTCTCTCTCTCTCTCTCTCTCTCTCTCGGTGTGTGCTATCTCTTCACCACTGTGCAAGCGAGGGATGAAAGACAAATCAAAAGCACCTTATTTCCCTCAGTCCCTCACGACGTCAAGATTGAATTTTGAGGTTTCATCTTTTTTCTCATCTCTCTCTCCCCCTCCCCTGTATCCCCTGCCTCATCCACTCAGAATGGAAGCACAATAGCTAAGTATTACCACTGAAAACGACCTTCTGCCACAATTGACTCTGGTGCTTTATCCCCTTTTAACACTCCGTTTAAAGATCTGATATTAGTGTAAATGTAAACATCCGTTAGATCAAGATGCTACAACAGTATGCGATGGCATAGTTTTTTTATTTTTAGGGAATGTGTGGACAAAATATCATTCAAAAACAAAATAATCCTAATACATTTTATTTGAAAAAACTAAAAAAGTAGAAAAAATTCTAAATGGTTGTTTCAGCGTATGGAGTTCCAGTTGATTACACAAACTTTTTAAGAAGTGAAAAGTAGTGAAAATGTAAGCCCTAAAAAAAGTAAATGGTAAACCTATATTTGGAGAGTTTAAAAGCTGAATCCGTTGGGTCATACTCAAACTGTACCATGAAAGGGGTCTATTTGGATAATATAATTCCTGTTAGTCCTTGGTTTGATGGGGATGATTTCAAAACCATATTTACATTCCCTTTCTGCCTGTCTCACACACACACAATCTCCCCAGATGCACACACACTCTCATTTACTCCGCCCTGCCAGGTTTTTGGTATGAAGGCTGCGTGCTGCATAGCCCTGCAGATTGGATTTGAGATCACAGGCGCTCGCGCTTTTCATGAGCGGCTTGTCCGAACTGGCTGGGGCCGGGCCCAAATCAGAAGTGACAGGTGCATGGCTGAGCCTAAATGGCACATCTCTACACGTCCTAATCTGCCAAATGGATATTTAGGGCCTTAACACAGGGACATACCTACCTACCCTCCTCCCACCTTCAACTCTATACCTACCTACCCCACCCCCTACCAAGCATCCCGCATTCTACGTACCTACCTACCCCAGCTAATCTACACAGCTACACCACCCACCCATCTAGCCTTGCAACTTATATCTACTTAAACCACGCACCCACCCATCCAGTCTCTAACTTCAATCCATCCCCCACCCACCCTGCCCCCAGCCCTGTACCTACCACCACCCTAGCCTTCCACCTTATATCAACCGTAAACCACGCATCCACCCACCCATTCTCTAACTCCAATCCATCCCCCTCAGCCCCTGTACCTACCACCACCCCAGCCTTCCACATTAGATATCTACCCCCCGCTCCAGTTGTCCACCGCATACCTACCTACCCCACCCCCACCCAGCGTATCCATTTTCAATTAAGATTTGCACAATACATCTTTAATGGGGGATAATTACGGCAGCATATTTGCTGCCACCTGCCATTAGCTGAGATTCATTATTCCATTTGGTTTGGTTCAAGAAAAGTCTGCCATAAGGAATGGGTTTGAGGAGGCAGATACTAACGTCATCCCTTTCACACAGTCTCTCTCTCTCTCTACAATTCACTCTCTCTCTCTTTCCTTTTCTATCTGTATATCTCACATCTTGCAACTATGATTGTTTTGGAAATATAGTTATTATACAGTTTAACCTGTGATATTTGTGTGTTCTAGGTACTTTTATCTTAGAAACGTATCAGACACAAGTGAAGATAATTGAAATAAAATTTCCAGCTGACGATGAGACGAGTAAGGGTTAGCGTGGTTTTTAGAATTGTGATTTGGAGACGATGTTCCTATTTCTGCAGTGTATTGTTGCAGTATAGCAAGAGACAAGTGGTAAAGATCTTGCCGCTGCACCATACAAGGGTGTATGTTATAAACTGTAATGCACCTGAGAAAAGTGTGTGTGTGTGTCCGTGTGTGTTTGTGTGTGTGTGTGTGTGTGTGTGTGTGTGTGTGTGTGCCTGAGTGCGCACGTGTCCACTAAAAGGCCTGTCCATGTCAATAGCTGTATATCTTTAGGCAGGCAGCTGGAAATGAGGTCTAATCGGAAGGATATTAAAGTCACAATAGACTGCTCCCACTATTACCACCTGTCAGCCTGGGCCTCTCGCGCACCAAGATTACTTTCCACCTCTGAATATTTATACACTCACTGAAGGCTAAAGCTCCCAAGGAGCAGGCGGTGTCATTTATGTGTGTGTGTGTGTGTGAGTGTGTGTGTGTGTGTGTGTGTGTGTGTGTGTGTTTGTGTGGACACCTCCACGTACGGTTTATCTTTGTGTATGTGTATACCTTCAGAGGGAGGTTTTGAGTATGTGTGTGTGTGTGTATACCTTCAGATGGAGGTTTTGAGGTTGTGTGTGTGTATACCTTCAGATGGAGGTTTTGAGGTTGTGTGTGTGTGTCGTTCTTCCCAGGTGGAGTGAAAGCGAGAGCTGGGCGGCACCAGGAGCAGCAGAAGCTGTTGAACATGGATGTGGATGAGGAGGAGAACATGAGTGAGTTCACCTTCCTCGTCTTGCCTGTCCGTCTGCACCGTCCGTCTTGTCTGCCCGACTTCCTGTGCACGCCGTTGTCTGTCTGATGGTGTCTGTCACTGGGCTTGTCTTTTCCGTTGTCTCTCTCTCCTTCGTCTGTCCTCTCTCTCTCCATCCCTGTAGCGCGACTCGTCTCTCAACTATTTGCACCGCACCTGAAACTCCGCACAGACTCAGAGAAGTAAATCATTAAATCCCAAAAGTCTTAGTTCAAATCCCTCATCTGAACTTTTCCCAACTTATTTTTTTGATACCCCTCATTCTCGCAGACACATTGCAAATTAATTGGACATTTTTTGGAGAGGATTCCAACAGGGTGCCGGGAAGAGCCAAGGCGTAGCTCGAATGAACGTCCTCCCACACCACTGCTAGACATTCAAAGATGTCTGCCATTCCCTTTCGGCTGCCTGTCCTGACGATGATCCGCGTCCCACTCCACCCCCACATTGGTGCTCAATTAGCTCGCTCATCACTTCAGGAATCTTATCGGTTTTCAAATCTTACTTTTTCAACGGATGAAAGTCTGTGTGTGTATGCATGCACTGTGGTGTGTATGTTTATACAGTAAATATATGCTGTAGATTTAGGACAGTAGCGTCACAGTGACCAGAGCTTTGTTCCGATGGCTCACTCTAAATGAACAGCATGGCTGTTACTGCTGTGAGATAATGGCATGGCTGCTAATGGTGGCAAGGTAGAACAAGCGACATAAACACACACACACACACACACACACACACACACACACACACACACACACACACACACACACAGAGAGAAAACCATGTCTGATGGGCACTGGTTATAATATTTGTGTTTGTTTCTGTAGTTATTGTTTGTATTTTTCTTCTATTTGGCTTTTTGTTGTACATGTTTCTGATTCATGTTGCTTTATATGATTTCCTCAGGTACAGCAGCATGCATGATAGTTTCTAGATACTCTCTTACTGTTTTTAGTAGTACACATTTAACATTGATTTGATTGATAACATTCTTTTATCGATTTTTTGCTATTTCTTTAGTTATGCACCTGTGACAAAACACGCAACTTTTTACTCAAATTTTTTTATACTATTATTTCCGTCTAAATGAATAAGCAAAAGTTATTGATATATGCATACTGATTCTTTCCCACAGCTTTGCTTCTGACTTGCTGTTGAAAACGACCTCGTTTAAAACTTGTCTGATGATTTTCTTTGATTATGCCTTCAACTTGTTCCTATTCCATATTCTTAAACGTTCCCTTGCCCGGCTTGTGCACGGCTATTCCCCTCCTCCGTGCTCTATCCAGGACCTGTTCCCTACAATTCTCCATCAGTCTTGGCAGAATGAATGAAGTGAACTTGAAAGCTATCGCGTGCTTTGAAAAATAATACTGTATCAACTTAAAAGTATGCCTTAGCTGAAATTGAGAAAGTCTGTGAATACAGGATCATTTTATGTTTGTACTGTGGTTTTGCACGGGGGATATGCAGTCCATTTTAGTATGCAGACGTTTGATGCATGCGAGTGCATTTTGCCAGCACAGATTTGTTTTTTTATGAATTTATTGGAAACCCGGCCCCCCCCCAAAAATAGCGTATGTATGAGGATAGCGGTGGCTTATAGCCTATTGAGAATTTACTTATTTGTTTTTTTTTAGATATGAAACCTCATGTAAAGTAATGTCTTTCTTCATAAGGGTAATCTTAACCCTTTGATCTTAACCATTTGAATGCTTAGCCTAATCACCAGTTGACCTTGCCATCCAGGCTACTTAATGATGGGTTCTAGTGGAATGTATTTTTGTTCTTCTGTTTCTCCCTGAATTCCTCTTTTAAATGTGCCTGCCTCCGAGATACTCCTCTCTCTGCCCTGCACTTGTCCCTGCTCCCCTTGCCCTTATCCCACCCTGAGATTACCCCTCTCATGCACATTGCGGCTGCTCTTCTTCCTGAGTACCGCAAGGAGTAACCTATCAATCCTTTGCTGGAGGATGTTATAAATGAAAATTTTGCCAACATTCCATCCACTTTGCCAACAGGACTTGGTGATATGTGTTCCTTAGAGCCTTTTTCAAAATATTTGGTGGCTAATAAAAATCTATTAGGAAAGACTGGGAAGTACTTTATCAGATTGAAGATGAAAAACAAATCTAAATGTGTGTTTGGGTGGGTGGGAACCGTTTTATCTCAGTATATGATCAATTTGTATTTTCTCTACCAGATCAAACAAGCAAGCTTATCCCTCCCAGACTTACCCTTTCCCCCCAAGCATAGCTAACCTGCATGACATACATTATTGGAAACTCCGCTATATGCTGACATTTCTTGAATCTGTGGTTGAATGTTCTTTTTTTTTAAATCCTACATTCCCCATAATAAGCACTAGTACATTTTAAATATGTTAATGTGCTTTAGTTTATTCTTAAACTAATCACTGTATATCAAACTAAGAATGTTTAAAACCAACCAACAATGTATTAATTTTTAAATGTTGAGTCATTCATTAAGTGAGAAAATATGCCACAGCCAGCCTTTCTTACTTTTTAAAAAAGGAACACACATCATTGGTTCAGTTCCAAAGAGTGATCAAGGAATCTATAAATTTTGCATTTACAAGATCCTGCAACGAAGGCGTTGTAAGTTACTCTTTCTGGGCACCGCAGGTTCGAGCAGCACCGACGTAAAGGAAAACCGCAACCTGGACAACGTATCCTCCAAAGAGGGGCCCGCCGTGGCCGAGCTGCTCCCCAACGGCAGTGCCGGGGGCAGCCGCAAACGGCCGCTGGAAGAGGGTAACAATGGCCACGCCCACTCAAAGTTCCGAGCTAAGAAGCGTAAGAAAACGCCGGGGCCCGTGCTCCCGAAGAACGCATTGATGCAACTGAACGAGATCAAACCGGGTCTGCAGTACAAGCTGCTTTCCCAGACCGGACCGGTGCACGCGCCTGTCTTCGTCATGACGGTGGAGGTCAACGGCCAGTTGTTTGAGGGCACTGGTCCCACCAAGAAGAAAGCCAAGCTGAACGCCGCGGAGAAGGCGCTGCGCTCTTTCGTCCAGTTCCCCAACGCCTCAGAGGCCCACCTGGCCATGGGCCGGACGCTGACGGTCAACACGGACTTCACGTCTGACCAGGCCGACTTCCCGGACATGCTCTTCAACGGCTTCGAAACCCCCGCTGTGCCCGAGGACGCGTTCTTTTTGGGCTCCAACGGCAACAGCTCCTTGAACTCTCTTGGAGAGTACCCACTCCCCCTCCCGCCAGGCAGCAACCTGGTCCAGGCCCCCCTGCCGCCACCGTCCTCCTTCACCTCCCCCTCCAGCGGCAAAAACCCCGTCATGATCCTCAACGAGCTCCGGCCAGGCCTCAAATATGACTTTGTGTCGGAGAGTGGCGAGAGCCACGCCAAGAACTTTGTCATGTCCGTGACGGTGGATTCCCAGACATTTGAAGGTTCAGGGCGCAACAAGAAGCTGGCTAAAGCCCGGGCCGCTCAGGCTGCCCTGTCGGCCCTCTTCAACATGCAGCTGGACCAGACGCCGTCTCGCCAACCCATACCCAGCGAGGGACTGCAGCTACACCTACCCCAGGTAACCACCCCTAGCTCCTTCACAGCTACACCTACCCCAGGTAACCACTCCTAGCTCCTTCACAGCTACACCTACCCCAGGTAACCACTCCTAGCTCCTTCACAGCTACACCTACCCCAGGTAACCACCCCTAGCTCCTTCACAGCTACACCTACCCCAGGTAACCACCCCTAGCTCCTTCACAGCTACACCGACCCCAGGTAACCACCCCTAGCTCCTTCACAGCTACACCTACCCCAGCTAATTACCCCTGTCTCCTTCACAGCTATACTTACTCCAGCTAATTACCCCTAGCTCCTTCACAGCTACACCTACCCAGATAACCACCCCTAGCTCCTTCACAGCTACACCTACCCCAGATAACCACCCCTAGCTCCTTCACAGCTACACCTACCCCAGGTAGTTACCCCTAGCTCACCGCATATCATAGTCATGAACTATTTTAGACAACATTAAAACACACATTAAAAGTGACATTTACTTGGTATCATTTAATTTTTCCCCTCCAGAAAGATTGAGGTTATTCCTTGGAGTGCTTGCTTTCAAGATCAGACAAGAGTGTGTTTGAGTCAAGGCAGTGCTCTCCTTCACACTGCACCAATAAAGAAATTTCATCCTACATATGCACAAGCCCAGGGGCTTTATGCATATATTTGACCACATAACAAGCAAATTTTACTCTGATTGGTTGATTTTCAATCTAACCTGAACCAAAACCCTGTAACTGTAACTTCTCTGTTATTCATTTTATTGTGGATACTCAAAACACATCGTTTTCTTAATGTAGTTCTTTATATGGTATTTAAACACATTAAACATGTGTAACTACTCATTCAGGCTTAGGTCCAGAGAAGACCATCTTTAGTTCCCTTTAATATAGCTATACACATTTATCATTTCAATACATTTTGAGCCTTGAGATGCACTGCACATATGGGAACAAATCATTTCCTCTTAATAGTGGATCCTGTTTAGTATTCCATTTGAAAGAATAGGTTTAAAGTTCATTCCTTTCATCTTATAGCCCCGCTTTGAGCATCAGTCACACACATTTTGCACTCATTCTCTCCTCAGGTATTACCTGATAAAATACCTCACTGCAACATTCAAGAGGTCCTGTCAAATAATATTTGCTTTAGTCATAAATTAACTGAAGTTTGATACAACATTAATCACATCATAGATAGTGAAACAGACTTTAAAAACAGAATGTGTCAGTAGTTGGTATATCAGCTGTATGTGAACAAGAAATCTCCCGACACATCTTGGTAAGGCTTATGCAGACATCTCAGTTGTTAATACTCAGTCTATCTCGATTAACACGTCCTTTTCTAGTTTTGTTGAACTAAAATTACTATTGACTGTTCCGAAATTAAATAAAATCCAACCTGGAAAATTAAAGCAAATGCAAGAATGTAATACTGGGCCTTGATTCAAAGCCCCAACTAGTCTTCATCTCAACGTTTTCTAAGGGACAGTAAATTGTTCAAAATGACAATTTGCAACAACAAAAACAGCAAAAAAGTAGAACAGCCTCAACCATTGGAATCTCTTTTTTTAGGGGTAGTTTAGTAAATTTTTGTATATTTGTACTCTGTACTATGTTATATGCTTCTTATTAATAGTATGAAATCCTTGCTAACTAAGGAAGACATGTTGGACAGTGTTAGCTATTCCTGTCCCGTTAGCTGAGGAAGGAGCTGCTCTGGCCATCACTGCCACAGTGGCTGTCAGAGGCATGCCACTTTGTGAGGAGAGATAGCACAGCCAGGTGAAGGTAAGCAGAGGGACACTCGGTCCACAGCCTCAAACAGAACCCCGGGATCTAGTCTTTACTTTACCCGCGCTCCACTTGTCATCCTCCTTCCCTCAGCAGACGCCTTATGTCAACGACGGTGCCCCCCGCTAATCGGGCTGTTAATTATCTGTCCGTTATTATTTATTACGTTTACTTTTAGTCCAGCTCCATCTGGCAGAGGGTAATGGGGAAAGAAAATCTCAGAGAAATGGCTAATGGTTGACTTGTGTTTAGTTTTTTTTTGCCCCAGCAGAATACTGTACGCTACTGACATTAAGCTGGTAAAGAATAGACCTGACTTTATTTCTATGCTGCTAACTACTCCTTTGAGTAGTCAAAGGACCCCCCCCCTCTCAAAGCAGACCACTGTGAAGTGGCAGCAAAGTAATATTGGACTAATCTCTTTCATTTGTGCCTGTTCAGCCGTTGCCTCTTGCAGGCTGGAGCTAATCGTTTTTCACTGTATTAGAAATGGATAAATGCCAGTTGCAGAGCAGACACCTGTCATGGAAAGAGATGTATGAAGTTTGGACTGAGGTTTTTTTTCTTCCTTTTTTAATGGTGTATGAAATAGGGTCACATTTGGATAGGGGTACAATGAAAGCATACCTCCGAGTGCTGCTTTTGTTGTTTTTTGTTTGTTTGTTCACTTTCAGGACTACATCTCGCGATGACAAAACAAGCCACTGTCAGATGAAATCTTCAGCTGCATGTATCTAGGGTCTCAACCTAGTTTTATGTTGTGTTTTGAGAAAACTTGTGACAGGTTGCAAAGGGTTCTAGGGATTTGTATTCATGTTGGCTGCCTTCAGGTAGACTGACTTACGTGTGTGTGTGTGTGTGTGTGTGTGTGTGTGTGTGTGTGTGTGTGTGTGTGTGTGTGTGTGTGTGTGTGTGTGTGTGTGTGTGTGTGTGTGCGCCTGCTTGTTTTCTTCTTTCTAGGTTCTCGCCGACGCCGTCTCTCGTCTGGTGGTGGATAAGTTCAGCGAGCTGACGGACAACTTCACCTCCCCCCACGCGCGGCGAAAAGTCCTGGCGGGGGTCGTCATGACAACAGGTACGCATTGTCACTCCAGCTAATGGGAAAAGGGGACGAGCGGCGGAGGGGCTCCGTTAAGGGAGCGTCGCTGTTGCCCGGGCGACACACTGTCAGACGTGCTGTCTATAGAACACACGCCAGGCTGTCTGGAGATGACATGCTGTTGATGGGATGGGCGGCATTACATGTTGTTCTTATCATAGTTTCTCTAGTTTGACTCCTTCATTGGTTTGAAACACCACTGCTGCCTCCTGAGAAATGCAATTCTGAATAATGTACGCACTCTCACAAAAAAGCTTTACCTACTGAATTCACTGGAAAATAAGCACTTTGTAACATAAAAACTTGCAAATAACAGATCCATAATTAAATAGGTTTCAAACATATAGAAATGTTTCTGTTAGACCATGTGACCTCTGTTCCCGTCTGGACCTCTGAGGTTTTGTTGTGACCATGTTCGATCACTGAGGTGTTGTCACCATGTTGTATCTCTGAGGTTTTGTCGTCACCATGTTGTATCTCTGAGGTGTTGTCGTCACCATGTTGTGTATCTGAGGTTGTTGTGTATATCTCCCTCCCCTCAGGCACCGACGTGAAGGAAGCCCAGGTCATCTGCGTCTCCACGGGAACGAAGTGCATCAACGGCGAGTACATGAGCGACCGTGGCCTGGCGCTAAACGACTGCCACGCCGAGATCATCGCCCGCCGCTCCCTCATACGCTTCCTCTACACTCAGCTGGAGTTCTTCCTCAGGTGAAAGGTCACGGGGGGGGGGGGGGGCACTCCGCCTGTCACTGTCTATTTATGAACTACTTTCAGGTTTCTTTGTTCTGTATTGGATCGGATTGATGCATATTCAGTTTGATGCAGAGGGTTGCAAATTATTTTTTATTTACATTTTTTATCTCATAACATTTGTTTTGCCACACCTGCTACAAAAGATATTTTTCCCAGTGTTGCACATTTAAACCGGTCTCCATCTGTCCCCTTAGCAGCAGCAAAGAGGAGGGTCTCAAGTCAATCTTCATGCGGTGCGACAAGCGAGGCTACCGGCTAAAAGACAACGTCCAGTTCCACCTGTACATCAGCACGTCGCCCTGCGGAGACGCCCGCATCTTTTCCCCTCACGAGGCGGGCGTGGAGGGTGAGACATGCCACCTCCGCTCTCTCACACACACTCACACACACACACACACACACACTCACACACACACACACACGCTGACCTCGCCGTCCCCCTATTAAAAGGGTGGCAAATGCTAACACGCTTGCTAATTTAAGGGAGCCCTTGTTTGGTTTTAGTAGTTAGTTTCGGGGTGTGACCCGGCTCCTTCCTGAACACAGTGTCATGGTCGTCTCGTCACCCCCCCTCAGCCCGCTGACACATTTCTAATTTAATCTCACGCTAGTTGGGACGGCTGCTCGTTTTATTTAATGAACTCTGTGCGTGTGTGTTTACGTACAATTTCCTCTTATGCTCGGTTTCATTTAATTAGAATTTCACTCAGATGTCCAAATGCCCATTACAAACACATTTCAACAAGTCTATTAATTAGTGGCCTTTGTCTACTTCTCCTTCTGTCTCTCTCTTTCTCTCCACACCCCCCCCCCCCCCCCTCTCCAGTCTCTCTCTTTCTTTCTCTCTCTCTATACTATCTTTCTCCTCCGCTGATTAACTGCCTGTTCTGTACGTCCCAAATAAATTATTCAGTCCTCCGTTGTGTTTGTTATCGTGGTGGGTGAGACAATGTTAAACAGCTTAGTGTAATTAGCTAGTGGCTAGATTGGGCTTGTCGGTTCATTTTGAAACAGAGGAAAACACGACGAGCGCAGACACATACTCCTCCTTAGTTTTGGCTCCGCGCTCCCCTTTTGGGGAGGCCTTGTGTCACGTTAGCCCACAGTAAAAGCCTTTTTGTTTTCATTATGTCGACCTTCCACCATGCCGCTTTTGACTGAGTGAGTTTTGTTACCTCAGGCTACCCCTCGTCCAGCCTTCTGTGTCCTGACCGATCTGTGTCCTCCTCCCGTCTCACAGACCAAGGGGACAGGCACCCGAACCGGAAGGCGCGCGGCCAGCTCCGGACCAAGATTGAGTCGGGGGAGGGGACCATCCCGGTGCGCTCCAGCAACACCATCCAGACGTGGGACGGCGTGCTGCAGGGGGAACGGCTGCTCACCATGTCCTGCAGCGACAAGATCTCCAGGTGTCCTGACCTCATCATTTAGCCTGACATGTCCTTACACCAAACACCACGTATCATTTGATGGTTTTTGATTTTCGTGGAACGATTCAAGCGTTTTTATTTTCATGAGCGATTCTTGTTGGATGTTTCGATGGTTGATTCCGTCGTGCATCTGCAATGTACTATCAAAATTACTTTGTTACAACACAATCACCTACTGTTGACTATTGCAGTGAAATCAGTGTATGGAACAGTGCGTATTTGGTTTAATTAGTCGCTGGTTTACTAGGTTATGCAAGGTTTATTTCAAATCTATCAATTTGAAAAATGTCTGATTCTAGACTCTTGAAACCCTTTTTAAAAGCAACTCATCGCGTTGCTCTGAAGTCACACGGCAGCATTCAGGCAAACTACCACAGGCTTCTGAGCAGCCGCCCCTCCCCCCTCCGCTTAACTTCCGACAGTAACTCATGACATGCTGTCCAGCACCACGGTCAAGCCTAGCCTCCACGCAGGCTTTCTGTAGGGACAGCTAAATGGATGGCCTTCTGCTCCCGGGGGCTTTGTGGTGAGCAGCTCATAGACCTGCTTAGTCACTGTCTAAAACCAAGGCAACCCCATCGCTCCATCCTGATCTATGGTTCCGTCCGTCCCTTAACTCCTCCCCCCTGGCAACGAAGACGCACTGTTTCACTGTCCCCAGGTCCTGTCACGCTCCATTGGGCTTTGGACAGCTGCTAATGGCACGCCTGTAGTTTGAAGATTCATTACTTTGCATCATATTTCATACAGTGTATTTTAAACCTACAGAAGTACTTCTCTGCAGCGTTATTTTTCGTTTAGCACATAATGCAGCAGCAGTACCTAGGAAACCTGCACTAGAACCCTGCCCTAGAACCCTGCATTAGAACCCTGCACTAGAACCCTGCCCTAGGACCCTGCCCTAAAACCCTGCCCTAGATCAAGCCTCTTTGCAGCCTGTCTGACTGTAACGCTAACCCCTGCTAAACCGTCTCACCTTTTCATGTTCTGTCCTTTTGCTGGTTAACTGCCGTCTCCACCGCCACTGCTGTCTCCTGTCCCCCTTGCTGCCCGGCTGAATGAGGGCTTATTAGCTCGGAGGGTTGTGCTCGCGGGCTTCCAGCACACTGTTGCCTCCCTGTGGCTCTGCCTCGCTGCGCCCCTCTGATTGCACGCGGCAGCCCCCATTCCAGAGCAGCGCGTCCCGCCCGGCGCCTCCTCCCTGTGCCCGGCTGCTCCGACGCTCTCATTACGACTGCTGGAACTTTGTTTGCTCCTGATTGTGAAGGCTTCAAAGCCCAATCACTTCAGCCCTCCGACACGGCTCTTAACAAATACTTTGTGCGAGCGTGTGCGTGTGCGTGTGCGTGTGCGTGCGTGTGTGTGTGTGTGTGTGTGTGTGTGTGTGTGTGTGTGTGTGTGTGTGTGTGTGTGTGTGTGTGAGTGAGCAGAGAGGCTCTGCGGGTGCATGCTGATGAGAGCTCCTTGGGGAAAACGACGTTGGTTATGGGCGCAGGCTTACTGTGCTCACGAGGAACGCGGCGCCCTGTTTTGATTAGGAGGCCATTTGATTGGCCGTCGTCACTCGGAGAGCAGATGTATATAATAGTCAATTAAGAAATGCCTGGGCCTTCTGTGAGGCGCCACGGTAATCATCCTCTTCAAGGGACAATCCACCTGCCCGCGCTCCCAGGCCCCGCTTAGGGAACATGTGTCATTAGCAGGTGGCCGCGGGTCCCCCCCCCCCCCCCCCCCCCCCCGCCCCGGCGTTCTCCCGTCCACTCCAGAGCGGCGTGTTTTAATTTCACACTCCTCACACACACACACTGTCCCGCGCTCCGCCCCGAGGTCAGGCGACGACTCGGGAGCACGGCGCTTTGTCAGAGCCTTGTTTCTGTCTCTGGCTCTAACGGCCTGGGGCGCGTCCCTCCTCCTCCCCGCCTGCCGTCACTCACGGGCCGGGTGCCGGCCGTCCTGGCCGGCGGAGCGTGTCCACGCGGAAAGGAACAGGGAGCAGGCGGCTAATGAAACACAGTGGAGCTGGAAATGAAATGGAATTGGATAGTTTGAGTGTACATTATTACGGTGTCCCTGATCATTTGTGTGTGTGTTTGTGTGTGTGTGTGTGTGTGTGTGTGTGTGTGAGTAAGACAGAGGGCCTGATAGAAGAGAGGCCGTGTGTGTGTGTGTGTGTGTGTGTGTGTGTGTGTGTGTGTGTGTGTGTGTGTGTGTGTGTGTGTGTGTGTGTGTGTGTGTGTGTGTGTGTGTGTGTGTCTCTCTGCCTCTGTCTGGTTGAGTCTGTCGCTGCAATGTCTGCTTGAAACCTGTAGCCACGCTCGTCAATCAACCTCAACCTCAACTACATGTTACATCTCTTTCTGTGAGTAATTGACCTCCTCTGTCTCTATGTCTCTCTCTCTCTTTCTATCCATCTCTCTCTCTCTCTCTGCCTCTATGTCTCTCTCTCTCTCTCTGCCTCTCTCTCTCTCTCTCTCTCTCTCCAGGTGGAACGTGGTGGGCATCCAGGGCTCTCTGATGAGCTACTTCACGGAGCCCATCTACTTCTCCAGCATCATCCTGGGCAGTCTGTACCACGCCGACCACCTGTCCCGGGCCATGTACCAGCGCATCGCCGACATCGAGGACCTGCCGCAGCAGTTCAGCCTCAACAGACCCCTGCTCAGTGGTCAGTACCCTGCGCACTGACACTGGCTCCTTTAAGATGCCATTACTTTAGCTCTAGTGGGGGAAAAACTACAAATAATCTAACTAAATAGAGCTTTAGTTGCCCCCCCCCCCCTTATTTATATATATTTTTCTTTATTTTGCTTTCCTTTCCTCGTTCTCTCCATCTTCTTTCTATCCGCCCTCTACTCCCTCTACATCATTTATCTCTCTGTTCCTTCTCCTTTCTTCCTCATCACATCCATCCTTTCACAGTCTTTATTTTCTCCTCCTCCTGAGCGGCAGGTGGGGAGATAATAGTGGGGTTATTAACCTTTTCCGCTTTAGGGGGTTTTGCTGCAAAGGATTTTGTGTGCGGCCTCTCAGCATTTTAGCCCTCTAAATCATAATGCCCCCACTGGCTCGGAACGGAGAACTTTTAACACACACACGCACACAGACACACACACGCTTAGACAGAGGGATTTAAGAGAGCACATATATCTGCCGTTTAGGCCTGTGTGTGAAGCTGCTCGTCGGGTGAATTATGCCCGGTCCTGAGTGCTGCTGTCTGTGCTGAATGTGCCGTGCACGTGCCTTCATGCTGACAGGCTCTTTCTGAAGCACTTTGTGTTTTTCTCCTCGGCGGCCTCTTGACTTTGGAGCACTTTGATAACGACAAGGAGTCATCCTAATGTCATCATAGCCTCCTTTCTATGACCCGTCGACCCCTCAGGAGACTGAGGGTCCTAAGGTGTCCCCTCACAGACACTCCCTGCTTTAGGGGGCCTCTACTGTAGGAGCAACGTACCGTAGGTCTGTGGTCCCCCCAGCCTAACCCTACTCCTGGGGCCTCTGCTGTAGTGGCAGCGTACCGTAGGTCTGTGGCCCCCCAGCCTAACCCTACTCCTGGGGCCTCTACTGTAGTGGCAGCGTACCGTAGGTCTGTGGCCCCCCAGCTTAACCCTACTCCTGGGGCCTCTGCTGTAGTGGCAGCGTACCGTAGGTCTGTGGCCCCCCAGCCTAACCCTACTCCTGGGGCCTCTGCTGTAGTGGCAGCGTACCGTAGGTCTGTGGCCCCCCAGTCTAACCCTACTCTTGGGGCCTCTGCTCCACAGGCATCAGCAACGCCGAGGCCAGGCAGCCGGGAAAGGCTCCCAACTTCAGCGTGAACTGGACGGTGGGGGACCAGGTCCTGGAAGTGATCAACGCCACCACGGGGAAGGACGATATGGGGCGCGCCTCGCGCCTCTGCAAGCACGCCCTCTACAGCCGCTGGGTGCGCCTGCACAGCAAGGTAGGGCGCCCCTCGCTGACTCTTCACAAACACGTTTATGCTGCTCTAGCTAGCTACAGAGGCTTTCTGATTAGTTTGTGTAAGGGGGAAGCAAAGGTGGGTTGGCTGTGGAGTTAAAAGTGTTGAATGTTTTTCGCTCCCTTGTCAGCTGTCGTCCACCATGAGGATCAAAGTGTCCAAGCCCAGCTCCTACCATGAAGCCAAGCAGGCAGCGCAGGAGTACCACACGGCCAAGCAGAGCCTCATCAAGGCCTTCCACAAGGCCGGTCTGGGGGCCTGGGTGAAAAAGCCCATCGAACAGGACCAGTTCACCCTCAACTCCTGAAGGGCCGGGGCAGCGGGAGGCGCACTTCCATCTTGAGACCTGCCTTCCTACCCAGGCCTGAAAAAAAGAAAGCAAGCAAGAGAGAAAGAAAGAAAGGAAAGAAAGAAAGAAAGAAAGGGAGAAAGAATGCCCCCTAACCTACTAAATCTACCAGCCACTGAGAATTTTCCTCCGTCCTCTATCTGTGTGTGTGTGTGTGTGTGTGTGTGTGTGTGTGTGTGTGTGTGTGTGTGTGTGTGTGTGTGTGTGTGTGTGTGTGTGTGTGTGTGTGTGTGTGTGTGTGTGTGTGTGTGTGTGTGTGTGTGTGTGTGTGTGTGTGTGTGTGTGTGTGTGTGTGTGTGTGGTTGTGCGCGCGCGTTCCTGCTTGTTCACGTGTTTATGTGTGAGATGGAGAAATTTCTTGACCACATTTCTCCTATTATACTGACCTCCACATTTTCATTCCTCATGGACCTAATGTCATATTTTTGTTCCCATGCTGTTTTTCTGTTTTGTTTACTACTTCATTTTTTACTTTTACGTGTCGTGTTTAGTCAGCAATAGTCTTTGATGGAATTTTATCTGTTTTAAACTGGAATTTTCTGGGGGTTTTAGTTTTCCCTGTTTTTAACTAAGTTATTGAGTTTGATCAGAGAGACCATTTATTTAACCTGATGCTGGACCATAGTTTGTTTTCTGGCTAAAGAAAGTGTTATGTACACACAGACCTAGTCTGTACAGACTCAAATGATTCTTATGAAAAGAACAGATTGTGTTAGACAAAACATTGTCATGTATGCATTTAAACATTGTTCGTGTAATTTAAAGTTCTTGGATATAAATCTATAAAATGAACAGCTTAACTAGTTCTAAGTATCATGGCCAATGTTTGTTTGAGGAAATGGGCCTATGTCTCTTGCCCCTGTATTAAAGGCCAACATCTTCCACTACATTGGAGCGCTGGTTTGCTTTTTCTTTCCTTTTTTATTATTATTTCCTAAATATTGGGACGAGCAACCAGTCAAGGTCACACAGATTGAAAACTTTGGTTTGTTTATTTCATCGTTATGTGGTTGTGTCACGATACTTTGTCTCCAGAGTCATCATGTCATTCTCAATCCACGCTTGAAGGAGTGGGACTTAAAGAGAGAGTGTTTCTTCCTGTTGGCTGGGGTCTTGGGAAGTGCTGCAGGTATTTCTTCTTGACTTAAGCCACAGCTTTGCATGGGAACTGACATGGGGAACCCGCTAAGCTGTGCGTCAGCCAGCCAGCCAGCCTGCTAGTGGTGTTCTCCAGTGAATTTTGAATGAATTCCAGCATCTTCCTGCACAGGCAGCTTTGAATCTTTTATCTCCCTTTTCTAGATTTGTGTGTTTGTTTTGTTTTGCGTGGAAGGTTTCTGGTTTCGTTTTTTCTGTTTTGGTTATTCGTCGAGTTGAGATTAAACTCCTGTTAACTTGCCGAGGTCTTTCCATGTAAAACAAATACTGTACAGTAATTAAAGATTGTTACACCTCTATGAGCATTACACCTTCATGGGCACCATTACTTTACAGGTCAGCACATTGGCTATCACCACATTTATAAAATAATAGGATATGTAGGAGTACTTTAATGAGAACCTGTTGCTGCTCATAAAGGTGTAACGTGCTATTGCAAATATGTCATATTCCTCACAAGAAATAAATGGTGAACTGAGTCCAAAGGCATGCATGATGTTTAGGTGTAGTGTGAACATGGTTTGGTGCCGTCGCCTCTACGTCCACAATAAGCTAACGCCCTCTCGTTTGGGATGCCCTCTTCCTCTCCGCTCTCTACTCTGTGATCTTTTTTCTACTTTTACTATTTCGACCACCTGACTTGGGACCCTTGTGTGACATCCTGCTACTATTTCTCTGCATTCTCCAATGTAGGGTGTCAGTGTTTTAGTCATCCGTTTTTTGTTTTTTTTACTTTGAATCCTGCGTGTGATAGCTAAGGACAGCTCACACTGCACTGACTTTTTGAAGTTATCTTTTTTGGTTAAGTATTTTCGATATCTGATGAATGGTTCTAATTGCGAAGAGCATGCCTGTGTTTTCCAACGGTATGCGGTGTCTACTATGTCAACAGTTGTGTGGGTGTGTGTGTGTGTGTGTGTGTGTGTGTATATATATGTGTGCGTGTGTTGCATGCAGGCATACGGTACATGCATGCATACAGTCAGTATGTTTCCGTGTGTGGATGACTGAATAAGGTATGCATTTGCTCAGTGTACATGCCAACCAGTTAAAAGAAACACTTGTCCTTCCTGAAGAACAGGCTATACATATTGCTGTGGAACCACCAAAGATGATGTCCCTGTATCATTTAATTTTTTTTGCTCTATTTTCTTTATGAAGCAAAAGGAAAAAAAGGAAGTACCTGTTTCTCACAGATTGCTGGGTATGTCTCCACTTTGTCATTTGTTGTGGTGTATCCATTGACTGAGGTACTTCTTGTTTTGTACAGAAGGTGATTTGTTTTTGTTGTCTGTCCAGTTTGTCTGTTGGACTCTGAATTGTCGGGCTTCTACTGTACTTCTGTAGCTGTAAACTACCAGGTGTAAATATTGTGAACCTATTATTGCTATAGGAATATTGTGTGTATGACTAGTAGCCGATGACAAATCTGATCCTTCTATGACTAACTGGTCCTTATTCAGGAAAACATGCTCTCGTACCTCCAACCCTTCCCTGCCACAAACTGCTGGGATATGGATTTTTTTAAGTGTTCGGATCATGTTTTATCCTGGGATAAAGGTTTGAGCCGCCCGTTGAACCAAGTGGTCATGGGATTATCCGGTAAGGGTGGTCCCCCGGTAAGAGGTCGTCTCTGGAGTGTTCTTGTGGCAGACTGTTAGGTTCTAGATCATGTCTGTGACGGGTGGTGGTCACTGGTGAATGGACTCTGACTGAATGGAGGGACAGACTGGTGGGGATTCTGTAGGTGGCTCCCCCTGCTCTTCGTCTGGAGCTGGGAACACGCTACTGGGCCCTCCTAACCTCAGAACTCTTCTGTTACTGGACCCCAGTTATGAGCAATACCCCTCCTTTCCCTCTCTCTCTCTCTCTTAATGCCCCCTTTAAGAAGCCCACTAGGAGTCGCCCCCTCCCCGTTTCCTCCATTGGTTCCACCATTGTTGTACTCTCTTGAAAACTGTCTGAACTGTTTTGTTTTTCTAAAGACTGCCCGATTCTCCTGTATGTATATTCTTTTTGTTTTCCTTTTTTATTTTTATTTTTTGACTGCACTAAAAGATGTCAACCGATGATGTCATGATTAAAAACCGTCCCCCAATATGGAGCGGATGGAATTATTATAGCAAGAACTGAACAGCTACCCCTAGAAACTCTCAGTTCATGTAGGTGTGGTCCCAGGACCCCACCACCACACGACGGGAACTGTTGGAGTAGTCTGTGTCTTGGGGTCCAAGCCCTCCATCTATCCCTCTGCTCACCAGTTGTCAGCTGCTCTGTCAGCTATTCTTGTCACCTTGAACCACCATTTGCATGTGCTCCCACTCTGAAGCTGCACCTCGCATGATGACATACTTTAAAGGACTCATATGTATAGAAAAAAAAAGATAAAATAGATATATAACGTGAACAAAAAAGAATAAAGGAGATCCTAGTTTACTTTTGAAGCATGGGTGTCATTCTTTCTATAGGGGTGTTGAACTTGAAATGTGATCCAAACTCCTGTTTGAGATACAAGACAAAAGATCAGTTTCTTTTGAAAGAGAATGTACAGTAATAAAATTATGCAGTTTACTGCCATGCTTCCAAGTACAGTAGCTCACTTATTTCAAACTTATAAAGCACTATTTAGAGAAAAGCAAAACCAACAAAACAATCCTGCAGTTTGCAACATTGCCATTCGTTCAATAGAGGCACAATTAATCATTACAAAATCTCCAATATAAGTCAAGGTAAGTACGGTAGGCTTATATATATATAAAATATAGTTTATAAAAAATACACATTTTTTGTAAATTTACCCCTAATCAGTTACCATTATTGTTGTCCCTTCTGAAGACCATCCCTTAAGTTTTCAAACATATTTCTTACAAATTAATAAACTTTTTTTTAGAGACAAAATTGAAATCCGTAAAATTACCACACTGCAAAAAATGATATCTAAGCAAGACCAAATATCTTGTATCAGGCCAATATATCTAAGATTTCTTGTTATAATAAAATTTATCTTCCTAAAAATTCTTCTTGTTAAGTCTTGTTAATTATATTACCCCATTGACAAATTAATCTGCTTTATTCAAGTTAACTTTACCAAATCTAAGTAAACTTTTACTTATTTCGGGATATTCATTTTTTGCAGTGCTGAAATGCTATTGAATGGCTGATTTTCTAGAACCCTGGAATGCTATCTAAAGCGGTGTAACTATTAAATTAACAGTTTGTTCTTGTAGGAAATGGCCTTATAAATAAACAATCCCTCACATTCACCCTTCAGTAGCATTTGTGTGTGCGGGCACTAGCCAGCATCCCTGAGAAAAATGATAAATCATCAGATTTGGTCCAGGGGAACACAGGGATGGGCCCTCGGTCAAGGCCTGCCTTTCCATTTCAATTTTGGGCTCAGCGGAGTTGATGTATGTGGCGAATCGCATAGGAAGCCTACTCTTCACCTTGACCAGCTTCATCCTGCTGTCATTCATAGGCTGGGATATTCAGTCTGTAAGTGTGAGGGGCATTCCAGGCAAAGCTCTTTTAATGGTAGCATACTGCAATGTTACAGAAAGAATATCTCAAACTTTCATATACTGTGGAATCAAATATCTAGAACATTATTAATCAAAATGCCTTTTTAAGATTGTGACGAAAATTCTAAAATATAGAACAAAGTTAGTATGGGCCCTTTTTTGCGCAATTTAATAAAAAAACCTTTGAAAATAAATCAAACTTAAATCTTTGATTAGATAGTCAGTGATACTCTGTGACAGTGAAGATTGCTTTGCATTGGGTTCTTTACTGAATTTGTATTTTCTTTAATGCATAAAACATGAACTTGCTTCTATCTGCAAATTAGAGGCCTTATAACCAGTATGCTCACTGAGCAGGTGAAGAAGGGGCATGTGGATTGGATGCTGCAGTCCAATTGGTCTGCCCGTCTGAACAATGTTGGATTTGGTGAGTGTAGATCAGACACCTCTGGTGACTGCCTTTGATAGCATATGAAACTACAAACGTTCCAAAAACTCCCTTCTGATCATTCTTGTTGACAGATCATTCTTGTTGACTTGTTGCAATTAGTTTCGACGGCCATGTGGTCTACAAATGACGGAAAATGACTGAGTGCCTTCCGTCCCCAATTACTGTAGGATGTCCTCAGCACACTGTGCATGTGGATATCTTGTAATTGACTTTGATGTCAGGCTTAGTGTCATGTTGAGGGAGAAAGTGAGAATGTGTCAGGGGTAAAACAGATAGGGTTTATCTCTCCGCTCAGGCTTGCCTCTGTGTGGTTCCGTTTTGACAGGCCCTCTTTGAACCTGACAGAATAATTATAAACATCGAGCCCTGTCCTCTGCGCTTGTTAGGCAGACAGTGAAGGAAGAGGGCATGAATAGAAAGACATTTGCATTCTGACCTTTATGATTTTGTCAGAAATAGCTCCCAATTTACGCCTGGCCACTTGTGTGTGTGTATGTGCCACAGATTTATTGCAGATTACCAATCCACCTCTTCATTACCAACAGTTTGCCTGCGAATGAGAGGGGAGCTATTTCAATAGCTAAATTGACTGGATGAAGGGAGGGGGGCTGATAGGTGTCCTTATCGCTGGTGGCCCAGTGTCAAAGTCAAATGGAAGATCTTTGGGGCATAAGTCCCTTCCAGCCACTGTGTGTGTTTGTGTTGTATTATCGTTTGCTTTGTTTGAGACTGTTATATAAGAAGCTTTCCAGAGGGGCGAGAATAAAAGTGCATAAATGTGGCAAAAGTGTTTGCTGACTTTGGTAAAGAAATCACCACAAACAACAAACTGATTGAAGTTTTAAAGTCACTGTGGTCCTTATTACATGGTTTAGGCTGGCCTTTTTTCCTCTTTTAAAAACAGATATCTTTAATCGGGCTTTTTTAATGAATGAATCAGAATTCGCATTGTTATTAGAATAACACTTGAACACTTGAATAAAGCCTTTTAATTTATTCTTTAAGTAATTTTTATTTTATTATTGAACCTAAATTGAATTGGGTCTGTCCATTTGTGTAGCGTTTCCTATTAACCCTTTGGACATTTGGAAGTTGGCACCAAGCTCTTCTATATTACCCATATGGTGTTTAACCATTTCTATTTTACTTTTAGTGATAAACAGCCAGAGAGAGCTTCACCTAATGTCAGTCTTGTGGGACAATAAGACTCTTTATTTCTACCTGCAGTGGATTCAGCTTTACAAAAATGTCCTTTTCATAATCTGACTCAACAGAATAGCTCAGCCCAAATCTGGAGCTGAAGGGTGCCCTCCCAACTGAGAGCCTTTTGTCGTCTCTACAAATGTCCGAGCAATCCAGCCTCGGTGAAATACTGTACTTGCAAATAATTTGCAATTAATAATGACTTCCTACTCAAAGTGAATAAGGGAATCTGCTCGACTGCATTTATCGAGGAGAATGCATTCAGTGTCTGGGATAGTACTTTTCTCCAATGTAGTCCTTGTCTGAAGGCAAATGAGTGTGTTTGACGGGACCATGCCACTTTGAGAGTTCATCAGGGTCACATGGTATATGTGTGTTTTCTGCTCATGTGTTTGTGATCCTGTAGAACACATGGCCATGACCAATGGACAATCGATACAGTGTATGTACCTCTGGTAATGACTAAACTAGCTTTCCCCTGTATGCATAATAATGAACATCTTCAAAAACGGATTACAGATTTAATATTTAATTTGTAAATTGTGTTTGATAACAGTATATACCTAATGTCAGTTTTGATCTATATTACATCTATCTTTAGGTTTACACAGATCTTTATCTTCCAAATAAACCCCACATTAAATACTTTCCATATAAAAAAGCAGAACGTTACACAGTATGAGTTATTGGTGTGTTCAGATTTCGGGGCTAATCAGCAACACTCCTGGCAGAGCGCCCCCTTGTACGGGGCTTCACACTCACACTGGTTACAGATGCAGTAGCCATGGTTTCCGCACAGGTTGCCATTGTGGTCGCGGCAACGGTCTACCTCGGTGGAGCACTGGCAGGCATCGCCCTGGAAATCCATCTTGCACACGCACTGGCCACAATGGCATTCCCCATTGCCTGGGAGGAGCGATGCAAACGGATCATTCCTATTGTAGCCAGACTTTCATCAAATGACCAATGTTGGTCTAGTTATAGACCTCGAGGTAAAGTAAGACAACCTTTTAGTAGCACATTACCTCCACACAGCAGTCCGTTGTGACGTTCACAGCTGAAATTGTCACACTCGCAGTACATTCCTGAGACCCGGTGCTCAGGGTTGGGTGTGCGGTCACACTCGCACTGGCCACACACACACGCACCCCGTCCCGTGCACACTGGTCCCCCTCTGGATTGGCGACAGGCCGCGTCGCTGCCCTGCAGAGAGCACTCACACGTCCTGCCAAAGTAACCCGGGTTACAGCTGCAACAGAGGACAAAATAGTTGTGTATTCATAATGTTTCAGTTACTTGCACGGCATAAAAACCTGAATGGAATGGGGCTCTGAGAACTCTAACTCCATCGTAGCCATCGTAGCCATCGTAGTATGCATGCACGTCTCCCTTTACCTGCACACCCCACACTTTAGGTCCCCCTCGTAGTTGCAGAGTTCCGGGTCAGGCTGATCTCCACACTCACAGCGGCACCACGGCCTCAGCTGGACAGACGTGTATTCTGGGGAACCCATTAGCTGGAGGGTAAAGGTCACAGGCTCCCTCTCACAGCTGTCCGGCCCAGAGGAGGCTGTAACTGTGAAAGAGACCTGATGTAGAGCGGTCAAAGGTTTGTTTCACTCCACCAACTGTCAACATCAGACACAACACATATTATATCTATCATATCAGTATGATTGCAACATGATTGCTTTTCAAAATCCATCATTGAACTTTGAAGCTAATTTTTAACTAGCATGTTGTGGTTACTTTAACATTGCCGTTACTACAGGTGAGATGGGACGTGTTTGTACAGCCCAGGGTTCCATACTTTAGTACTTCCTGGTACGTCCGCGCAGAGCCCTCGGAGTTGACTTTGCCGGGCGCCTCCGCTGCAGTCCGACAGGTAAGACACTCTCAGACCTGGCATACGTGTGTGGCTCAACACGACCGTACGGGACAGAACCTGAGCAAGGGGACAAACCCACATCCAAGGTTTTTTTGAGCTAAAACAGAGGTAATGATGGTTCCATTTTTAACGTGTGATTGTTCATAAACTACAATGAAGGCAGCATCCTGTATGACCGAAGGGAATTTAAGGACAAAGATATATTGCGAATGGGCCACTGCAATGCACAGTCTAAGAAATAGCCTCCATAACCATTGGAACATGCCCAGTGGTGAAGTAGACGTGAAGCTATCTCCCTCTGACCACGTCTCACTGCCCATCAGTGTGACTGTCTTTAACCACGCAGGAATAACAGATTTTGAAGATTTACTAAAAGAGATACTGTGTGACCTCTGACCCTGTATGCTTTTTTAATTGCCGCCACATTTTGCTGGGGGTCAGATGTCAACACAGCCACGGTTGACTTGGGTAGGAGATCACTGAGCTCCTGAAAAAACAAAATCATAGTTGGTCGGTCAACCGGCAGATTCGAAGAGACAGCTTGCATAAATGATTGAGTTGGTTAAGCAAACCAATAGATCCAATGATGGTTTCTCACTCTGTACTTGCTAGCCACATTCTCCGTCACAGCAAAAATAGTCTGAACATTGTTTTCAGTAAACAACTGCCGCAGATCAGCGATCGAAGGGTTTACCTTTTGGAATGAGGCAAAAACAAACTATGTCACAATGTGAATGTTATCACCATATCGTGCTTTCAAATCATCATTCACATGTAATGCTGGAAAATGTGAAAGGGATAGAATCCCCACCCTCTCAAGCCCACTGCCTTGTCTCATCAGACACTCTGTCATGGTGTTGTTGCTGTCAGCTGTCTGGTCCTCCGCATGGAGAAAGATTTGGTCAGACACAAACACTATTAAACGTGCCCCAGAGCCCCAGTCAATGATGTCCTGTGGAGAGTAGAAAGTAATGAACAGTGGTGGATACAGACTCTCATGCCGAACAAGACATCCACGGTTGTCAAATATCCCAAAACGATCCAGAGGCTTTCAATGTGCATAACTTTACGACAGCTCAGAAATATTTCAAGTAAATGTCATCAAGTCTTTAGGGAGCGCAATCCTTCTTAGACAACTTAGACAGATGAGATAATAAAAGCGATAAACAGAGCCTGGCTTTGCACGCAAATACATAAAAGCATATCCTGATCTCTCTGTAGTCATCTCCAGATAAACTGCGGGTATGGTTAAAGAAGTAAATGAGCAGCGGTTACCCGACACACTGTAGCCTGCTGGAGAGCCAGGAGAGCCCCAGCCGACTCTCTGGCCTGTGGGTTTGGGATCTCAGGCACAGTGGGAGAATGACGGAAGCTGAAAACGCTCTCACACAGCGAGTCATCCACCGTACACTTTGTCTCATCAGACTCTGGAGCTAGTTCCTTCCCATAGACACCAAACCCTGCAAAGAGGAAGGCACAAAAAGAGCTTGTTTTCAAGTAAAATCATACATCTGATTGTCAGTACAGTAGTTATGGTTATTATACAAAGCAGATCATATTATTTTGACCATGTATAATATCATAATAGCAAGTTAAATAGGAAACTAATTCATTGGACTTGGCTTCTTGAAATATAAAAGGTAAAGACTTTCAAAACTAAGTATTTGTTTGATAATTGTTTATATTTACTGAATATACAATACAGTGAGGAGAATGTTATGGAAACACTTTATGAAGCAAGGCACATTAGCCTTGTTACATGCAGCGACAAAAGAATACATGACTACAATCTCTGGTATGAGTTTTTACCTATGCCCCTAGCTTCAGGGTTGGCAGCCATCACTGCACTGAGCACTGCTTCACCCAGTCTCCCGATTCCGTAGAGACTGTCCCTCCCCATCAAATTGGAAGAAGTCAGATAGTAAACGCCCACAGGATTTGTCCTGTGTTTTACATTGATCTCAAATGAATGGGGTTTTCCTGAAACAGAACGTTTGTTAAGTCACTTGGGTTGCATGGCTTGTTTTTATATGTCCTGCACATATTAATCCATACTGTATTGGTTTAGCAATTTAGGCTAGGTAAATGTTTGTGCCGGTGTCAATATGTATAGAAATACTGCATGTGGGTTTCAAGATTTAGGTAATTTTGTCTCGACCAGTGGAAAAAAGGAAGTAAAAATCTTTTAACCTACACCATTATACAGTATCAGTCCAAGGTTCCCATTTACTTGAATGAGAAAGTGCATCCAAACTTTTGACTGGCACTGTATATTAGTAGACTAGTGTGAAACTTACAATATTCAACAAATATGAGTTCCTTTTAGGAGGCCACCTCAGTCCCCTACAACATAAGACAATGATGCTACATGTATCAGGAGTGCATGCTGTTATGTGTCTATGCCCTCACCAGGCCTTAGCTCCAAAGTCAGGTTCTTCGGCCTCAGTTGGTTGGCGGTCTTCTTCTGACTGCTCGCAATCCTCTCATCCTGTACAGTGTGCTTACTGACTGGATCCACCACGTTCTTCTCTCCACAGCCCAGACCATTCAGTGCAGCCCGTGGACCACAGCGACTGCCCAAAGAGCTATCAAAGTACTGCAAACCACAATCAACAGCTACTGTACCTAAGTTTGCCCTACATGTTGTTATACTGCATATGCTACTGAGAATAAAACGTTGTATATTTTAACAACAACAAATATTTTTTTCTGACCAAGTACTTAGGTTTGGCATTGCATTGTCAGTTTATTGAGTGAAAAGCTTAAACAACCTGAACCTCCATTTAATGTGGATTGGGAACCCAAACTCAATAGTTCGATTCACAAAGCATACATTAAAAAGGGGAGACTTTATTACTCGCTGTTGAGGGATCCTGGACCACCACTTGGTTGCTTGCTTGCTCTTCAAAGCATGAGCAAAGCTAATGACTGTAAGTCCCATTTTCAGTGCACCAAGAGACATCATTAAATTACTTCATTTTATGCATTAACATTTTAATATTTCATAAATATGTTATTGCAAGGGAGCTAGGTCTTCAACTTAAAGCGCTAAGCAGTGGGATAGCCTTACAACCTAAATATACCTTTTGAGATCATCTTATGATGTGACACAATATATAGCTGATTTGGAGACCTTCTGGAACAAGTATAACAAATAAAAAAGTTGAAAACGTTCAAAGCTAGAAGCAGCATTTATGGCCTATTCCAGCAACATGGTCATATACAGGATACAAATAGCTCTGTTAGTAGTAATATTTGCAGTGCGCTACATCAAACTAAATGTATTGTTTTGATAATATTAGTATAGATTACAGGACAAGTAAGCTGCATTACCTTGTCTTTGCACCAAGTGCACTCAGGGCCTACAGAGATGCACTCATCACATGTGACGGCTCGTGGGCAATCTTGGGCACGAACTAATCAAGACAAACCAAGATTGGCTATATATATACACATTTGCCATTGTTTTTAATACACAATTATTTAAAATAAACACCTAGTTTAAAAGGAATCATGTACATAAAAAAAAAAAAATAGGTCTTACTGATATAAATCCAAATAAGAAGCCACAGGCCCAGGAAAAAGTGATGTTGAGAATTCATTGATCTGAGTGAAAAAAATGTCAGTATACTGCTACGTTTCATGTAGTCATGGCAATGCTTTTCTGGTCTACATGACCTTCCTCAGAATGTAACTAATGTAATACAATTATTCAAAAGCACAGAATGAATGGTTGGTATACAATCACTTACCTTACTAACTTGTCTTTGGGCTGCTTTATGATCCCGAGGGAGAAAACAGACATTCTACCAGGCCAATACAATATAGCTACTTCAAGAGTTGAGATGAACTCAAGGTCATTTTTGTGTGTGATGTAATGTGTGGCTAAGGTCAGAGACCATGGACTAAAAAAGAAACACCCCTTTACAAATACAGCCTATTAGCACACTGTATTTTGGTTGGGAAGCATCGAACATAACTTCAGGAAAATTGTATCATGCTATGACAAACAAAACAAAACTCTATGGAAATATCAAGTTTTTATTCATTGTCAGTACATTGTTCTCTTGAAAACTAAACAAAAGATGTTGTAATTGTTTCCTCCATAAAAAAAGCCATACCATTATGGCAGGGACTTATGGGTCAGAGCTCAGTGTTCCAAAAGGTCAGAGTTCAGTATGCTGCAGGGTCAAGGCTTTCTTCATGTTTTCTATCACTGTGAAAGCACAACAGGTTACAATTATTGATTAACATACAAAAGAGTGCACATGCAGTAACAGAGTCAATCGTGTCGTGTCTTAATCATTAAGATACAGTGCCTTGCAAAAGTATTCACCCCCCTTGGCTAGTTACTTATTTTGTTACATTACAACCTGTAATTTAAATGTTTTTTTAATCTGAATTTTATGTGATGGATCTGCACAAAATAGTCTAAGTTGGTGAAGTGAAATGAGAAAAATATATATAAAAAATTATTTTTTTAAATAAAAATCTGGAAATTGGCATGTGCATATGTATTCACCCCATTTTCGATGAAGCCCCTCAAAAGTTCTGGTGCAACCAATTACCTTCAGAAGTAACATAATTAGTGAAATGAAGTCCCCCTGTGTGTAATCTAAGTGTGACATGATCTGTCAGTATAAACACACCTTTTCTGAAAGGTCCCAGAGGCTGCAACACCACTAAGCAAGAGGCATCACACCATGAAGACCAAGGAGCTCTCCAAACAAGTCAGGGACAAAGTTGTTGAGAAGTACAAGTCAGAATATCCAAATCTTTGATGATCCCCTGGAGCACCATCAAATCCATCATCTTCAAATGGAAAGAACATGGTACCACGACAAACTTGCCAAGAGAGGGCCGCACACCAAAACTCACAGACCGGGCAAGGAGGGCATTAATCAGAGAGGCAGCACAGAGACCAAAGGTAACCCTAAAGGAGCTGCAGAGTTCCACAGCAGAGACTGGTGTATCTGCGCATGGGACCACAATAAGCCATACACTCCATAGAGCTGGGCTTTATGGAAGAGTGGCCAGAAAAAAGCCATTACTTAGTGTTAAAAATAAGAAGGCACGTTTTGAGTTTACCAAAAGGCATGTGGGCGACTCCCCAAATGTATGGAGAAAGGTGCTCTGGTCAGATGAGACTAAAATTTTACTTTTCGGCCACCAAGGAAAACGCTATGTCTGGCGCAAACACAACACATCCCATCACCCCAAGAACACCATCCCCACAGTGAAACATGGTGGTGGCAGCATCATGCTGTGGGGATGTTTTTCAGCAGCAGGGACTGGGAAACTGATTCGAGTCGAGGGAAAGATGGATGGTGCTAAATACAGGCATATTCTTGAGCAAAACCTGTTTCAGTCTGCCTGTGATTTGAGACTGGGACGGAGGTTCACCTTCCAGCAGGACAATGACCCGAAGCATACTGCTAAAGCGACACTCGAGTGGTTTAAGGGGAAACATTTAAATGTGTTGGAATGGCCTAGTCAAAGCCCAGATCTCAATCCAATTGAGAATCTGTGGTCAGACTTGAAGATTGCTGTTCACAAGCGGAAACCATCCAACATGAAGGAGCTGGAGCAGTTTTGCCTTGAGGAATGGGCAAAAATCCCAGTGGCAAGATGTGGCAAGCTCATAGAGACTTATCCAAAGTGACTTGCAGCTGTAATTGCCGCAAAAGGCGGCTCTACAAAGTACTGACCTTTGTGGGGTGAATATTTATGCACGCTGAAGTTTTCTGTTATTTTGTCCTATTTGTTGTTTGCTTCACAATAAAAAATAATCACATCTTCAAAGTTGTAGGCATGTTCTCTGGATGAAATGATGCAAACCTTCAAACAATCCATTCTAATTCCAGGTTGTGAGGCAACAAAACATGAAAAATGCCAAGGGGGGTGAATACTTTTGCAAGGCACTGTATATATAGAACTGTGCATAGGTTTCAGGCAGGGGATGCTGTTTCGAAGGCAAAGGGTGGTCACACTAAATATTGATTGATATACATTTCTTTTAACTCTGTATTTTATTAATTGATCAAATATATACAGTTAACATTAAAAAACTTTTAAAAGCATTCTTACTTTAAAGCTTTTTTTTCACACTTGCCTAAAACATGCACAGTACTGCATATATTGTCAAAACAGAATTTGTAATCAATCAAAATTATACTTTTAAGTTCACAAGTTTTTAAATATGGAGTCATCAGAAAAGAAAATGCCCCGGTGTGGTCCATCTCATGCATTACTCTTTACTGTTCAAAGTTTCTTGGAACTTCTACACATCTGACATGATTGTATTTAGGTTAGGGTAGGTTTTCTTCTGATTGTGTATGTTCAGAGCTCAGTGCCTCTCCACTAGTATGCATTTACACTTTTCCCATACCTCTTCTTTTCCCATACCTCTTCGAACAAACCATTCATTTCCTTTTTGCTCTTTATTTTGAGAGATCAAGCTGTTGCCAAGGTAGGTGCACTAGGAGCATGTGGGATAAAATGTCCCAACGTTGTTACCTGCCTACGCAACAAGCTGCAGACCACTTGATGTATCTGCTTATATCCAATAGACTAATGATTTTCTTGCGAAAGCTAGATAAAAAAAAGTGTAAGTCACACATCAGAGTAGTTGGCCACTGTTTTGATCAAAAGCTGGCAGGCCACTAAAAGACACCTAACTCTCCCAGGACCTTGTTAAGTGGAGAGCTACTCACAGTATGTGATGTCTTCAGGCATATAAGTGTAGAGACGGTTACGATACTTTCCAGCAATGTCAGCACGCACTGTCATGGATGGGTCTGCAAGACATGGAAGAGGAGTGTGTGAGCGTGTCTGTATGCGGCTGAGGAAGATGTTTTATAAAAGACAGACAGGAAGGATAAGAAACATGGGTGAGACAGTCCCACTGGAACCACACATCATTATGGATGCACTAGTGATGAAACAGTAATGTTATTCACTTTATACTGAGAATTTTTTTTCTACTTCAAATTATAACAGCGAGACTATGTGTGACTTGAATGTCTTGATCTTGGGAGTCTACTAAGGAAATTGGGCCCTTAAGACTTTGTGATTTGGAAGCCGAAACCTTTTCCTGTTCTACAGTACCATAGCTGCAATAATAATATATTTCTGAAGCCATGAAAGGATGGCAAGAACTGATTTTTAAATAAATGATAGCAATAAGTTGCATCCACTTTTCCACACAAATGTCCTTTGCAGAGACCCAAATTCTACTTCTTTTAGAACACTGGCCACAGCAAATGACCTACCGACAAACATGATCCTGGGAACATAGTAACCGTCTGGTGCCAGGTTAATGTCTGTGGTCTCATGCTGCAAGCAAATACATATTGTGTTATCTTCCTGATCCATATAAAGACATATCAAAGAAATTTGTAAATTCTGTCTAGTTATAGAGATTTGGTAAATGTTACTTTAAATAGTTCAGAAATTGAATGATAATTCATTTCACAGTACCAATTGTAAAGGAATGTATTGGATTCATTACCACTACATTGAGCATGATAAATTGCTGTCTAGCAATTTTCTGGATGGTCTTGTCAGCTGCAAACGCCTGCTTCAGAGCTGATGAAATAGTTTTAGGAGTTTAGTGGAACCCTAAAGGAGAGCATTTCCAGGTCTGAAACTGTTCAGGGTAAATGTAAAGTCTATTCTGGTGCTCCCCATTCCAGTCCCTGGACCTGCCTAGTGCTTTCACTGAATAATGTTCTGGACAAATAACGTTTTACCCCTTGTCTGGTGGCACCCCCTAGTGGCATGGTTCTTGAACGAACTAGGTTTAATGTTTCCCCTTACTTCACTTCTAAACATCAGTAAATCTACTAGTAATATAATCATATCTATCAAGTATTTAATTTCACAATGTATGTTTTTATATTTAGAAACAAACTCTTTGCTCTCTTTACCTCCTCTGCAAGTAATTTCACAAAAAAAGACATATTTGACCCCACGCAGTACTTTCCATATATTCTTTTGTTTGGCACAGGTAATGAAAACAGGATTACTACCTTGACTGTGGGGGCAGTCATCCTGATGATGTATGACCATCAAAGGCTTCTTACTGTAGGAGCAGAATGGGAGACCAAACTTAGCACAGGTTCTCCAGCATAGTGGCCACAGTACACAGTACACAGTATGGCCACGTAGAGACAAAGAAACAAGTCTGTAATAGCTTTACCACAGCCTCTAATTTGCTAATGAGATATGAGAATGAGAAATATTGTTAGTTATTTAGCCATAGTTAACACAACTGTACCTATAGATGTAAAACCTCAGAAAGGTTTTAACATCATTATTGTTTCAGCAACATATACATTAACTGCTTAACAAAGTAATTTTCGTTCTTGTAAACATTGTGTTAAATCATGGTTTTTACATAAGTAGTAAATTGTTTTAAATCGCAAGGCAATTGTTGTCAAACATTATCTACAAATCTATCTGAGATAGACCTTCAAAATACAGTGGCTAATATACCTTGTTTTCATTTTCTTTAAGCCTTCCTCGTAGGTCTGGACCCAGGTAATAGCATTGCCCCATCCTAGGACAATGAACAGTTAGCCTGATGTAGCAACCTGTTCTCCTACCAGCACAAATAGATGGAGTGTATTCTGTCCATTATTATTCAATAAAGGAAATCTGACTTGAAAAAGGTTCAGCTGAGGCCACAACGTTCTAGAATATATTATTTAACCAGGAACTATAACAAATACTGCTGCAGCATCTGTATGATCTTTTAAAAAGGAATGTAATTATAACCAACAATAGTATCTGGCTTGGAACAAGTGCACGGGTAGCTTTACCTCTTGAGAGAGTCTGAGGCCGCTGCTTTTCTTTCTTCTGTGCCAGGACACAGACACACCCCGCCAACAGGAAAGCATAGAGGTACCAGCGATGCATCGTTGTCACTTCTTTGGGGAACACACAGTAGGAGCCAAGTAAAAGAGATGATCACTTGTCAGACGGTGTGCCTAAAATTTCACATTGACAGTTAGTATTCAATATGTAATGGGCATGTGTTTGCCTCTTTTCTTGCACCACCCTTTGTAACAATGCCTCACCAAACAAGCTTGGCAAGGCCGGTACTCGAATTGAATTAAATCTGACAGGGGCAGGGATAACAGCATTTGTCTTACTAACATTCATGTCAACCCGCCTCGGCAGGATTGACCTGTTTCATTGTGGTCGTTCCTTTTTATATTTAAGCGTTGCATTGATTTGCTAGTAAATGAATGAATGTTCCTCCAGATTCAAGTTATTATTAGATAGTACCACATTTCAAAACTGTGATTAGATATCCTTTAACATACGGAGTCTTTCAAGCAACTATAACTATCTGCTTAACTAAAGGTTTCCCATAAAACAACTGCACTTTAGGGTCTGTGCGCAAACAAAACGCTTAGAATTTAATTCAGCCACTCATATAATGTTGTTAAACTGTAACAATACTATGTGAAACTGAAAGGACAAAACAGAAAATCTAACAAATATTCTTTTTTGAAAGAGAGGTTTAAGATTTGAAAACCCCAAAGGCATCAGATTTACATAAATGCAAGTTAGCATTACCACTCACAAATAATAGATACAAGTAAGCAAAAGTACAAGCATACAGGTAAAGTTTCAATATCATCCTTATTAGTACCTTACCTTGTGTAGCAGTAGCAGCGTGTACGGTTGAAGATAGGGTGAACATGGTTTCATGGCAGAGGTATTAAAACTCACCAAACAGGTATTTGAATGTGTGTCATAGAGGAACATGAATAATGAGAAGTGTTACAAAGTGCTTACCCAACATGTGCCTATGTCATACTGAAGGAGCAACCCCAAGTCATAGTCACAGGTCACAGTAAAAAGCGATTAAGTACAACTTCGGTGAAAGATTTAAGGGCTTAGGGAGTTGCACAGACTACACTGAGACACCTTTTCTAGTCAGTATGCCCTACACACACAATATTCATACACAAATATTATTTGAAAGAACACAATTCCGGTATCAGGGTCGCCAAACACAATCTGTCAAATACCAGAACAATTATGTATGGCCAAACTACGTTTATAAATTGTAAAATTTTCATTACCACAAATATTTTACGTCTCCGAATACTTAATTACCAAAATATTTTTTATAACACTAAGAGTAGAATAATTGCTACCAAGTTAGCATTCTGAAACCTTTATAGTCAAAACATTTATGTTTAAAAAAGTTAAACTTATCATCTTAACTTTGCCATTAAAAAAAACAAAAACATATAATATCATGTAAGCACATAGGCAAATTGCTCCATAGCTAATTGGGGCACTGGACATACAGTGCTATGCAAAAGTATTTGCCCCCTTACAGATACTTATTGTTTTTGCACATTTGTCACACTTAAATGTTTCAGATTATCAAACAAATTTTAATATCAGACAAAGATAACCTGAGTAAATACAAAAAGCTGTTTTTAAATGATTTCATTTATTAAGGGAAAAAAGCTATCCAAACCAACCTGGCCCTAGAGGGAAAAAGTAATTGCCCCCCCTTGTTAAATCATGAATTAACTGATATTAACCACATTCTTGGGAAAGCTGAGTTCAATTTCACTAGCCACACCCAGACATGATTACTGCCAGAACTGTAGAATCAAGAAATCACTTAAATGGAACCTGTCTGACAACATGAAGTAGGCTAAAAGATCTCAGAAAGCAACAAATCATGCCCCAATCTGAAGAAATTCAAGAACAGATGAGAAACAAAGTCATTGACATATATCAGTCTGGAAAGGGTTACAAAGCCATTTCTAAAGCTTTGGGACTCCAGCGAACCACAGTGAGAGCCATTATCCACAAATGGGGAAAACATGGAACAGTGGTGAACCTTCCCAGGAGTGGCCGGCCTACCAAAATTACTCCAAGAGCGCATCGACTCATCCAGGAGGTCACAAAAGAACCCAGAACAACATCTAAAGAATCGCAGGCCTCACTTGCCTCAGTTAAGGTCAGTGTTCATGATTCAACAATAAGAAAGAGACTGGGCAAACATGGTATCCATGGGATAGTTCCAAGGCGAAAACCACTGCTGACCAAAAAGAACTCAAAGGCCCGTCTCACATTTGCCAAAAAACATCTTGAAGATCCCCAAGACTTGGGAAAATATTCTGTGGACTGACGAGACAAAAGTGGAACTTTTTGAAAGGTGTGCGTCCCGTTACATCTGGCGTAAAACTAACACAGCATTTCAGGAAAAGAACATCATACCGACAGTCAAACATGGTGGTGGTAGTGTGATGGTCTGGGGCTGCTTTGCTGCTTCCGAACCTGGGCGACTTGCCGTAATTGATGGAACCATGAATTCTGCTCTCTACCAGAAAATCCTGAAGGAGAATGTCCGGCCATCAGTTCGTGACCTTAAGCTCAAGCGCACTTGGGTTATGCAGCAGGACAATGATCCGAAGCACACCAGCAAGTCCACCTTTGAATGGCTCAAAAAAAACAAAATGAAGGTTTTGGAGTGGCCTAGTCAAAGTCCGGACTTAAATCCGATTGAGATGCTGTGGCATGACCTTAAACAGGCCGTTCATGCTCGTAAACCCTCCAATGTGGCTGAATTAAAACAATTCTGCAAAGAAGAGTGGGCCAAAATTCCTCCACAGCAATGTGAAAGACTCATTGCCAGTTATCGCAGATGCTTGATTGCAGTTGTTGCCGCCAAGGGTGGCACAACCAGTTATTAGGTTTAGGGGGCAATTACTTTTTCACATAGGGCCAGGTTGGTTTGGATAGCTTTTTTTCCTTAATAAATAAAATCATCATTTAAAAACAGCTTTTTGTATTTACTCAGGTTATCTTTGTCTGATATAAACATTTGTTTGATAATCTGAAACATTTAAGTGTGACAAATGTGCAAAAACAATAAGTATCTGTAAGGGGGCAAATACTTTTGCACAGCACTGTAGATGTGAACAAAACTGTAAAATCAGGCAGTACTTCCTTTTCAACAGATACCGTACACGTCACTATATTCTTCAATTCTTGTCAATTATTTGTTTTGCCAACAACATTTCTCACAACTGTCGAGATCCCATCCTCTGCATTGCAACGCCACCCTAAATTATTATTATTGGTGGAAACAAATGAAAGTATGAGTGCCCTCATTCCAGTAGATTTTACTACTTATCCCAAGCTGCACACAGCTTTTTCCAGGCTCCTAGAGTAGGCTCGTTGTTGGTAAACAGCTTCTTGGTAATTCAACTAAGACACTTCAAATCGCATTTACTCCCATAAGTGGAAAAATTACAGAACTTTAAAAGTTTTAATTTTCCAAAAAGAACAACATCTTGAAAACGTTTCAATATAGGCTATACAGTGCATCCGGAAAGTATTCATACCCCTTCACTTTTTCCACATTTTATTATGTTACAGCCTAATTCCAAAATGGATTAAATAAAAAAAAAATCTCAACATTCTACACACAATACCACATAATGACAAAGTGAAAAAAGTTTTTTTGAATTTTTTGCAAATGTATTAAAAATAAAAAAATTAAATATCATGTACATAAGTATTCACACCCTTTACTCAATACTTTGTTGAAGCACCTTTGGCAGCAATTACAGCCTCAAGTCTTCTTGAGTATGATGCTGCAAGCTTGCCACACCTATTTTGGGGCAGTTTCTCCCATTCTTCTTTGCAGATCGTCTCAAGCTCCATCAGGTTGGATGGGGAGCGTCGGTGCACAGCCATTTTCAGATCTCTCCAAAGATGTTCAATCGGGTTCAAGTCTGGGTTCTGGCTGGGCCACTCAAGGGCATTCACAGACTCGTCCCGAAGCCACTCCTTTGTTATCTTGGCTGTGTGCTTAGGGTCGTTGTCCTGTTGGAAGGTGAACCTTCGCCCCAGTCTGAGGTCCAGAGCGCTCTGGAGCAGGTTTTCATCAATGATCTCTCTGTACATTGCTGCATTCATCTTTCCCTTGATCCTGACTAGTCTCCCAGTTCCTGCCGCTGAAAAGCTCAGGTGATGAGCAGTGCCTGGTTTCCTCCAGACATGACGCTTGGCATTCAGGCCAAAGAATTCAATCTTGGTTTCATCAGACCAGAGAATTTTGTTTCTCATGGTCTGAGAGTCCTTTAGGTGCCTTTTGGCAAACTCCATGCGGGCTGTCATGTCCCTTTAACTGAGGAGTGGCTTCCGTCTGGCCACTCTACCATAAAGGCCTGATTGGTGGAGTGCTGCAGAGATGGTTGTCCTTCTGGAAGGTTCTCCCATCTCCACAGAGGAACACTGGAGCTCTGTCAGAGTGACCATCGGGTTCTTGGTCACCTCCCTGACCAAGGCCCTTCTCCCCCGATTGTTCAGTTTGGCCGGGCGGCCAGCTCTAGGAAGAGTCCTGGTGGTTTCAAACTTCTTCCATTTGCGAATGATGGAGACCACTGTGCTCGTTGGGACCTTCAATTCTGCAGAAATTTTTTTGTACCCTTCCCCAGATCTGTGCCTCGATAGAATCCTGTCTCGGAGGTCTACAGACAATTCCTTTGACTTTATAACTTGGTCTGTGCTCTGACATGCACTGTCAACTGTGGGACCTTATATAAACAGGTGTGTGCCTTTCCAAATCACGTCCAATCAATTGAATTTACCACAGGTGGACTCCAGTCAAGTTGTAGAAACATCTCAAGGATGATCAGTGGAAACGGGATGCGCCTAAGCTCAATTTTGAGTGTCACAGCAAAGGGTGTGAATACTTATGTACATGTGATATTTTATTTTTAAATTTTTAATACATTTGCAAAAAATTCAAAAAAACTTTTTCCACTTTGTCATTATGCTTGTATTGTATGTATAATGTTGAGAACATGAATTTATTTAATCCATTTTGTAATTAGGCTGTAACATAATAAAATGTGGAAAAAGTGAAGGGGGATGGGTATCGTTAGGATTTTATCGATACCGATACTGATACCGATACTTCTTATCGATGCCGATACTTTTCGATACTCTTATCGATACTATCTCCATAATTTGGTGAAAAAAGAGGTGCATTTTCAAGACATGACATGAAAATATGTGAAAAGATTCAACACATTTTATTATTACTTTTTTCAGAAATAAGTTCAGTTTCCAATGTACTGTAGAAGGGAGGAGCAAATGTTTGTTTTTGTTCCTTAATGCTGCTTCATTAACAAAAGCTAAGCGTAAACATTATTACAAATGACCAAATAACTATAGTCCTTGAGCTCACACTAAAACTTAGGCTACCTAACAGTTAGCGATTTAAGTTATGCTAGCTACTGGCTAAGGTTACAGAGCATACCTAAACCAAATGGACTCCACTGTAGTGAAGGGCTGTACATCTTTCACAATGAATTTTGCGACAGCCCTGTGACATTCCGCCGTTTTTTCCGGAGTCATTTTCCCTTGTTTAGCGAGGGAGAATGGGTTGGGTGTCTGACTTCTCCTATTCAGTGTCAGTGACGATGACGACGCTGTGGCTGCTGCTTGACTGACGCTGTCTATGGGATTGAACATAAATTAAACTCTCTCCTGACTGACTATCCTGAGTTAATACCTACAGACTAAGTTTTTAATAATAACCAATGTTACCTTGACTTGACGTGGTCGCGACAGTCATGCTAATAGTTTGGCAAAGCCCGTCTGCACCGGAGCCAAGAGGCTGCCCTGTAGACGTAGGTGCAGCAGTCGCTTTGCGAAAGCAGTCAAACACTGTGCAATCATTCACATTTAGAGAATGTTGTGTTTTTAAATGTTTCATGAGGTTGCTGGTGTTACCCCCTTTACATGAAACTACATGTTTGCATATATTGCATTTAGATGTATTTCCATCCTGTTTAATAAAGTGAGCCCATACTTTCGAACGTTTTGCACTGATCTCAGCCATGTCTGATAGTGATAATATAGTAGATACTGGGTTACGTAACGTAATCGCCTGACGCCGGCAGCTTTGTCATCATCATTCGGGGACGGTTAGGACTTTGCCAGCTATCGGAATGAATTAACGTTACGTAAATACCGATAGCAGCACCGTTTGTCCAGAAGCTTATTGATATTTCGGTACTGACCAGTCAGGAACCGGTACCAATTTAATACCGGTTCTCGATACCCATCCCTAGGTATGTATACTTTCCGGATGCACTGTATAGATACATTGTTGTTTCTGAGGGTAAAACAAGTTGGGAAACATGGCTTGACCAAGTTCATAGGCAGAGCTACAAGTTAGGCGCTTTCACTAAATTATCCCTTGCTTTAAGCCGTGGTTATTGTAGGTAAACTTCAGTGCACTCAACTAAAAACTCAAACAAGGTATATTGTTTATCTAACATTACCAATCAGATCTAACAGCAATCTCTTCCAGATTATTTCAGGAAAGGTTAACCATCATTGTTCATGGATATGGTCAATGGACCACATAAAGAGGGTGGTTCATTTATATATATATGTATATACATATATACATATATATGTATATAGAATATATATGGTAGTAGCAACTATTTCTGTACAGTATTTTCTGAATTTTGTATTAGAGGGCTCCTAATGTAGACAATTATTATAATTTTTATTCTCTTTATTTATATGGGGTCAACTGACTGAGACCGACTCTTTTTCTTTTGCAGCAATGACACTTTTTGTGTGATTCCTTAGTGTCTATGAAGCACATTTAAAAATATTGGACTCGCATGTCGTTTTCAGTGGCGAAAGCGAGTGTATGCCCTTTGCTCATTAACATTTATTAGCGGAGTTATTTAATTGCTTTTTTCACTTTTTCATGTTGTTGGTACAATCCCTCTGAGTGATAAATCTTACATTATGGTCTCTTTAACATTTTCATATTGCTTGTACAATAATCCCTCTGAGTGATAAAACAATGCTAGACAAATCTTACATTAGGGTCCCTTTGAACTGGATCTGACATAACATCTAAAGCTAGACTATTGTTGGTAAGTAGAAAACTTGCCTTAACCGCACTGTAAAAGGACATTTTTGTACTATATTTTCTCATTAATTCTAACATAGTTTTCAGTTTTTCCAAATTAGCAGAACAAATTACAGACCCACTACAACTGTATAACTGAGTAACTTAAATCAACAGTAATTGTCCATCCATCCATTAGCTATACCGCTTATCCTATGGCTATGCAGGATAAATTGTAGAAGAAAAACTAGTATTGATTCACTAACTATTCGGGATTAACTACTATCCAGAAAAATCATGACACGTACAAACAGTGAATTTTAATTTTAAGATATCTTCCTACTTTCCCAGCCAGACGAGATGATTGAAATCAATGTTATGATCGTACATCCAATAATTTGTAATCTAGGTAAGTAGGTTGGTAAATGTAGCCTATCTTAGCAACGAAGACTGTAAGGCAGTAGTATCGGCTAGCATGGCTCCGTCAAAAGTGAACAGATGCGTGGTCGGACATATGTAAGGCTGTCTAAAAGACGCAAGGCAAAACTATGGTTCCACCTCGCAACAATAGGCCTGACCCTGTATCTGTTTCAATAACAACAACGCATCACCTTTATATTTTAATTTATATAAGTGTGAAATACAGAACACATAACATGTAAATAACAAAGCTTTGAATTTTTAAGAATATTTTTCCATGTTTGACAGAGCCATGCTAGCCGGGACTAGCATAAATTAATTGTTGCTAAGCTAAATCTGTTGTAATCAATGCTCAGGGTTTTTCTGCTGCACAAATATTGTTACATATGTTGAACCGGTCGATATAAAATATGACGGAAGTGATTATTATTATATATATATTATTATGATTTATTTTTTAAATGCTACATATGTAAGTTTAACTATACCAAACTATCAACAACCATGCTAGCTAGCTAGATAGTCCCAGTTTGTCGTAAGATAATATGCTAACGGAAGCTCAATGTGGACAAATTGTTTCTTTTAATAATGGACTCAGCCACACACACACACACACACACACACACACACACACACACACACACACTAGGTCACATTATTGCTGAATCAGTTGGACAGAACCTGCCCCGGAGCACAAGTGGACTGCACTACAGACCCTGTTTGTTGACAGGGTTTTTTTAAACGTGTCTTTGGCGAGCGAGTAAGTTATTGTAAAGGTAAAAAAGTTAATTAATTCTCTGAGAATTTGATGTGAAAAATGTGTATAAGATAGATCTCAATTCCCCAGGTACATTAGTTTAGCTAGTTAGTTAGTGTGCTGGCAGCTAGCAAACTAAGTTGTAACTAGCTAGTTAGCTACCAACATTCTAAAATATACTTAGATTTCCAACCGCCTTTGACTAGTTCTCATGCCACCCCGTGATAGTAGTATGCCTACACCTACTTAAATTGTTGACATTTTATATTAAAGCTGTTTCAAGACAGTGTCACGCAATTTGCCATTGACTCCCTTTAAACGTGGATTGTTTTCCCCATTGAGGGCGTGGTTTTTCCTCCAATGACGCGTTGTGCTCTAGCTCTATCCAACCACAATGAACTATACCACTGTTTGTGTTTACCCCACAATACTTGTCATCACTAATAATAACAGCCAGGCACTTAATGCTTAAATTATTTTGGATGAACCATTTTACATGGCTAAGTAGGTTTACTCACAATTCAGCTAACGTTAATTTTGCTGTCCAATTCAAGTCACCAGAATTGCTTTTATTACACCAAATAAAAACATTTTACTTACCATGTAAAAAGACCTTAACGCTAGTTTGCATTAGCCACATCCAGGCAGCTTCTATGTTTCAGGTGATCTAAAAGGTTAAAAAATGTTTTGCAACTATTCACCGGTTGTGGGTTTATATCAAAGATATTGTTTAACAACAATGAACAGGGTTTGCCAAGCAATGGTTAAGCACATGGGTTCCATGCAATCCTTAACTTAGAAGCAAGCGGCCATCTCCTGGTTATTTATCCCTTGCTCACTTGGTCCACTAGAGGGCTACAACCATAAAGATGGAACACGTACTGTGCTCTCTATGGCTGACACTCTCACCCCGTTAATTAATCAATTCAATGGGGCAAAAAAACAATAAAAAGTAATAATAAAAAATAACACATGAACCAATCCCTTGGCTATATGAAAGCACACTACGACTTGTCGGCGCTGGAATAGTATCGATAGGTTAAAAACTGCAGGTGTAGTTAGGGCGCCAAAAATAGACCTAATAATAATAATACGACTTTGCAATTTAAATATGAGCATCATACGACGCATCACATAATTACATTCATGTTTCAACTTGTGTCAAAGGAGAATGTGTCATATTCATAACCTTTTGTGTGCCTAGATGTGTAATATATCATGATTCATCATTAACAGTTAATTTATATAAGTACAGCTTTCATATTTTGATGATTTGTGGTGGAAAAAAACTGGCAGCATCGTAGAGATAACAGCTGAATTCTCCCTGGAAAGAGAAACATTATGACCAAAATAAACAATAAAAAGCAGTAAGTAATCTGAAAGAACTACACAGTATATTCAACAAGGAGGTGGGGAAGGAGATCAAAAGACACAGTTTGTGTACCTGCAACCCTTCTTTGTGACAAAGCCAAAGACGAGAGATCCCAACACCTGCGCTTGTTTTGATCATAAAAATGTTAAGACTGCTGGCAGAAAAGCTGTACCATTATCGAGTCCTAGCAACAGCAAGCATATTTTTGCTTCTCTTACATATCGCATGTGATCAGATGAAAAATTTGTATATGTATCACATATGTCCCGATTGCTGCTACTCTGAGATAGAGTTGACATTACGCAAAGACAAAATGTCAACGGAAACTACATGGCAGCAATAAAGAAGTGAAAAAGTAAACAAAGATGACAAGACTTACACCAGCTTTGTTAAAAAGGTGTAAACAGAGTCTGGGGGAGAGCTTGTTAAATCCATCAATCAAGCACTAGATTGGCTGGCAAAGCACCACTTCAATTGGTTTCATCAGCTGGAAGAATGCAGAAAGCTAATAGAAAACCTCAATGACACAGAGGAAGTTGTGCACATCGACTTCTCAGAAAATTATGGATGCAAACTGAGCACCGAGATCCAGGCCCTCCAATTTGGTGGTAGTCGAATACAGCAACCAAACATACCTGTGTGGTATCCACAAAGCAGGAGAGCAACTCTTACACTACCATCTCAAACAACCTCTGTCACGATTAGCTGCCTGGGAACACCTTCAACCAATCTTAAAAAGGTACCCTATCCTACCATAAAATAGGTTAACTTCTTAAGTGGTGGCTCAGTGATAGTAGTTTTTTATTAGATTTATCTAAATAAAAATGACTTTAATCTTCTGAGCAGTTCCATTCCTTTGGGGATTTGATGGCGTCACATGAAATTTATTTCGAAAATCCCATGGGAAAGGGGTCCCTGATGGAGTTGGAGCAGCCATGAAACATACTGCTGGTGCCGTGGTGGATCTGGGTAGACATTCAGGTCCCAGAGGAACTTTACAGCAGCCTTTCTCAAACTTCTTTGTCCTGGGGCCCAGTAAAGTCAGAGTTACATGACCCACCACAACTCCGACCGTTACTTTGTTATGATTTTGCGATATATAAACAAAATAAAATTTTATTGAAAGCTTCAACAGAAGTGATTTGGCTGAACATGAAATTACTGCCAACAATACCAACACCAAATAAAATATAATCTGATTCTTATGAACACTCCCAACACAAATGTTTTTTTCTTTTGTCCTTTTTTGGGGGGCTAAATGAACTGCTAACATCAAACTCGGCTTCACTTGCGTCTGGACCGGGACCGCCCCAACTTAAAACGGTTCAACACAAACAATATATATTTATTATATATTGTTATTTACAATATATTTATTTATTTTTACGTTAATGACCGATTCCATCCCGCGCCTTTTTAATTAGAATTTCTAATGAGATGGGTGCGCCTGCTTTCTTGCAACTAATTAATCGAAACGAGGAACACATGGTGACAATGCCACTCGAAGTGTGTTTTCAGAGACAAGCCTATTCCGATATTTGGTCTTTGTTGCTGTGAGGTGAGAAAATGCTGTTTCTCACAGATAGGTGGAATGGAAGGGCAAAATGGTTTTGACTGCCATCTCACTTAGATATATATTCTTCAAAGCACGAGAGCCAGAATTCTGACAGTGAAAGCCGACCGAATCTTGAGTGTAGACTTGCATCGCACAAGAGTTCCAAAAGTGTGTCCTGCATAACGGGTGAAAGATCACTTTACTCTGGATTGGCAAACGGATCTCGTACCTATTGCTTCTCTGAGAGATGGGATTTTGAAGGGAAGTACAACTGGAAATGACCCAGTGTTTTGTTAAGATGGTTAACGATAACTTGTGACACTGGTCGTCCCAGATGCAAGCCCTCATCGGAAAGCGAAGACAGACAGTGGAACATGTCGTACACACCCTTACTAACTCTGTTTGCCAAGACAGAGAGCTTCTTTTTGAAGGCCATGATTTTGTCATTTGCCTGGAAAATGTCACACGCTCTGCCCTGGATCGACAGGTTTAGTTGGTTAAAGTGGTCGAATATGTCAGACAGATAAGCGAGCTTTATAACCCAGGCCTGATCCTGCAGATGTGCAGCAAGACTGGACTGTTTGCGAGGCAAGAATGCCTCATCTCTCAGCTCATAGACCCTGCTCACCACCTTACCCCGTGACAGCCAATGAACGTCAGAGTGAAAGAGCAAGTGAGTATGTTCAGCACCCATCTCGTCACACAAGGCAGCGAATATTCGGGAATTTGATGCGTTGGCTTTAATTAAATTCACTATACAGACCACTTGGTTCAGAACTTCATGCAATTCTGTAGACAAACGTTTGGAGGCAAGCACCTCTCGATGGATTACACAGTGTGTTGCCTGAACTGATGGACATACTGTTTTTATCCTAGCTACAACGCCTGTGTGCCTACCAGTCATCGCTGCAACCCCATCCGTACAGACCCCGACACAACGCTCCCACAGCAACCCGTGCCTTGCAATGTACTCGTCACGCACGCAAAATATTCCCCCAGCAGTTGGGTTAAGAGGCAACTCTTTACAACACAAGAAATCCTCTTTGAACTGTCCTTCGTGAGCATACCTGATGTACACCAGAAGCATGGCTGCATTTGAAATATCAGTGCTCTCATATAACTGAATTGCAAACCAGTTTGACTTTTTTGCTCTCTCTATGATTTGCGCTTCAATGTCAGCTGCCATGTCCGCAATTCTACGGCATACTGTGTCATTTGACAGAGGGATTTCCTTCACCTTTGCAGCAGCAGCCGGACCCAACACCTCAGAGCAAGCACTGACTAGCGAGGGCATAATTAGCCTTTCTCCCATCGTGAATGGAGCCTGACATTTTAAAATGTGGTGTGAAATTACGTACGATGCTTTTGCAAGTTTTTGTTTTCTGTTAAATTGTTTTTGAGTAATTTAGTTTGATTCACCAATTCTGTCCTTTTCCTGATAAAGAATTCCTCTGATTTGTCTTTGAGATGTGCATGTTTAGTCTCCAAATGTCGGCGCAATTTCGAAGGTTTCATAGCCTTGTTGCTAAGCATGGTTTGGCAAATGACACAGACTGGCTTTGGGGGGAAGCTGTCACTGGAAATGAAACTAAGCCATGTATGAGTTGTCATAATTACGGGTAAAAGGACAACATTTTTCGCTTCTGGTTCAGAAGTTATATTAACATCGCTGGATGCTGGTTGTTTCCTAAAAAAGGAATTTAAACTAGCTTATTTGGAGCATGCCATGACTAGCTTACAGTTCAGGTAGCGTGCAATTGAATGGATTCTGAAATGAACTGTTTATTACTTGTAAACAAATTAAATATCCATAAAAACGTTTTACATTTAGTTAAAGTAATTTTTTAAGCTTAAAACAAAAGGGAACAATTCAACAAAACACAATGGTGAAAAATAAATGGTCAGTGATGGGTAGTTGGGCACAATGACTCATGCGCAGTTCACTTCTGTGACTGTCTCGCTGCTGTGCAGTCGTTTGCTGTAGACCAGACATGGGCAAACTACGGCCCGCGGGCCATATACGGCCCGTTAGGCTTTTTAATCCGGCCCGCCGACGTTGTCCAAATTATAGTAAAAATCCATGACCTCATTCATTTCCCTTTCCCCTGCAATACCCTCGTTTCCCCGATAGATGGCGCACTAGTCTAGACCTTTGTTGGAGTGTAACTTTCCAACTGCCATTTCCCCCCTTCGGTAAAAATGAGCGGATCAAAGAAAAGAAAAGTGGACACTGAGTGCCGAGTGTTTAAAAAAGAGTGGACAACAAAATATTTTTTTACTGATGTACGATCAACGGCTGTATGTCTGATATGCCAAGAAACGGTTGCAGTTTTCAAAGAGTTCAATATCAGCCGTCACTTTGCCACAAAGCATGCTAACTACGCTAGCAAGCAGTCAACTCAAGAACGGGCGGCTACTGCTCAGAAGTTAGCAGCTAATTTACAGACTCAGCAGAATTTTTTTCACCGACAAACTGCGATTCAAGAGTCAAGTACCAAGGCAAGTTTTTTGCTGGCATTCAAGTTAGCAAAGGCTAGCAAGCCTTTCTCCGAAGGCGAGTTTTTGAAAGAATGTATGGTAGAGACAGCAGATCTCTTGTGTCCGGAAAGCAAAGTCAAGTTTGAAAAAAATCAGTTTATCACGCAGGACAGTGACTCGCCGTGTGGAACTGATTGACGAAGATATAGTCAGCGAGTTAAACAAAAAGGCGGAGTCCTTTAATTTATATTCACTAGCACTGGATGAAAGCAACGACGTTAAAGACACTGCTCAGCTCCTAATTTTTATCCGAGGGATAAATGACAGTTTTGAGATAACGGAGGAACTTTTGAGCATGGAATCGCTGAAGGGGAAAACGCGAGGAGAGGACTTATATGAACAGGTGTCTGCGGTCATCGAGAGAATGAAGCTGCCTTGGAGTAAACTTGCCAGTGTCACCACGGATGGATCGCCAAATTTAACTGGGAAAAACGTCGGGCTGCTGAAAAGAATCCAAGATAAAGTGAAAGAAGAAAACACTGACCAGGATGTTATTTTTCTTCACTGCATCATTCATCAACAATCTCTGTGTAAGTCTGTATTGCAGCTTAATCATGTCGTGGATCCAGTTGTAAAGCTTGTTAACTTCATACGAGCAAGGGGACTTAGTCACCGTCAGTTCATTACTTTCCTAGAGGAAACCGATGCGGATCACCAGGACTTACTTTACCACTCTCGTGTCCGCTGGTTAAGTTTGGGGAAAGTGTGCCAACGAGTGTGGGAGCTCAAAGAGGAGATTCGTTCGTTTTTGGAGCTAATGGGGAAATCCGACGAATTCCCTGAGCTGAGCGATGAGGACTGGCTTTGACTTTGCGTTTGCTGTGGACATATTGTCACATATGAATGAGCTGAACGTTAAGCTGCAGGGGAAAGATCAGCTTGCGCACGACATGTACACAAATGTGAGAGCCTTCAAATCCAAGTTGATTTTATTCTCCAGGCAAATGTCAAACAAATCTTTCGCTCATTTCCCCACACTGGCCATGCAGAAGGCCCGAAACGTGAAGAAATACTGCAAATCACTGGACATGCACAGAGAATTCTGCCGTCGGTTCACTGATTTTGAAAAAATTGACAAGTCACTTCAGCTGGTGTCCTGTCCCCTGTCACAAGACCCCGAAACAGCACCACATGAGCTGCAATTGGAGCTGATCGATCTTCAGTCTGACTCCGTCTCAAAAGAAAAGTTCAAATCTCTTAAACTGAATGACTTTTACGCTTCACTTAATGAAGCCACGTTTCCAAACCTCGGCACAGACGATGCTGGCATTGTTTGGCTCGACTTACGTGTGTGAGCAGACTTTCAGCGTCATGAACTTCAACAAAGCCCGTCACAGATCCCGGTTAACTGACCAACACCTCAGATCTATTTTGAGAATTGCCACCACGAAACTAACTCCAGACTTTGATGCACTGGCAAAAAAGGGAGAACAACAACACTGTTCCCACTGAAATGTGAGTTTCTCTACTGTGTTAAAAATAGCAACTTGCGCATGTACGCACAGCAGCAGTACAGTAGCTTAATTAACATGCCGCACATCACTCTCAATTTAAAGACCGCTTTCTTTCGTTGGGTAATGATATGTTCTTAATGTTGAAAGTAAATTTGCACCTTCAATTGTGTCTGTTTTTCTTACATTTCAATCCCCAGGTTTGATAAATTACATTGCGTGTCCAAATGCTCCTGGCCCGGCCCCTCTGTCAAATTTTAAAACCCATTCTGGCCCGCAAGTCAAAAAGTTTGCCCACCCCTGCTGTAGACAGTACTGACTTAAGTATTCATTGTTATTATAAAACGGCAATATACAGTCATCTGCAATCACAATATAAAGACCAACAACAGTAACATATCTGGGTGGGAGATGTAAAAGGGTGGAAATGGTTTATTTGTAATTAAGACTTTTAGAAGCGAATGGTAGGTGGAATGTTCGAAGTGCGCGAAACTTTTAAAGCAACGCACGCAGAAATGGCGTCCATGCAACCACGGAAACTTGCTCTCCCCCTCACTCCTGCCTGGCTGCCTAAACTGGCTAGCAATCACAATCGTAGTGCACACACAGTATTTAGAGGAGAGATCGCCGCCTTCACGAGTTTTCCCAACTCTTAGTGCCTCCTCTCCATTCAATCCCTATGTACTGTAAATAGTTCAACTTTTGCTTAAGCGCGGTGCTCGTTAATGTCATTTTTTTTAGAGACTCTAAACCTATTTTGACTTCTGCTCTGCGGACCAGCAGTTGCCTCGTCGCGGACCGGCGCCAGGGTTTGAGGAACGCTGCTTTACAGGACTCTCAAGGAAAACCACTCAGTCATAGATTACTTCTGGATTCCAGAGGAGGATGTGGCCAGATGGGATAATCTGTACCAAGTAGTCAAGGGTACAATGACGATACACCAGGTTGCTGCACAAACCCTTGGAAAGATCACCCACAGAGAGCTGTCCCGCTCTTGCAGGCAGGGAGGAAAGATTTTTTAGTACCCCATAGTGATCTACTTAAATCAGTCAGAAATTTAATAGGTTGTAGAAGCCATCTCTACAACACCATAAACACTCAATTTAATTTGGAAATTTGTAGTGGTGGCATATGAAGCCCGACCGTTTATTGGGCAAGTTTTCCAAGTGGTGGAATATGAAATTGAGGTGAGCTGCATGACACAAACCAGTGGGAAGAAGTAATTTGTGTGGCCAGACACCTGATGTCACCTATTATTACTACAGATCTGATATCGAAACAAACATCTCTGAGCCAGAGCCATACACGAATCACAGCTAACTAACTGTGCAGCCAAGACTCAAGAAAGTTTCAGTTTTCAACTTGTAAAGTGTTCGGCAACTGAAAACCTTATTTGTCACTGGGCCAATTGTGTTTTTACTTGTTTTTAAAGATTGTTCTTCTTTAGTTTATTCAACATTCAACACATCTTCTTCCCTCACATATTCTATGTCACTTTCTCCAAGTGGCAATGGTCTCACGAGACGAAGAGAATGGGGTATTCCCACCAGCAGAAATATACCAAACTCTGAAGTCATGAACAGGTCTACCACAGATGTTTTTGTTTAGTCAGAGGCTGCAAAAAAGATAGTGCTTCAGTGATTTGGATCCTCTGATGCAGTGATTTACTTTTACTTTGTCTAAACAGACAAGTTCTGGTATATTGTTCAAATGATTTTATCCTGGAAGACTGAATTGTACATTGAAAACCTCTTCTTTTATGTGAGTAGACGATAGAAAATGTCTTGCTTCGGAAACCTGGAGGATGAGGATAAAACTTTACTGGACTTATAAACTATTGTAATTAAAATTTATTTATATTCATTTCATAACTAATTGTGTATCCAAAAATGAACTCTTTTTTTTTGGGGTATTGTTAGTCAGTGCATTTGTTTACTTTGTGTGAAAGTCTTTGAAGCAGTTTCTCTCTCTCGTGAGACACAGAGCCAGTCCACATTTCCCACATAAGATTCGGGAATATGCTTTTACGCACAGTTTGCATCTCTGTTTTTCAGCCACAGGTTATGGCCAGTGGGCAATCCCATCCATTATAATGTCATCGACTGGCCTTTGGGAGACTTTGCGTTTCTTGGGATAGTCTTCACTTGACCGTCGGCCCCTTTTGTCGACCCACAGACCAGAAGCCTCTCTCTTTCAGGGCCACAACAAGATCATAGGAGGAGAACCAATTGTCAAAATTTATCTTAATATTTTGGTCAGTTGGAAGGTCCTCAACTAGCCTCAGCACAATGTCCCCACTTATGCCAAGTGGTGAACTAGTCTTGGTGGTCCCTTTCCCAACGTCGACCTCAAAGTTGTAAACCATTCCACTTTTTCCAGCACGTACAAACACTTTTATCCCCCATTTGTGGGGCTTGCTTTTGTTGTACTGTGTCTACCCAGGGTCACTACAATACATCGAGAGAGACCCACATGCAGTAGCCGGATGAACAAAGGAAGGTAGTCGTAATCCAAAAAACAGGTAACGCAGTTTTAATTGAGGAACACAATACAATGACCGCACAAAGACCAAACAAGATAGTGCGACATATATACATGTGAAACACCAATGGCAAACAACCACAATAAACCCACAGGTGTAAAACATTAACCCAAAATTAGGAACCCGTGTGTTTAGCCCGCTGCCTGGTGCGAGGCTGTTCCAGGACGTAACAACATTAACTTTCAATCTATACACAATTGTTATTGTGGCATGTATAGACAAAAAGTTAGTGCTTTGTAATGTCAGGAAAATGGCAACTATATATAATTATTTCACAATTATGCTTTTTAACATAAGTCAAGTATACGTAAAAAAAATCCTCCAAAGGATCTATGTGCAGAATTTTTTTGTTTTTTGTTTTTTCCATTTTCACTCGGAATGATCCTAATGTCTAATGTAGTAATTGCCATCCTACACACATAACACTTCTATATGTATCATAATCTAACAAAATAAAAAGCTTACTAACTGAAAAACATGCTGTTTCACTGTCATACATATAGCAAAGCTCCTGATCTGGTTGCAAAGCTCCCAAACATTTAAGTGTGACAAACATGCAAAAAAAATAAGAAATCAGGAAGGGGGCAAACACTTTTTCACACCACTGTGTATATATATATATATATATATATATATATATATATATATATATATATATATACAGTACAATATGCTACTGTATCCTCTTACCTTATTAGGAGGAAACTGATTGTGGGTTGAGAGGTTGGGGCTGGCTCATGGGCTGTGATGAAATATCAGCCAGGGGTTGGCTTTGCGATTGGGGCAGACATTGATCAGATGGGGGTTGTCTCATGGGCTGGGACTGGATATTTAACTTTTTTAAGAGTTCTGGCGAAGAATAGTTAAAAGAGTTATTTGTGGGACTATTACAATAGGTTTTTGTAAACAGTCAACTACTGTCAACTTTTTGAAAATGAAGCATACTGTATCTGTTTGTTTGTAATGCTGCATCGATAGTCTCACTAATAATGTATGAGATTTATTCTTTAAAGTAGTAGACTGAACAACCCATATAAACCTGGAAAAAGGAAATAGAGAAAACCACTCATAATGTTAAATGCATTTGTTTGCTAAATCTATTTTACCCTTTTGAAAATAGCTGTTACAACTGCAAATTACATCACAAGCTCATAGTACCTTAAAATCACACTTTGGTTTTCAGATTTACGGGTAAGACTACACATTTGTGCTACAAGTTTTCAAACTGTGTCAGAACCATTGTGAATCTTTATAATACTGTTGCTGCACTCCATCTTCTGTTATTATATATCGATTCTAATTTGCTATTTAATGTGTCTTGTGTAATGTGAGCAATTAATTTGATTAATCAGATAAATTCAAAACAAATGTTAATACTTTTAACTGAATGTGTAGTTGTGTATATTGATCAATCAATTGTCAATTTGTAGTTTGTATATTGTTTATTTGAATGGCATTTCAATAAAAAGCTTAATTAAAAAACAATTTGTAATTTTATCAGTGGCTGTCATAATCCATGTAATTCATGTTATCAAGTCATACTAAAGTACTAGTAAAATGACTTAAAACAAACATATATAACTGTAAAACCATGATGCATTACAGCTGATCATCTAAATCCTGCAGGTATTTATTTGTACATCCTGCAGGAATATTCTTAAATATGCAGGATTTGAAAGATTCCTGCAGGAAATGTTACATTCCTGCAGGAATATTAAAATCCTGCAGGATTTAGATTGGCAGGATTCCTGCAGGAATATTTAAGTATGCAGGATTTAAATGATTCGTACAGGATTCCTACAGGAAATCTTCGGAAAATATAAAATTCCTGCGGGGCTTTTTTGTAAGGGTACTATAAGTTATAAGTTTACTAACAATGTTCAACTCCCAACATAAGTGTAGTGAGCATTCTTTATTTAAATGTCAGAGGTCTCCTTTCTTTAACTCAGATTTTATTCATCAACATGAGCAAGAGGACGGCATGTGACAATCGTCAAAGTTTTGGCAGTCAAAAAAGAATAGTAAGTTGAGAGTACTAGTTAGAGATGGTAATACTACAAATATTCAGTGTATGCATGGCACCAACCAATAAAATGCTGCTCTTTATGTGCTGTTGTGCTTTCGCTGCATCCTTAATACAAGGCAGAGAGACTGATAGTTCAGAGGTAGAGGTGTGTGAGAAAGGGGGCTGCTCTTAATGGTATTTGCTGTCATGCCAGTTCATTCTAGTACTACATACACTGCAATTATACACAACTAGCCTACTGTTCCCAGCTAACACACTCATACATTAATAAAGTGTTGCGCACGGCGCGCCCCTCCATTAAATTGTAATGTAGCCATCCGGGCTCGCTCTGGAGGGGAAAAAAAAAAGTTGAACCCCCCCAACTGTCCTCTTATAATTCGCACTCTGTATGACAGTACTAGTATATTAGCACTAAACTGGTTTGTGTTTATCGCTAAATGTTAACCATGATAATACTCGTGTTATCTTTTTTTGTTTTATTTTGTATCCTATCCTAAATATAAAAAAAATAGGTAGGCCTATGCACCTAAATAATTTCTGACATTTTTCCACCGAGTAGCGCGTCAGTCCATTGGTAGTCAAGCAGTTGTGCAACTTGTGCCAATCCCTAATTAACGTTTGTATGTATTTGTTCTAATGGTATGTGAGGGAGTACAGGATAGCTAAACTAGAATAAGGTATCAACTATGGAAAAGGGGGCTTACTCGAAATGAAGTGAACACACAAATAAGACTTAGAGCTAGGTTGCCGCAACCCATTTCGCTCGTTTGGCTAGGTATTTCGGGAACCGATAGAATTAAGTCAATCTGTTTGCATGCTTTTCTTTAAGTAAGGTTAACTAATTCGATTTTACAGTGCATGAAGAGAAACAATGGGAAAATACATTTAAGAAAAACGGTAACGGTTAAAATGGACCTCTTCCTTGACTTGCGAAAAATAAATAAAGCAGCCTGGTTACTCTGCCGTTGCTATGAACAAACAGCGCTTGGCAACTGGCGCAGGCGCTCTTCTTGAAGTTGATGCATTCTGGGATTGAAGACTATTGACATAGCGACAAGACAGCAATATATAGATATATGGGGTGTAGCTAACATGATTGTTAGATTTTAACCTAGTTCGCTGATATTTTACTAGTCATATTGGTACGACATTACAGACGCTGCCATGAATGGGTCCGTGGCAAAAAAGACCCAGGATACTTTGGGGAAAGTTATAAAGAAACCGCCGCTCACTGAAAAACTGCTTAACAAACCGCCGTTTCGATACCTGCACGACATATTCAGTGAGGTGAGATTTAGGTTAGCGAATAGCTAATTGTGCCTTGCTAGAAGATGTCGCTAACGTTAGCGTAAACTGGTGTAACGTTAACTAATATTATTATATGGCCAGTATGGGACAATGTCTTATTGACGACAGCCTATTTTTTCGGCTATCGCTAGCTATATTGTTAGCTATACGTAATGAAAGGTAACGCTAATCGTTAGCTAGCTAGTCATTAGCTAACATTAAATTAGCTCATCTAGCCATTATGCCAGCGTCGTCTTGTTGCTAGGCGCTCTGTTGGCATGACTGACGACACACGAACTGTCCCTGGCCTTAGACTAAAAAAAAGCTTAGTGCTAACTTGCACAATGTTATGCGAATATTTGTTTGTAACTGTCACACTAACATCGTTTAAATGCGTATACAATATAAGGCTGTTCCAACACTAATTAGTTGCAGTATTCATTTTGTTTAGACATCAAAATGTATCCCAGTAGAGTTAACCTGGTGCTTTGGTCAGATGATCATTGTCCACTAGTTTAAATCGGTCCTTGTGAATAAGGATCATGAGGTTGATTATTCGTTACAGCCATTCTGTGGTCTCAAGCAATAGATAAATCAGGACAAAGGAGTGGGACACGTGGATAAACGCACCATATCAAAATAATCCTTTGAGTTCGTAGTCAAAGGTGAGCAATAGAAAGATGGGCTTTTTGCCTGGTGCGTGAAAACACTTTAGGGCTCAATGCTTTTGTGCTGCAGATTAGAATACATATTTCTCGCTGAGTACTTACAAGCACATCATATTTTTTTATATAAATGATTATGCCCAGCCTCTAGGGAAGACAGTTATAACATTTTCAGCCCAGCTGACTGATCAGTTCATTAGAATTTATTTTCTTTCTGGTTGAATGCTAGCTACAGTGCCATTGATATCCTTAAGCTGTCAATGTTATCTTGGGAGGAGTGTGTTTGGAACAGTATTTTTAGGATCACTTAAGACAAACTTTATCCATTTGTTGTAGTCAGGGCACTGATAGGTTAATACTCCTATGTTTTTCATAAGTGGGAGGAAACCGGAGCACCCGGTGGAAACCCACGCAAACACGAGGGAGAACATGCAAAATCAACGCAGAAAGGCCCTTGGGCCAGGTGGGGTTTCAACCAAGGACCCTCTTGCTGTGAAGCCACAGTGGTAACCACTGAGCCACCTTGCTGCCCCAAATACCTTTTATGTGACAAAAAACAGGCTGTAATGTTGGTGTACCACTATGTGAAATGCATGTAAATCCACTACTTAATCAGTTAGATAATGCAACTGTCTGAGCCTAATATACTTGTGAGGAAAGGACTGGTTGCATAACCTCCCTAAAGGCTGTGTATGACCTGCCTTATACTACAGGCTAAGTCTGGGCCGCATAATCTCAGCTGAGCCTCTTGCCCAGAGCCTGTGGCACAGACCAAGTCACTGAACTCCAGGTTGATAGGAACTTCAGAGAAGTGCTTAATCATAGTATCAGAATATTGCTGGTTGTTAAAAAAAACTGCTGTTTTGACAATGACCTTAACTTTCAAGCAAAATGATATTAATAAACCCAGAATTGTAAAGACTAACGTATTTCAGGACAGCCCTTTTAATTTAGTTGCTTATATAAATCAGTTTAAATGTGGAATCTAGAAGGGGTAGGCAGGTTAAGAGTATAGCTCTTTTTTTGTACGGTCAATCTTCTGATGCACCAATGTCAAGCCTGACTCAGGCCACAGAATTGTAAACTCCATTGTAAGGTACAAAATGTTTTCTCTGCTCCTCCTCGTCAGGTGATCCGGACCACTGGATTCATGAAGGGCTTGTATGGGGAGAATGAGATGAAGTCAGACAATGTCAAAGTAAGTTGGCCAGGTGGTCACGAGGGGGCAATCAGAGGTAATGTGACAACGCAGTGAGCCATTTGGGCACCCAGCATTGAAATCATTGTATGTGGTTTGGCTGTCCGTTTTTTTAGCGTCACACTTTGTTGAGCTGTTATCAATTGTTAGTTGCTATTATGCCTCTAGAATGCATGGATTTTGATTGATTTAAAAAAAAAAAAGATCGGCAAGCTAGCATTTAGCTGCATTAATTTGAAACAATGTAAAACAAGCCGTCAGAGAGCATGTTGCCACTGCCGTACACAGGTAAATATCGGCATGATCGTCTCTATTCACAGGCTTTTCATCTCAGACACAAGTTTCCAAAACAGGTATACTTGTCACTGTGTGTGTGTGTGTGTGTGTGTGTGTGTGTGTGTGTGTGTGTGTGTGTGTGTGTGTGTGTGTGTGCGTGTGTGCGTGCTCGTGTGACCTCCTTATGTGTGAGAGCACTTATCCACAGCTGTCTGGGAGTGTAAGGCCACACGGCCCTTTGTGTAACGTCCCCTCACTGACTGCCAGAGGAGCCTTAGCGGGTCATCAGTGGATCTGACTGCGAGGTGTCAACTCCAGGCTGCCACACGAGATCCGTCCACTCTAGCTGACCTCAGATCACTATCTCTAGGTAGAGAGCCAAACTGGCTTGTTGGAGGCTGGCACAGACTTGCTCAAGATCAGCCTCAGCAACATGAGTTTGAGTTCATATGACATCACGGATGATTTTTATCAACTTGGAGGCTAGGATCAGGATAATATGAATCTTCAGAGGAGACTAAACAACAGGTTGCAATAGTAGTCAAATGCTGTCTGCACCTGATCTGTCCTGAAGACTTTAGGCTAGGCAGAGGTTGGCAATAGAACAGTCAGCGTCACCACATTGATGCACCTGCATGCATTATTAAACGGAGAGAGAGAGAGAGAGAGAGAGAGAGAGAGATCCGCACACGAATCCTGAGAGACGCCTTCACTGGCTTCATGAATGGGGCAGGCATTGAGCTAGAACACCCTATTTGTATGAGGGCAGGCCACCCCTCTGATGTCAGTTTTGTGGAAAATAGAGATGCTTGTGTCTGGCCAATGTAACAGTAAAATAACATTGTATGATAGAGTGGATCACCCCCCCCCAACCCTCCTCATGCATTATGTATTCAGTGCCAGTAAAGTAACGTTCCCTGAGTATAATTAAATGGTCCACTGTAGGTGGAGTTGTATGCTAAACCCTTCCCCTCTGCTTGTATGCTAAACCCTTCCCCTTTGCAGGACAAGGATGCGAAGATGGAGTTTCTCCAGAAGGCCATTGACGTGGTGATGCTGGTGAGCGGAGAGCCCCTGGCAGCCAAGCCGGCGCGGGTGGTAGCGGGCCACGAGCCGGAGAGGACCAACGAGCTGCTGCAAGCCATGGCCCGCTGCTGCCTCAACAAGGTCAGTCTGCCTGGGTCAACTCTGGCTGTCCAGCTGTAACAGTACTGAACTCAATCCCCTCATTTTAGCGGGGAGTTCTGACCGTGAGAGATTGGTACAGTTGTGCTCACCTCAAATATTTTATGGATGAATGTTGGTGGCCCTTATTTGTATTGGTCTGGGTGGTTACATTTCTACATTGGTCAGCTGCACCTGAGTCATGAAGTTTACAACATTACCTATTTTGGCCAAGTAATTAAACAATATGGTGTCATCAAAGGGGCCTCAAATCTAGTTTTTAGTTTAGTTTTAGTTTTTAACACTGTCAGAATGTTCACAGATACATTTCTAAAATAGCTGCCAAATTGACTATTTTAAATATAAACCTTATCATTTTATTTTTCTAATTTTTGATACCTGCCCCCTGCCCAGTGACTATAGTATGAACTGCCCAGACACGCTTGCACCCTGTACCTGTAAATGGAGATGTAAAGAGGCGACTGACGCACACAGTTTAGTAGTGATTGTGTTTTCTGGAAACGCCCATCCTGTTAGACTGCAGCACAGGTTAATGACTCTCCTGGGAAAGGTCTGGGAGTCTAAATAGAAGTGCTATGATGTGGAACATTATAATTTGTACCATTGGGACAAAGTGCATAAACAATGGCAATTAAAACACCAGGGAAAAAAATCAGTTTTTTTTAACGTATTTTTGTGACATAATAGTTATTATTATTATTATTATTATTAATAAGGCTTTTAACCTTTTTCTTCTTTTTATTAAATTTGATAGCTGTAGGCATATAGTGTACTACTACCTTTAGACTATATATTATTGACAAGGTATATCTGCTAAACACACCCAGATTGCAAAAAAAAAAGAATCTGACCCCTTTGTTAAGCATTATATTCAACTTTTTTATCTGTCAAGTTAACACGCTCTGTTACACTACAAAATAGAGCAGAATTGATTTATTTGTATTGTTTTACCACTTAGTTTGTGTTAGTTGTACTCTTCACGTGAAGTCCTATATGCAGTGGTTCTAGATATATTTCTCTGCTCAGTAATAGTAAATGGAGTGCCTTTCGATGGTCCCTAGCTGTCCAGTGATGAGGCGGTGAAACGAGTGCTGGCGGGGGACAAAGCAGATTTGAAAGGCAAGGCCATTACTCCCAAGTCCCAGGACAAGGAGAACCGGGAGGGCCGGGAGCGCCACAAAGACAGAGAGGTAACGTTGCCATGGGGGCTCTGTTTGTACAACCAGAATGAACACACAAACATATTCATCCTCCGCCTTTATGGTGCTTCGGTACTAGGATAACCTCTGTGAATGTGATATCAGCATTGACACGTGGTTCGTGCTGTGACATGCATGCATTGTCATGCTGTGGCGTTTCTAGGAGTGGAGGGAGATCAGCGAGCAGAAGGATCCGGAGCAGCCCAAAGACCAGGAGAGCCACAGAGCGGAAAAGGAGCGCCACCGCGACGGAGAACGTTCCGACAAGCCCCGAGAGCGGGACCGCACCAAAGACCGCAACAAGGACAAGAGTCGCGATCGGGACAAAGACAAGGGACAAGTGAAAGACAGGGAGAAGGGCAAAGATCGAGAGAGGGAACGAGAAAAGGGAAAAGACAAGGAGAAAGAAAGGGAACGAGAGAAGGACAAAGAAAAGGAGAGGGACCGAGAGAGGGGAAAAGACAGAGAAAAGACAAAAGACAGAGATTCCCACAGAGGCCGAGAGAGGGATAGGGAAAGGGAGAAAAGAGGAGATCAAGAAAAAGAGAGGGAGCGATCGAAGGAGGGAGATGATCGAAACAGAGCTGTGGATCGAGGCAACAGAAAGGTACAGCATTTAGACTCCTCAAGTCTCATCTTAAGGTACTTTCTGTGATCTCCTCCAGAGATTGCATGGTAAAAACGAATAACTATTCTGGCAATCCTCATTAGTCAATCATCAAGGAAACACTCCGTTCGAATCATCTAATTGGACCTAATAATAGCTTTTGGCCATCACTCATAGTATATTGCTCTAATTGATTTAGCACTGGCCTGAGACTTGCTTTGGTTCTAGTTTAGCTTCAAAGATGAATGAATGAAGTGTTTTAACACACAATCTTTTAATTAACAGGAAATAAGTATTCCCTTATCCAAAGCTTAATGTATGGTCTCTAGCCTAAGACGTTGCATTTCAGAAGCTAAGCACAAATCACTGAATCCTACAGTGCGCTGAAGAATGGGCATATTGTGTGTGTGTGTGTGTGTGTGTGTGTGTGTGTGTGTGTGTGTGTGTGTGTGTGTGTGTGTGTGTGTGTGTGTGTGTGTGTGTGTGTGTGTGTGTGTGTGTGTGTGTGTGTGTGTGTGTGTGTGTGTGTGTGTGTGTGTGTGTGTGTGTGTGTGTGTGTGTGTGTGTGTGTGTGTGTGTGTAGGTTAGAGCTTCAGAGGAACATCGTCCGAAGCCCCACCCAGAGGAGCCCAGTCAAACAGCCAAGCCTGAGCCATCGGTAAGCCACCTTGCACACTGACGACCCCTAGGAAGAGCTTCAGTTTAAAGCACATAGGATAAGGATGGGTTGGGATGATTTGATACTTTTCTTTATTACTTTCATCCCCCAAGTCGGAAGACGAAGCTTCTGATCAGGTACACTTTCAAGGTGTTCACCTGTAGTGTCTAGGACCAGCCAAGCTTGTATGCAGCTGCAGCCATCCGTGAATGTCTATACAATAAATCCTCGTTATTGCTATGACCTTTGGGCTGAAAGAAGCAGTACGTCAATTGCAATTAATATCTTATGTAACTTGTTGGGACCATAGTCCTTGAATGTTAGTTGCGTTTCAGAAATATTGGCAGCCTTGGTAGAGATGAACATAATAATAATATGGTTTGTCAGCCTCATCTTGCATCCACAATGTGGACCGACCTACCTTTCATCATAGCCTTGATACATTTTTTACCAAGTGTTGCAATATATCTGGAGGCCTCTGCGGCTCTGCTTCTTGTTTGTGTGCTCTTTAGAAGGTTCTGCTACTATCTGAAGTGAAAGCTGGAAATGTAGCCTGCTGCTCATACTTAATTTACTACACACGCTTCTATAAAAAATATGACGTACCAGTCTTATACAGGGGAGGTTCACTTTTCTGACTCTTTCATGTTGCACTCTGTTTATGAAGTTAGCAGAAGCCATAGGAATTCAGGTAATGTTGTACTTCTTTAAGTTTTAATCCGATTCACTTTAGAGTGTGGACTTCTTTTTCCTTTTCTCTGTGTGTGTTAGTATTGTGTTAATGTGTGTCTTTGCCTAGTATTTTAAGGCTACAGGTTTATAGACTGGTAAGCCCTCCCAATGAATAAAAGAAGAAGTCTCATGAATGCTCTTTCCCTCTCCTCCTGCTCCCAGTCAGACAGTCCAGCCAGGATACCGCGGCCATCCTCTGCTAAAGGCCAGAGGCGCAGACCCAAAGCAGGAGGCCAAGGTAACCCTTTTCTCCTTCTATTCCTCTGTCCAGACTCTGTACGTGGTCGTTTCATCTTATGTGCACAGCATTAAATCCATTCATTCGTCCATAAGCTTTCTGTTCCACAGAGTATATGTTAATGGAACCACTCAGTACCATCACCTCACAATATATGTTCATTGAAAATATAAATGAACATGAAATGATTTCAAGAGTTTGCCAAATCCTTAAAAATATTTTTTTTTCCTCTTGTTCCAGATGAATCTGACAGTGAAGGAGGTGAGTTGTCTCTTTCTTTCTCTCTTTTAACGGCGTGAACAAGGCGAAAGAAAGGCTCTAAAGAACAATACAAAATGACCTGTCCTGCACTCTTGACCAATGTTTTGACCAACTTCACTTTAGCAATTATGTGCTTCCATAAAGTCTACTTCATAGTTTTGTTAGTAAATAATGTGACTGTATGTAATGAGTGTGTGAGTACGCAGCAGAGGTAGGCACTGTGAAGATAGCGGTGTGTGTGGGTGGGTGGGTGGGGAACGATCTGGGGTTGACCGTCTGGTTGTGTGCCTGCAGATGGAGACACTCCGTTAGCTGAGAGGCCTTTTCCTTTGGAGAACGGAGACTGCGCAGACACAGGGCCACCACACACGGCCGCCAGGTCAGATCCCCTGTAAACACACACACACGCCGACACACTCTAGCTCAGATGTGTTTTTTCTGTTGATGATGAGGATGATGGTGGTGGTTTTACTGTGGTCCCCCTCTTCATCGAGCAGTAGGAGGATACCTCGGCCCAGCAGTGCCCGTCCCGCACCCCCTCGGGTCAAGAGACAGGAGAGCTACACCGATGTGACCCCTGCTGAGAGGTGTGGAGCCCCTGCTTCACACACACACACATTTTCTGATCAAATAGAAAGCAAACTTGATCGCCTCATACAGATGTTGCCAAGACGATGAAGATCCTCTGACCGTCTTGCCCGTTCTCTGTCTGGCTGTTCCATAGGATGAGCAGTGCCAAGCCACCAGCCCCAGTCATCATGGAAGGCAGGAAGCTGTCTGACGATGACGAGGACGATGACGAGCAGTTTGTGGTGGAGGAAACTGGCCCGCCCCTTCCCAACATGCCCCAGATGGAGGTGGTGAGTGTGCCCCCGCCCTCATACGGTCACATCGTAGTATTGATAGAGGACGGGTTATGGATTGGTCACATCGTAGTATTGATAGAGGACAGGTTATGGATTGGTCACATCGTAGTATTGAAAGAGGACAGGTTATGGATTGGTCACATCGTAGTATTGATAGAGGACAGGTTATGGATTGGTCACATCGTAGTATTGATAGAGGACCGGTTATGGATTGACATGACTTAACATGTTCTCTACTGTTACAGGAACCCACAGTGGAACTCGACGGGGATGAGAAACATGGTTTGTCATTCTTTTGTTTTAAAGGATTTTCTGACACTCCTGTATTTTTGGTAGATCCGTAACCAGGCTCTCTACACTTTGACCTCACTTGCAATATGGTATGTTTCTCCACAGGCGGGCTGGTGAAAAAAATCCTTGATACCAAGAAAGACTTTGAGTCATCCCCGTTATCCTCAAAGTCCAAAGACCAGGTAGGAAACAGGTGTAATGCTCTCCATGTTACAGACGTTCTACTACATAGTTCATAGCTATTCTCGTGTTCTCCTCCCCGGTGCTCACTGCTTGTATTAAGAGCTTCCTGTCGTTAGGTGGCGCCGTTGCACCATTCCCAGGTCCTTTGATACTGAAGGATATTTAAGTTACAAATAGTCTGCACTCTGCAGCACATCCAATGATGAGATTGACAGTACACCATTGTTGTTTGGTTATATACATACCAAAACATTTGAACATATGACTATGGAAGCCCATAAGGGACTTTTTTCAAATGAAAATGTAAACGCAATTCCACAATAGCATTATCACTTTCCACATTCGTATGTGTTATTTGAGACAAAATGTAAGTGAAAATGCAATCATCCCATTTGCATTTGCATTTTCAAAGGCTCCAATGGGAATTCTGTGTCAATATCAAAATTCAAATGCAAAAGCTGTTTGACATTACGTTTTCAAAGTCCTACCCCGACATACTGCGGACAATACTCAAATGTTAATTCAAACTTGAAAATTAAAATGCAATATTAAAAATTTATTCTCATTTTCCATTCATTCAAGCATTATTTATGTCACAATTAAAATTAAAATGCAGTTGTCAAACAATATGAAAATGAAAAGGAAATCGCATTTTCCATTGCATTTTCAAAGACTTCATCTTCAGTACTATGCTGTGCAGTGGACAAAATTCAAATGCAATACGCAAATCAGCGCTAGGAGTCTATTGCATTTCCAATTTTCAAGTCACCACGCTCGCTTTGGGACAGAACAGGAAAATTCAAATGCAATCTGTCAGTCCTCTCATCAAGGCGGGTCTTTAGTTTGGACCTCACTTCCTCCTTCAGTCACTTAGTATAGTGCTAGCTGTAGCTAGCGGTGCGTCCGGTGCGCCGGGAGGTAACCACTTTGGCTATTTGACGGCAACCTAATTTTGCCATTAACAGAGGTTCGCGACAGAACAGAGAAAGTATGTAATGCAGAGTAGGTCTACTCCATTTCTGGCACCGACGTGGACGTGTCTCCCGCACCAGCCAAGCCCATTGCTGCAGAGATGAACACTCAGTGTGGCTAACTCTTGAAAGACAAATGAGCAACCTTGCCCAAAACAAGCGCATTAACAGCAACACTAGCTATGGCCACATATTTATAATACAATATTATTAAAACTAGAGTTGTGAACGTTTATGAAAACATTAAAACCTTTTCCAGAAGAAATTTGCAGCTTTTATAGTGCACCTTCTTATGAAATAGCTTTGTCCAATCCAAAGTGGTACAATCCTGCCTTCAAATTATCACCCATATCCCACATTGTGGTTTATTTATTCAGTATGATTCTGATAATTAATTTTGTGTAAACATGCACGTGAAAGTTGAAAATAATGCAGTTGTGCCCAATCTATTAACCCACAGCAAGCGTTCAGTTATATGACTGTCCTGCTTCTCTTCGTTTCAGCACTGTCACTGTGAATAATTAGAGAGAGATTTTAATAAATATACTTCTTTTAATAAATGCAAAAACATAGAACTTGCAGCACAAAAATATGACTAAGGACTTGCGGAAAAGCAGCTCCAACAACGAGTTGGTAAAAGGTTAATGAAGCAAGTCACTAAACGAGGAAGTGGCATCCTAACTAAAGACTTGGAGAGAGGACTGACAGATTGCATTTGAATTTTCATGTTTTGTCCCAAAGAGTGCGTGGTGACTTGAAAATGCAAATGCAATAGACTCCTAGCGCTGATTCGCGCATTGCATTTGAATATTGTCCACTGCACAGCGTAGTACTGAAGATGAAGTCTTTGAAAATGCAATGGCAAATGCGATTTCCTTTTCATTTTCATATTGTTTGACAACTGCATTTTAATTTTAATTGTGAAATAAATAATGCTTTCACAAATGGAAAATGAGAATACATTTTTTATATTGCATTTTAATTTTCAAGTTTGAATTAACATTTGAATATTGTCCGCAGTATGGCGCGGTAGGACTTTTAAAATGTAATGTCAAACAGCTTTTGCATTTGAATTTGAAAATTGACACAGAATGCCCATTGAAGCGTTTGAAAATGCAAATGCAAATGGGATTATTGCATTTTCATTTACATTTTGTCTCAAATAACACATACAAATGTGGAAAGTGAAAATGCTATTGTGGAATTGCATTTGCATTTTCATTTGAATAAAGTCCCTTATGGGCTTCCATATATGACACCAATTCTCAAATCAATACACTGGCTCGCTGTGTGTCAGAGAATTGATTTTAAAATACTGTTGCTCACCTACAAGTCATTTAATATTCTGGGGCCAAAATACAAGTCATCTGGAACAGGCCCTTCCCAGTGTTAAAACCCAAAAAGGTGAAGCAGCATTTAGCCACTGTACAAGAAATACCTGAAACCAACTTCCAGAAGTTCAGAGACTCACTCCAAGCCAGACTACTTTTAAATCCATATTGAAAACATTTATTGATTGCATTTGGCTAGAATTGTTCCTGTTTTGTCATTTTTTATTTATCTTACTAGAGTTGTTTATATTTCTTTCTTGGTCTTTTGTTTCTTCCTTGTATATTTCTGCTTGCCTTGTGAAAAACACATCGCATTTCCTTTGTGCATGAAATGTGCTATACAAATAAATGTTTATTTAATTTGATAGATACATCTTTCATTTTCCCGTCGTTATGCATCAACATAAGAAAGACCCTGGAAATGAAAGAAAAGAAACTGCTAAATCATTCGTGCCCATGTTGGCTACCAATATGTTTGAATGAACTCTAAAGGGATAGTACATGAAATGGATAGTACATTAAATTATATCAAACAATTCAGTTTCAATCCTTAGCCTGTCACCCCTTGAGTTTGTTTGGTGGGCTTTATACACAGTGAGATCCGGCGCTATTTGATGCCAGTCAGATTTCTGTCAGAGAAACTTAAATAATCTGGCTGAGAGGGCAGCTGATTAAGCTGATCAGGACCAGGAAAGAGCCAAATGGTGGAGCAAGAAGTGGCACTCTTAATTAATATTTAACACAGGCTGGCAGAATAGCAACACCACATGTAGTGTGTTGTCTTCTGAACGTCAAGATGAAGGATTGGAGTTTTCAATCTGATGATGAGTGAAAAAATAATGACTTCTGGTAATAATATACCTCAGGGAACGTTTTCCATTGCAAAACCACTGAGCACACATACAGGCTGATGACAAACAAGTTCAACAAACGGAGTGGAGTGAGGTGCTGTAATTGCTAGACCTTCAAAAAACATCAGTTCCTTTTTCTTTTTTCAGTGAAGCTTAAGCAAAAACAACAAGCCTAACCTCGCAGATTGTATCACCAGCATGTCGCAAGCATTTGTGTTTTCTAAGTGTAGCAAAACATTTTGGGTTTATTTGTGGTTTTGTTTTAGCCATGGATGGTGTTGCAATGTATCTCAAAGGTAAGTGCTTAGTTTATTTAATTAAGCTGAACTGAACCTTAAACAAGCCTCTTAGTACATTTAGTACTTTTGTTTTGGTAGCACAGTGTGGGGGGGTTGTCGCAGAGAAAAAAGTTCCATTGGGAAAATAACAGAAACGGGAAAAGAAAAAAGAAAATTCATATGCTTTGCAACTGAATGTCCATGCACATCAACATTTCTGCCTGGTCTCGACATATACCGGTCAGCGGCCGCAACTCGGGCGACTACACCCTTCTAATCCTCACCCCTGTCTTGTCCACCACGTTTGACCCTGGAGGGGCTTTTCCCTGCTCTCAATGTGCCTTCCACGCAGAGGTGACGCATTTTTGCTGTCGCTCATCCATTCCCCTCCAGCGTGTGTAACTGCCAGAGAGCGCCGCTCCCACCCTCACTGTCAATATTTGTCCAGTGAATCAGCGTGAAGTCTCATGTCTTTGCAGCGCTGTGGGCTTCGCGGAGCCCGTCTGCTGTGGGTGGTCCTGTCCACGGAGCGTGCTCTCCCTCCCCAGGTGACTGCCCACCCGCCCGCCCTCCTCTGATGGATGAACTGTTTGCTACCGTCGTTCATGCAGAAAGGCTCCGTCTAACCCTTCCTCCTCCTCCTCCTCCTCCTCCCTGGTCGCCGTTGACAAAGTGAGGACTGGCCTACAGTGCCGTGGCTCACACATCCCTGGTAGGATGTTCTCTGTTGGTATGGCTAGAGGGCAATATCTGACCTGGTCCTCTTCCTTACCGCGGCAGTCTTTGCTCTGAGGCCCCTTTTGTTTTCATCACACAGGATGTGCCTCGGTTTTCAGCTAATCAAGTGAGCCCCCCCCCCCCCACCACCACCACCACCACCACAGATACTCGCAGGACTTCCCAGTACAGCCTCAGAGCTGTGTGTGGGGTTATCCTGATTGACTGAATGCAGCCTCATCAGTTCTCCCGGGTGATGTTTACTGGTCTTTGACCAGCCAGAAGGGGCCCCACTGTCCGTTTCGGAGGTAGCCCCTTGTTAGTGTCTTGGCCTCGTCAGCTGTTTAAAAGTCTGTGATGACTTCCTTCCTGACATAGCAGGGTTAAGGGGTCAGCATAATGGCATTTTTCTGTGCTGTAATCATGGTGGAGCACCGAGGTACTGTTTGACATGAGATAGGGGCCTACGGATACATTAACTCACAGTATGGCACTCAAAATCCGTTCCAAGAGTCCCAAGAAAATTTTGGTCTTCAAGTCAGGAAGCACCTATTGCCTTTTTTATAATCCGTTTTTAAGGAGAAATCCTATTTGAAGTTATATTGTGGTATTAACTTCTGTACTTTTCAATGTCCCTCTACATCTGGTGTAAATAGCGGGGCTTTTAGGACAGTTGAATGACTTGTATATGGCTATATCCCACCACAGTGTGTGCGACTAAAGAATTCTCTGTATATTTATGGGGGAGGACCTTTCCCGTTGCCCCCCCAGCACACTTGTATATTATTCCAAGATACTTCTCGGTGGGCGTCTTTCTATTTAGACAGAATCTGCCCCTCATAGCAGCTGCGTTTTCATAAGACATTTTTTGTACCCCTTCTCCCTTTTTCTTACCCCATCAAATTAGCCTTGATGAAGGTTTGCAGTGTAAAAATAAACCTAGTGGCACACAAATGGATGGCTGTTGAGGGAGAGAGTCCGGGAGGAAAAAAGCCAGAATACTTTGGGCAGGAAAATAAATATTCCTTCCTGCAAGCCTGTCTTCATAAACATCCACCATTTGTGTGTCTGTATGTGGAAACGTAAAGAAATCATCTTGAAGTCTTTCAATAGCTGCACTGCACTCACCAGCACAACCTCGGTTTGTTTGAGGTATGGCATTTGATTGATTTCTGAGAATTACCTGAAGAGAGGTTGGTTCCGATTTCACTGTAGCTCATGAAAGGGTTTCCACCCCTAACCGCAACGTGTACCACTTTAACCAGGGTTGCAGGCAGCTGCTTTCAACTTTCAGATTCAAAAGATTCCATCTAACTAGTCTTTATCATCTTAAACCAAAGGCCCTAGGATTATAATCCCCAAATCTGGGCTCTTGCCTGCCTGGGTCTGTATGGCTGTTTTCCCTGAGCTCCACCATAGGCCCTGAGAAGTGATCTCAGCTGTTTCCCCCTGGGACTACAGTGACCTTATAACAACATCCTGTAACCTTCCCGGCCCCCAGGCTCTCTCCTCACCTCACCTCACCTCGCTGACACTCGGTTATTTTTATGATCTGCCTGGACATTTCAACAGACTTTTATGAAAAATAAGGAGGAAGCTCATGAACGGCCTTGGGGGCCCTTCTCATCTTGTAACTCCTCTCTCCGTGGCCCACCTCTGAGAGGCCGTCTGGAGGGGGACATGTGGTTAGGCGTCTTTCCAATGGAAATCATCCTCGTCTCTAAATGGACGCCAGTTGCCAAGAGGAGGAGGTGTCCCAGAAGCTTAGATGGCGTCTTTCTCCCGTCCTCTTGAATGGGCTTCAATTGATCCTCTGATCCTCGTCCTTTTTCATTTGTTTTACACCGGGAATGGTGTGACTGAGAGATGATAGATTTGACGGAGGCTATTTTATATGGCAGGCCACCCATGGCCCAGCTGAGTCATCACACTATTGCCGTGGTGAGGGGGGTAGATTTGCTCCCTCAATGGTTGTGTCTGATAATTCATGTTGTTGAAGAGGGTCATTACCTCTGCATATACCTCATTGTGAAATTTAACCTAATTTCGTTTAATTGATGTTTGTTTAATTAATGATGCCCAAAAGGTTGCTAATAGGATTTATCCACGCTAGCTATTTTTCATGTCAAATGCTACTTTGAAGAATGTTGCGTTCCGCCTCTCATTCTCTGGCCCGTTACCACCCCATAAATCACACTCTTTGCATGCAAGTCCTCATTACGCTTATTAGGCATTCATGCACAGGATTCATTTCTCTGTAGAGTAGTCTGCAGTCACGGCAGAAACAGGTTTTTTTTTTTTTATTGTTTTCTTAAATTGATCGATGATACAGAATTCATGTAATTAATGTAGTCTTTCGGTCTCTAATGCCACCTTATTGACTTGGAGCTGTTAAGATGTTCCTCGTTTAAACCCCCAAAGCCACCTTTGCTCCTGACCTTCTGGAGCACCGGCTCCTTTCTACAAACCCAGCCTTTCCTAACTGTATGAGATAATGGGAAAACCTGCCCTCCTCCCTCTGGCCATTCTAAACCAATATTGTTGTTGGGTCAGGGTGAAAGGGAGAGGAGCTAGGAGTGTCCTGTGCTTGTACACTCTGACAGAGGCCTCTATAAAGGCGTGATTTATGTCTGGCTGGACGGAGAGCACACGGACGCCGGGTAGTGTTTTCACTCCAGCGTTTTTGTTTCCGAGAACGTGGTTGGGGCGCAAGAGGCGGGCAAACAGGCGGATGCCACAGCCTGTCTGGGCCTCAGTGCTTCGTGGCCAAGAGCGCTCGAGTCGGCCGCAAAGTGTTTGTGTAGCCGCCGGGTTTGGTGGGGCCCGGGGAGGGAGGAAGCCACCCACCTTGAGGGGCCACCACTCCACCTCTCAACCCTCCGGGCAAACCGCAAAGGAAAGGTTCTGTTCAGGGGGCGGAGGCTACTGGTCGAAACATACCATTCGCTTCCTGGCGGAATAATCGCCAGTGTTGTATTTGTTCTTGTATTTATTTTTTATTTTTTTGTGCAGGCAGGACCTGCCTACTGAAGCATGTTTCTACACTGTAATTCTCAGACCGTTAGTTTTTTCACAGTGTCTGATAAGAAGCTGTGTCTCAGTAGGGGACGTGGACTCTGTGTTTGTCCTCACTCAGCAGGTAGATGTGCTGAGGAGGGCTGAGTTCACTTCACCCCGCCACCCCCTGTCTGGAAAGACAGGTGCTCACACCAAGGAGACAGAATGACACAAATTGGGCAGAGAGTAGAACTTGAAAGGGTGCATAAGTGTAGTAGTTGTTACCCAATACTGTAGTAAAATAACCTCAATGCCACAGCCAGTTACTAAAGTCAACATGGGTTTAAGATCAGGAGTGTGGGTGCAATGTGTGTCGGTATTTGTGAGCAAAACTCTCGATGGTCCTTGGGTTGTATTTATATATATGTGTGTGTGTGTTTGGGGGGGGGGGGGGGTGTGTGTGTATGTCGTAGGTATGTGGTCTCGCTCTTTCATTCCTAACACACACACACATATATATACTGCCCTGCAGAGCCCAGCTGAGCAAACATCTCTGGGCCAGGCAGGGCCAAACGAAGGCCCTATCCCTCCTCCTCCATGCATCCATCTATCCCTCCATCTACCCAGAGGCTGAAGGTGACTGTAGCATAGCGGGACATCCCAACCATATAGCATGAGGCCTTCACTAGCCTGTTAACCCTCTCTTCCTCCCACCCAGACATTAGCCAGCACAATCCATCCCACTGTTTGATCTTTATATACACAGCTAGTTTTCTCAAATTGTTGCCCCACATATTTAGCCTTGAAATTCTAAACGACTAAATGCAGGTCTGGCACTGGCTCTGGCTCTGGGCATTTGGAACTTGCTGCCCAAGGTTTATTATGGTTTGATGTAGGGAGAGGGGATTGACAGGAAGGAGTGTGTGCGAGAGCGAGACAGAGAGAGAACAGACCTTGTCACTTGACAGCAGCCAAAAAAAAAAAAAAAAAAAGATTCTTTCACCATCAGCATGTACACTTTAAAAACTAGAAACACTATGATGGTCCAACAGACAGTTTGGGAATCATAGTAATAAAAGCCATGGACCACTCTTGTTTAACAGGCTTCATTTATATTGTAAAAAAACAGACTGGTTTGAAGAAATTCTACCTATTACTGTCTGTTACACAGGTGAAATTGACCCTTGCTATTAAATGGCCGAGAGAACAGACAATTTTGTTGATGGATTTGACAATACTTTGTATTTTAGTGCACCTTTGTTTTGTTTGTTACTGAAGTACATCAGGACATGAACACCACTCAAGCTTTTTAATAATTTGCTGAAATCCTGAAACAGTATTTATGTAATAGTGTTTTTACTCAGTGGCGGTTTGCGTGATCCTTTAGCCGCCACACAGTTAACTGCAGATTCAACCACGCCTGTTGATACAAACTCAAAGTACTTGCCTTTCTGACTTCCAGACCCAGAGCTTGGTTTCTGATGCAGCGCGGAAACAGGAGCGGGACGCCGTGTCGCGGGAGATTGAGCGGCTGCGTTCGTCCATCCAGACCGTGTGCCGCAGTGCCCTGCCCCTGGGCAAGATCATGGACTACATCCAGGAGGACATGGACGCCATGCAGAACGAGCTGCAAACCTGGAGGCGGGAGAACAAGGAGCACGGCCAGGCCCTGCTGCAGGAGCAGAGGTTAGGACACACACACACACGTACAACTAAGGTGCTACTGCCTCGCTACTGTTTGGTATTTAGTTTACATGGGGTCAATTGACTTTTGGTCAGAAATGCAACAAGTTCATTCTGAGTGACTGACTTGTGACCTTTGTGTGTTTTCACTCCAAGAGTGACTGATGATGCAGTGGAGCCTTTGAAAGCGGAGCTTTTTGAACTTGAGCAGCTTATCAGGGAACAGCAAGACAAGATCTGTGCCGTCAAATCAAACATCTTGAAGGGCGAGGAAAAGATCCAGAAGATGGTGTCCAGTATCAACTTCTCTTCTAGACCATGAGGAGAGACCGATTTTCAAAAAAACTTTAAAATAAAACAACTATTTTAAGAGAATTTAGGAAGAGATGAATTCTTACTAATAATAATGGAAATGTGAATGTATGGGGAAGGTATCACCAATTCCCTTTGGGTACAAGCATCATCCTTTTACCGCTTCCCTGTTCATAGTGCCTTTGTGAAATGAGAGAACGCACAAGTCTTACACTTACTCAATTGGCTAGTTTTATTGCCAGGAAGGCGAAACCTTGGGTTAATTGTTTTAAGTTGCTACATTAAACTAATTGCCACATCTTACATTTATTTTTGGTGTAGCTATTTAACATGTCATTCAAATCAAACAAGACATTCAATTTATTCGTAATAGATCTTTCCCCAATATGTTTAGAAAAAACCAGGCTGACAGTGGGTACTTGCGTTCAGAACTGACCATATCTGATCGCACATGAATTTAGAAACGTGATGTTTTCTTGTACAGTTCTTAACATTAAAGCAAGAAGCCAGGCGCTTTTATTTTATTTTTGCAAAGCCTCCTCAGTGCGTGTAAAAAGCAACAGAGTTGATGTTTGCTAAAATGATGAGTGGTAATTCTTGCCAGTGTTTGACGTGTGAAGCACCACTGCACTTTGACAAATGATATTAGGAGAGTTAAATCAATTCTTGTTATAAAGGAGTTTAATAAAAAATTTTATAATAGTAAAACAACCATTAGTCATAAAAAATAAGTGTTAGGAGATAAGGTGGAGAAAGCCCATCTTTGTATTAATTTGATTTAGGTTTCGGTATTTTGTTTTGAATTGGCTAAATCAACTAGAACCTTTCTAAATACTCATTATAAAACTAGTCTTAACTAATTCTTACCTATACGTCGATTTATAAATCTTCATGAATAAAAACGATTTAAACGACAAAGCAATACTAAACCGCTAGAACTGCACTACATATTAAAGAAAGGGTCAAATAATCCATCCTGTGTCAAGCTTTACCAGACACCGTGTGACGACTTATTTTACCAACTGTAGGAAAGGAATTGTCCTGAAAGAAGTTGTTTTTCTATTCTCATATTAGAGATAGCAATTAAAGAATTATATTATACTGTATTTAGGAAATTGTACTGGTCATTCTGCCGATCCATATCCACATTTGCAAATCATTTTGTAAGTGTAAAATGTTTATGTATATTACAATTTTATTTCCATCAGTTCATCTCAGTATTGTAGTAATCAAATTGAATGTTTGTCTTAAAGTTAACGGGTATAAATTAATACGAATTCCAAGTACAAGAAATATATTTACCAACTAAGAATTCTGGAAAGCATAGGCCCATTTATGAATCATTTGGTCTTAAAGCGAGAATAATTTTCATATTTTGTATAAAAAGGAACATTTACACTGTAAACTATTTTGTACCATACAGTTTGTCTTTAAACTGTATATTATGTATATTTTGAGTATGTATCATAGTTTAAATCCATGCCCTTTTGTAGTGGAGTGAAATAAATGGTTATAAATTAAAAAATCTCCGTCCTGTAATTTTGTAAAGCAATGAACAATAGTCTGGTAAATACTATGAGGCAAGCAAGGAGGTCTTAACAAGTCCAAGACTGCCTTGTGTTGTATGGGCAAAAATGTACAAGCGCTTATATTTGAAAGCTGGACCTAATGTGACATTACTAAAACATTGTAATTCTCCTTTAAGACTAACTAACATAAGTTTACAATTTTTTTGGGCAGGCAATGAAACAGCTGTTACACATGCAAAAGGCATTAGCAAGCCCTTGAGCCTTTATTAAGCGAGGTTGTAGCTGACTATTTGTAATAAATCAGACATTTAGCAAAAGAACCTTTAGGGAAAAAAATGGACACCTGCATTGAGCAAAGACTGGCCACAGCCTGAACAGTTGGATTAGTGCAGAGCAGTCTATTACTTAACTCCAGTACCACTGTCCATCTGCGTTTACTCTTTCACTACAGGACTCCAGACAGACATCCCTGTACCCAAAGCAAGCTAGAGTCTTGTACCATGTGTGGATTAGGAAATAGCAGTCTCTTCACCTTTACAAAAGGCCTAAATCCACCATTCTCAAGTGATTGGTCTTTTGAGATACTCAATGGTTTGCTCTGCTATTGAGTGAACTTTTTACTGGGTGAAGTGGGCTTCTAAGATAAACATAGCCTTTTAAATATGCTGCCTTTCTGTGATTCCCCATACGGTAGGTTTAACTGTCGGTGAAGAAGGCCGTAAGATAGTGTCTGCAGAAACATTCACGTTTCCCTCTTAAGACTGGCTTACAGTCTTCACCTCTGAATAGCATAAAACCATTTGATGTGAGGGATACATGGGTCTGTGTGTAAAGATTTAGCTAGCCTATACATACCACTTTATATTGTCAAAATACAATCAGGCCTAAACGTTTTCTAATTCCCCTGTACCCTATCTGCTACATGGATTTCACTGGACACAATCCATCTGAGTACAGTTCCCTGTGAAGGAGTGAGAAAATATATTTAGGGTGACTGGAAGACTATGATCAATGCCTGCTGAAGGTTGGGTACAACCATATATTTAATATACCTTAATTAAGTTTAATGGCGATGTGTGTTGGCCTGGAAGAAGTGACTTTTAAAGTTACTACCTTAAATTTTGGCAAGCCAGCAAATGTCTGAATAACAACGTTTATCTAGTGAACTATGGCATGCTTGTATGCATTGGACGAAAATGTGGGCATGGACACTTGCAAAGCTGTCAGTATTATAACTAAGTCATTAATGTAAATTTTAGTATTTGTACGGTCATCATCCCAGCTAGGTGTTCCACTCCACCTTAAGTAATTCCAAACAAATGCAGTAAACCAGGAAGTCACGCAGTGACTCGTATGCTATAGACAGCTAAATAATATAAGCTACCTAGGACTGAACGAATGATTTACTCAATTTACTTTGGCACTGTCAAAGTATAACACGTCTCCTGAACGGAATGGCTGATGGAGGGAATTGTGACGACAGGTCAACTATCAATTATCCACGGACCAACGTTTTACCAAGTTGCACAGCTGCAGGTGTCTGTCTCTCTTGCTGAACTTCAGGCTTGTTAGATTGAAGTCCTCTTAAATCGAGCTAGCCGATTTTCTGCATTTATTGAAGTATATCACATAGACTAGAATGCTCGTCCTGCTCAGCCAATTCAAGTTCTCACGCCTGACATATTTCACCTACTTTACACCATTGCCACAACGCCACATTATTATTATTATAATTATTATTATTAGATCATTTGAGGGGAGCCGTGGTGTCTGGTGCAAGTACTAAGAAATGTTCCACTGTCTCATGTGCGATCGGTTTACTGTCAGACCCACCCTTGACAATTCTTGGCGCAGAGAATTGACACTTCAGTTCACACAGGTACTTTGGCACAGTGGCGAGCGTTTCTTGTAGTCTTCCGTTCAGCGGCCATGGGTCGCCTTAAATTATCCAGAATGTGAGGAAACTGCATTCAGTTCATTCGGCTGCATTCAGTTCTAATGCCTTGGCAAAGACTATAAGGGTTACTGGTTAAGGCCTAAAGTCCTCTTGATGACTTGTATCAATGGTATGAATGGATGGTTTGATATAGCTTACTACAGAAAATTGGTAAAACTAAAATATGACCACAGTGAACTATTACAGTATCTAACACTAAAGCAGATTATTATAAAGGAAAACTATGTGTCTCTGTCCTGTGAGGCCTTACTCTTAAATGGCTGCAAGAACAGTTCAGCGACAAACCGCTGGAGCAGGATGACATGAGACTCCACAACGCCGCCTATCTAGGAGACCTGGACACCATGAGGAGCTTGTTGACAGAGGAAGAGTTCAGGCAGTGAGTGAGGCTTTGCCGGTCCTTTGAGGCTTTGCCGCAGCCACACTATCTAGTCTGAATACAGTTTTGATGTCATGTCCACACCACAGCACTACCTTACTCACCAAAGAAACCTTTATTATAATGCATAATAATCCACTGCACATTTACATGTATAACCTTATGAATTAGCTTGCCCTGTCAAAGAACCAGGCTCTGGAGTAAGTCTATAAAAATCAGCTGAAGTGCAACACTAGAAAAAATATTTTGCTTAAGGGTTGCTCTTTTGATTCTGTTTTTTTTATAACTAACTTTTTTTTTTGTGCACTTTTGCCAGAAAATTATAAGCTCTGCTCCCTTCCAGACGTATTAACGAGAAGTCTGTGTGGTGCAGTGGCTTCCTGCCCTGCACTCCGCTACGTATCGCCGCCACGGCGGGCCACGGAGCCTGTGTGGGCTACCTGCTGGCCCAGGGGGCCGAGGTGGACCTGGTGGATGTGAAGGGCCAGACCGCCCTCCACGTAGCCGTGGTCAACGGTCACCTGGACTGTGTCCGGATCCTTCTGGAAGCTGGGGCCGACCCTAACGGCAGCCGGCATCACCGCAGCACTCCTGTTTACCACGCTGCACGCGTAGGCCGCCTTGACATTCTACACGAGCTCATCAGGTGAGCTGGCCAAGTTTGGCAACGATGTACAATAGTATATTTTTGGGTGATTTATATCTTTCCTTTTTGTTCTGAAACTTTACATCATGCATGAAATAGGGCATTATCATGCACTTGATGCGGGAATCATGGACATAATTATTGACTGCAGACATCAAAACCTTTTTCATTTGGTTTCTGGAACTCTTAAATAGATGTCTTTTTTATTGACAGTAGATTCTATTAATATCTATTGAAATAGTAATTATACTATGATAAATTATATTTAAAAGCATGCTTTTCGTCATGTGTCATGGCTGTGTTCCCATTCTCCGCCTCTTCTGAGGTCCCATTCTCCGCCTCTGTTCTTTTTCTCTAAGGTTCAATGTGGACGTGGACGTAGGTCGCCAGCTGGGCCCGCACCCCCTGTTCACCGCCCGCAGCCTCAACACCCTGGTGATGTGTCCTCTCTACATCAGCGCTGCCTACCACCACCTCCACTGCTTCAGGCTGCTACTCCAGGCCGGCGCCCAGCCCGACTACAACTACAGCAGGCCCGTGAGCCGCGACTCCCTGGCCTCCTGTCTGCTGGACGCTGTGCTTCACCACGGCTGTGAGGCGGCCTTCATTCAGGCACTGCTGGACCACGGGGCAGACTCCAGTCTTGTGCCTTTGGAGGTGGTCCAGGGAGACACGGCGAGCCGTGGGAAGGTGGATGGAGATGCGCTGAGAGTCTTTCTGGGGGCTAAGAGTGAGTGGTCTCTAAAAATGGTGGATACTAGTTTTAGATAACACATTTATATAATGCTATGATCGTTAGGAGATGCAGTTTAAAAAACACATTGGGATCTATTTGTGTTTTTTTGTTTTATGGTAATTTTTTTCAACAGCAAAAAAAATTTTGGGAGTGCTTTTAAACGTCTATGTGTACCCTTTGTGTAAAGTGTAAATGTACATTTGTGTCATTATTTGTATACTATATTGTAGTTTTATTGATTTTGTTGCTCCACTGGATACAATTTACCCTTAATTGGACAACTGAACTGAAGTGTCTCGATCTTTGTGAAAAGGATGCCCTAGAAGACTGACCCACCTTTGCCGGATTGGGATAAGACAAGCAATGGGGACGACTCACCTCACCCAGATACCCTCACTACCTCTCCCAGGGCCCATTGTGAACTTTCTGCTCCACCTACACTGACAAGCTCGTGTCTCACTCCTTTCTCCTCTTCTAAAAGGATGATCGACATATCGGTAAGAGCTTCCTCCATTTAGCATTGATCTCAAACAATTTGAAACTACTTAAATATAGTTTGACGTGGTGTGCTTTGAGGTGGTAGCGTGCGTTACAGAACCAAAGTGAAGGATTTTTGCTGCTGCTAAATCTATAATCCATATCATATAATTATGCTCTTTGGCATTACGTTATTTTAATACAATGGTTGAATGTACATGACTTGTTTCTCCAGGAAACAAATTGTAAACTGCTTCGGTTACCTACTTATTTTAAAAAGATTTGGCTAAAACTGAGAAAGACATTTTCCTCAGAGACATGTTTGACTTTAGAAGGAATTAGGATTTCAGAAGCAACTGCAATCTCAAAGTTTTAAGGTTCATTCATAAGATTGTATTGATACTCTTTTCAGAGAGACATAGTTAGATGATAAACTACTTGTCAATTCAGCTTTCATGAGGGAATTATGAATGGCGTCTTAATAACACTGGAAATGTTGACTCAAGTGACATATGTCTGTTTATGACATCATTGTTTGTCCAGATGCCTACCTCGTCTCATGTTACACCATTGCACCAGGGATTTGTGACAAGACTTGAAGTGTCCTGCAACTGTAATTTAAAATGTATTCTGTATTCTGGGTTATTCTGTATTCTACGTTCACCTTGTGGAATAGTTGAAGGATGAAGGGTATATTTTGATTCATTGATTGTTCCACCTTCAACGTTACAAAATATACTTAACCAAAGTACTATCATTGTTTTCAGTTTTTATCTTTATTTTCCCATCTCATTGAACCAAACAACTCTGAGCAATTTTTCTCACTTTCTCAACTTTTTCCAAGATCCGACTTTGTCCAAATATAATCTTTATGCTTACAATTCTATGCCATTGACAAGTCCTCTGGAGCAGGTCAAGTCCTCAATTCTTTCCTTCCAGAACCAGCTCTGCTGAAATATCACGCAAGTAGTACCCGTTGCGAACTGATACAAGTTCATGCCTTAAAAAAGTGCATCACTGTCCAAAGTTTGCTATTATTGAAAAAAAACTGATATCTGGCTCAGAGATCTGTTACGACATCCATACATTGTGGAACCTTTTAGACATCTGTTACATTTCTGGCTATCTGACATAACCATGATTAACAGTGACCAAGGGACACAGGGAATAAGGCTTCTGCCCACAACTTCACCACAGGCCTCTCCAACCGCAGTGCGACTGGGCCCGCTCATATAAATAGGCCCTTATGATATGATACACAACTCCATTGAGCTTTGAAGGAAAATACGAGTCAATGACAGAAGATATAATGTTGGCTATTATATGTAGCCTGTAGGGACTTGACTTGTTGATGAAAGATCGTGCTGTCTTTGCAGGGTTTGTATGCTGAAAACCAAAAAGCAATCAGAAACGTTTATGGCCTGGGAAATGTGAGGTTTCCCCCATGATGAGAGGAGAGCACTCCAGAGTTCGCTTCACTTTGTCTTTCCCTCGCTTCCACTTTTCTGTCTCCCATGTATTCTATATCACTTTTGTGTGCTGTCATTCACCCATGCAATGCTGGCACAAGTGATCCCATCTGTATCCTTTGTCTTTACAAACAGCAGAGAACTAAGTCCCAGCACCAAGTCCATGTCTTAAAGGGCTGAGCACTCTTTTAATTTGTTATTGAAACTCAGGCAAAGACCTCATTAGATGTTTCCCTTTCTGTGTCTAGTACAACAATAACAGAATAAATGCTAAATAAACTGATTCAGGTTTCAAAAAAGATTACAGATTAGATTACAACAAACAAAAAATTGTCAATGAGGAACTGTTTTGCTGGCGCCAAATTTCCACAAATGTACTAAGAAGGGTGTCATTATCAACTCAAATCAGAGAGACTTGTCGCTATCCTGATGCTGCCATTGTACTGAATCAGAAGCACAAAAATGTATGTCCTAGTGAAGGCTTTGCCGTGGGATCCTATCTCATTGTGTGCGTACCATGTGTTTTTGTGTGCACAGGTCACAACCGGTTTCAGTCTCGTCGTGTTTTTCTTTTGCCGATTTCTAATACAGATGTTAAGATACAGATTTGAGGACAGGTACAGATACGGATATGTCTGCATCCCCTACAATATACTAAGATATGTTGTGTATATAACTTCATTCTGTGTGGTCTCTAGATGGCACTGTCCTCATTTCAAGCGTAGCCTTTTAAAACCCCATCTCTACCGCACTGTCCTAAATTCGAATCCCATTTAAAATATGTTTTGTATTTCAAAACGGACAATGAAGTCAATCTGAACACCTTTTTTATCTGAAAAATAAATAGAACTTAAACTGGCAGCAGCAATAGAAATTATGTCAAAATGTGCCAGGAAAACCAATGTCCCGTTTACTCAAACTCACATTAAAACTTTGATGGGTCAGCACCCCATGAGAGGCTAGCTGCATGGTCTGACAGCTGCTGCCTGGAGCAAACCCTCTACAGCTCCACTGGACCCTTGCTGTGCACACCCTCCAGCGCCTCAGGGCCAGCATCCAGCATCACTCCAGAGGAAAAGCACACCTTTGTGCCTGAAGCCGTCTGCCTGTTGATCCTCAGTCCCCCCACAGCCCCCCCCCACCCACAAGACAAGTTCTAACCCCCTAACCCACATCCTCTCCCCTAACCCAGCATATCTCGTCCCCCATCTCGTAGAGAAGAGCAGCTGGAAACCTCAGCATCTGTTGCCAAGTGCCTCATCTCTTCAGATCTCATTAGGCCAAGTCTTTCATTAAGGGAACACACACAAGCACACTCCGCACTCACAAATGAGCCCTTTTGCACCAGTGGAAAACGAGGGAGGGATTGACAGAAACTAATATCCTCTTGTGGTACGTTTCCATAGCAAAGTTGTTGTTTTTTCCTCATCTTTATGTGTTGGGTTTATATGTCCCTGGCTTCCGCGGGTTCCCCCAATCTTTTCCGGAATACAACTAAGGGAGCACACAAAATACTGTATGCATTGGGAGTTGATTCATATGCAGTAGCAAATAGTTACTTGTGTGATCCAAATGACCACTAAAGCAACAACACGGACCCTCCCATTATCTGTGAATGTGACCAGTATGTGTATTTATGCTCCTGATAATTACGGGTATTATTAATATGACTCATTAACCTATTCTGATACAAACATTGTTATTTTAGAAATGTATTTGTGCCACAAAACGTCACCAAAATCCTAGCAGCCTCTACAAAAATCACCACAGTGTTCCGTTTGAATGTAGGATCAACAGGCACGGGATTTTAACTGCTCTTTGAGGCTCAGTTAAATAACAGTTTCTCCTCCTGAAGCCACCACAGCATAGAGCTCAGATTAAAGAGGGAAATGTGTGTTTGTGTATGTGTAAGAACGTGCAGTTTGTTTACCACTTACTTTGTGTGTGTGTATCCTTTCGTGTGTCCCGTTGAGAATACCATTTAATTCTTGTTTAGAGCCCAAAGCAGCTGTAAGTTGTTAAGTAGTTCACCACAATCTCTTTGTGTCTACCACTTTATCAGACTACTCTGTTTTCAGGCAGTGCCCCTGCCTTTGGTAATTGCAGCACACTTTTTGTTTGAATGATCTCATACCTTAGGCTTTCCGGGACTTTTCAATTTCTACATCAGCTGCATTACTTGGTGCTGTGTTTACTGCAAGCAAACTCACACAAACACACAAGTACACACACTCAAACAAACACTCATAAACATGCAATTAAGAGCAGTCGAGTCTTTTATCAATGCCGTTTTGATCAAAATGCAACTCCAGCTGTGTAAATAAATCGCCCTGTGCCTATTCAAAATTGCTCACACCAGAATATGGCTTATATTAAATAAAATATTAACAATGACTTATCCAACAAAAACAGCTCACTTTCCGTTTGCAGTCGTGTCAAGGCAATTAAACAGGAAAGTCCGGGTGTGGTGAGTGATTATGAAAACAATGATAATTTTTCATCTGTGTGTTGTCCTGTAACCTAACACGTGGATTACTAAACACACGTCTAGGGGAACATTGAATTCTGTCAAGCAGCTTCACCCACCAACGAATTTCATCTTTAATGTGTCGGGCGAAATAAGAGAAATTGGAGACTTTGGAATTGCAAACATTTATGGAAAGCAGAGTTGTGTTATTGAACGTTATTATTCATTTGCATTAGGTTGCAGCACTAGTTCAAGTGGTGCAGATGCATGAGTATCTGTTTTGTCATTTTTTACACAATCACAAGCACACTGGTGTAGTGACTGTTTTCTTCAACATGCTTTGTCTCTCAGGCTTCAAAGTATACTGTCTGAGTAAGTACTGCACTCTAGATTACAGTGCCACCTGGATAAGAAGTAGTCCGTTAAAGGAAATACTTAAGTAATTAGATTATATTACAGATTTAAGTAGTCCAACACATTTCCTTATCATTACATTTCTTTGTCTTGCAATTGATGGGACCCAATTTCAAAAAGTGCGGCACTGTTTGCTCAAAGAGAAAATACATCACATGGAAAAACATGCATTCAATGACAGTTTGTCAATCCCACAATGTGGTATTTAGGCTCTGGGGATCTGCTGAGAACAACAGCAACCATTACGCTAAACTACCCGGGCTTAATTACTTCCTCCGAGCTGGGGAAGACTTTCCACAGCCCTGTCCACTTTTCATGAAGACAGGCAGAAACCTCAGCTCACCAAACCACAGTTTGACAGCCACATGGATAGGCCAAAGACCCCCAGGAAACAGCGGAGGAGGAGGAGAAGAGAGAGCCATTGCGAGATGCCACTCTTGTGGGGAACCTGCAGGCATTGAAACAGGAGATTGGGACCTCACAGAGGAAGTGTATGTTTTCAGATGTCTGGTTTGTGTGTTGGGACAATAGGATACTGTAATCTTGGATACCAGTGTTAGTGTGTGTGGGGAAGTGGGGCAGTTGAAGTTGAGTGGTTCACATGATCAGTTAGAGAATCATGGCACCATCAGACTCTCTTCCAAAACACATCTCAGATATAAAACACGCCCTCCACTATTCGTCAAGACCTACCCAGCAAGGGTGACCCATCTCTAATGTCATTCATTCAAGGGTGTGTGATCTCCCCCTCTGCTGCCCCCACATGCCAGAACATGTGACAGGAGGCTTCAGGTTGGAACGTTGAACCCAAACCAGCACCTCCTCACCTTAATAAGGAGTTTCCCAGACATTCAATAAAATGACAAGAAAACCTGTTGGAGGCACGGAGAGGAGAAACAGAAATTCAAGAGACCAGTTCTGGAAAGAACAATATTTTGCTCCAGTTCCTCCGGTATCCTATTCCAAGATCCTAGTCATTCCTTTCCCCCCTCTCGTTTAGCCTCTTGGTGTGTTGGGCATCTTGAAAACTATCGGTCACAGGATAGGATTAAACCAGCAGCTAGTCTCTTCAAGAAGTCATAATGGGTGCAATAGATATAGTTTGATCACTGATGACTTAAGTGGTGTGACAGAGTGACTCTGTGTATACATATGTCTTTGTGGGTGTGGGTGTACATACAGTATGTGTGTTTTTATGTGCCAGCACATGTGTGTCAAAGTAGATCAGCTATTGTTCTTAGCGGGTGATTTTGTGTCAGGTCTCAGAGCTCTGTTCTAACCCCTCTTCCACATGCTGGACGTCAAAATTTTTGGCCCCCTCATGTTGCTATAATAATGCACACTCCTCCATCGGGCATCCATTTATTCTTCTGAGGCTGAAGATGAACCTGGCGGTGTAAGAATCAATCTAATTGAAACTTGTACAAGCGTGGTGTTTTAAAGCAGGGCTGGGCAGCCCAGCTCAGAGCCTCAAACCCTTGATCTGAAGAGCAACGTGAAGGGAAGTAGAGTTCAGCGCAGGGTCTCCAAGCCAGGAATGTGTGGCGCGTTGCGTGACAGCAAAGCCAGTCCTTGAGACTCAGCCAATTCCATCCTGGAGTGTGCGGCTCTCGTGGTTTTCCTTTTTCTGACGTCGCGTTAGGGAATGAAACGGAGGAGGAAGGGCTGGGGAATGGGACAGGTTTACTCTCTGAGATGTCAGTGACACTTCAAACAGGATCAAAGGATTGCGTTTTGGACACGATATAACTCAGTCATCAATCCAAGTGTGTATGTCATCCACGCTAACACCTTAAAGCACAACCCAGATCGGATCTGTGATCAGTTTCCTGTGAAAGAACCCATTCACCAGGAACATGAGGTTGCTTTATGATCTTCCTGGATAAGACTGATCTGGGCTGCATGCGTGATTTATTTTTGATCCGCCTGGTCTATGGTCTGTTTCATCCCTGGCGTGTCCTGCACTTCACACAGCAGTACAGGCGGTCCTCTGTAATTTAGCCGACAGAAATGTTTGGACGCTCACTAATCATTCTCCAGCTTCCACACCACTCAGTCGGTGGCTGGATTATGGTGGTACCCAATCCTCTGGGACAGGTAGGACATGAAAGTGTCACGGATACATGTGTTAGAGTGAGAGGGTAAGTTTTAAACCTGGGTTAAAAGAGAGAAAGAGAGAAAGAGAGAGAGAGAGAGAGAGAGAGAGAGAGAGAGGAAGAAAAAATAAATTGATAAAGTAAAAAAGTGTCTGCTTTCTAGAAAGTCAGAAACTAAAGGGGCCGTTGAGAGGGGGGACATCCTGGTCAGGGCCCCGCCCCTCTACCCTCCCCCCCTCTCTTACCCCTACCGAGGGCCGACACACACACACACAGACACACACATCTGACTTTTCCATCAAAAATAAATCAAGCTGATCAGCTGGGCCAAGACCCTAATGTCCGCCCTGTGGCCAATTTGTTAGAGAGTTGCTTTCCCTCATGCATGACTTTGTGTGATGCTCAGTGTTAGTGATGGTCACTGAGAAAAAGATTAACGTTTTTTCAGAGCAAGTTAACACGGCAAATACTATAAGACCTGGAGCCAGTCCTCGGGTTTTCTGTCAAAAGCTTTCAAAAAAGGCCTACATGATTTAAATATGGTTATCGATTTCACATAGTCGTTCCATTAAATAATTATGTTTTATATATAGAACCATCGCATTTGGGATTATATTGCAATCTTAATGTGGCAAATAAGAGTGCCTTCTTTGCATACTGTTCAATGCCACTGCTAGGATGATTTAATTGAGTTCCAAAGGCAAACTGTAAAAGGGAATTAATAGGATGGGCACTGTACTGTGTGCATTTGTGTGTTTCTCCCGTCAATCGTCTCAGCTCATTTGTTGGTTGTCCATATGTTTGTGTGTGTGTGTGTGGTACAATGGGTCTGCAGCAGGCGGAGGGGCTGCTGATTGTCTCTGTGTATTTAGTTTCTCTCTAGACTCAGGAGGTGGGGCGAGGTAGTAAACAGGGGATGTCCAATTACACTTTTATAACAAGCTGCCCAAACATTTCAACCTCTGATGGCTTTTTATTTATCACAGCTCACTTCCACATCCTGCAGCGATGGCTGCCACGTTACTTTTGCATAAAAACAGTGTGTGTGTGTGTGTGTGTGTGTGTGTGTGTGTGTGTGTGTGTTTGACGAGGTCATTTATCGAACTCTGTGTGTGTGTTTGTCAGTGTGAGTGTATGTTTTTTGCATGTCAGTTGAAGGATGTTGGATGGAGCGTGTGTGCGTGTGTGTGAGGTACTATGGTATGCTTCACATGCAACCTGATTTTTTCCCTCTCTATATGTGTGTGTGTGTGTGTGTGTGTGTGTATGTGTGTGTGTGTGTGCACGCACGCACGCACGCACGCGCGTCTGTTTATACTGTCAAATGTGTCCCACATGTGAGCTCAATACTGGCTCATACACATTTCTTTTCCTCATCTGTGCTCTCTCTTTCTCTCTCTCTCTCTCTTTCTCTCTCTCTCTCTCTCTCTCTCTCTCTCTCTCTCTCTTTCTACCTCTCTCTACCTCTCTCTACCTCTCGCTCAGCTTTCTACGAGCAATAAAGAAGGGGGGTAACCACCACCACATCCCATCTTCTGACTGGAATCGCCGGCTTTGCTTTGCCCAGCCACCTGCCTAAAACTCAGACATTTGGGAAGTTGCAATGAGGTCAGATTCGAAACGTCCCATTTGAAAATAATCACATTGTGAATGGGAATGGGGCAATGTGTTCCCTTAGAGTTGCTCTCCGGTGGTCCCTAAACATGAGCTTCTGTGCCTGAAGCTCTGGGCCACATTACAACCACACACCATGAAGTTGACCACACAAAATGCTAACATGGATGCTTACACGTCATCTTTCAGCGAAGGTCAACATTTATACGCCACTTCAAGTGCACACACAATGTTTGATGTGTCCACTTACAGTGGGTTGGGAGAACTGTTTGTTTTGAACATGATTTAGATAAATTTTAATTTATTTGATATGCCAATCAATCTATGTTCAATAAACCGTACTGACAAAGTGACCCCAAAATCTACACAAAAAAAAAAGGTCCTTTACTTAAATGCTTTGAAGAAGCATCTTTGAAGTCAATTACAGCCTTGAGTCTTGTTGGGTAAATCTCTACAAGTTTTGTGCACCTTGGTTTGGGCAGTTCCCCCCATTCTTCCAGGCAATCCCTCTCACGCTTAGTCAGATTGCAAGGAGAGCGTCTGTGAAATGCCTTTGTGCGGTTTTGGCTGGCCCACTCAAGGGCATTCAGAGACTGGTCCACTCCTGCGTTGTCTTGGCTGGATGCTTTTAGTCGAGCTTGTGCTGAAAGGTAAACCTTCGCCCCAATCTGAGATTGTGTGCACTTCGGATATGTTGTGTTTTTTCAAATTCCTCCCTCAACGTTTGGATACACATGCATCCTTCTCCAAACCTCTGACCTGTCTCCTTGTCCCAGCAGCCGAGAAGCAGCCACATGGCACATGGAGCTGCCGTCAAGTTGTAGAAATATCTCAGGGATTAGCAAAGAACACAGTATCACCAGCGTGATATGTTTATGTTCATAGCAAAGGGTCTGAATGCTTATCTAATCTAATAAAAACATTTTCTGTGGGTTACTTCATTGATAACCCATTAATATAAAAAGGTTGCCTATAGTTGCTTTTATCCATTTTGAATTAAATTACAAACTAACAGACTTTTTGCATAGCTCCCAGCTTTTTGGACCCCACTGTAAAATGTTTGCAGTTATACATACGTTGTGAATTGAATTTGACATGAGCATGGTTTGAGTGAAAACAAAGAAAGGCCGCGTTCCAGCTTCTTAAATTATGTTTCTGTCTGACATCACAACTAATATACAAAATCTATTATCAAATAAGGAGCAGTCTACAATTTTAAATCAAATGATGTAGGGATGTGACGTAAAAAAAAGTCAGTTTTTTCTTTAGGGGATTCAGATTGATGCACATTGTCAGCCATAACTCTTCTGTGAAGAAACACGTCTGTGCCCTTCTGTAGTACCATAGTTGTCAACGCAAGGAGGCAGAGGTAACATACACTCGGGGTAAGGTACCCCTGAAGGTTTAGCGTGTGAACGTGTTTTTGATGAGTCATCCCTGAAACATAATCACGGCCTACGCAGTTGAAAGATTTTTTTTTCTCTGTGAGTGAAATATGATAGTTTGAACATTTGGACCTCATGTTGTGCTGAGTCAGGACTACAAGAAGGAGCAGTATCTTCAATGGTACCGAGCAACATCCAGACAGTCATGTTTTACTGATGTAGTGAAACAAATCTTTCTCTAAATGATTATTTTAAAATGACCTCTGATGTGAACAAAGTAGATGCCCTAATTGACTTGCCAAAAGAAAGGTATGGTTACATGAAATGTGTGGAGTTGTGAAAAACAGAGTTTGAATATCTTTAGCCTAGGTGTATTTAAACGTTTGGCCTCAACTGTAGGTGCAGGGCAGCATTTGGCTAAAAGGTTTTATCTATTTGGCATTTGCTCTAGGAATGTTCGCCTGTTGTTCCCTTGACGGTCTTTCCAAAGGGTCACTGTCTATCAAAGATTTATTTGTACGTTACGTACAAGAACACTTTGTGATGAAATTGCAGGTGTTGATTGTGACTGCTTTCATACATTGTTTGATTCCATGAGCAGTGTTTTCTGGTCTGATTTGAAGGTAAAGGTCCAAGTCAGAGCTTACAGCTAATTTCAAAATGATTTGTGTGCCATTTAAACAACTTGGTATAAATGCCACAAATATGTCAGTTAACATAATTTAAATCGTAATATCAAAGCAATTTATGTTATTACCCCCCCCCCCCCCAAAAAAAACCCTTCACCTCTTATTTATGCAAGCTAACTCACTGTACGTTTAAGTTTATTGTTGGTTTATGTTTGCTTACATTAAAATTTATTTTTGAGCTTGCGTTCCCCTGTTGTTGTGAGTCCATCACTGAGTGACACTGAAAACTACGGCATCATTGCCTCTTTAGAGATACGCCCCTGCACACCCTCCCTCTGCACCCCTCCCCTCCGACAGCGTACCCCCTTCACCCCCTAAGTCAGAACATCTTGTGGTGAGCACGGTGGAGAGAAGGATGTGGCCACGGCAAATAAAAGAATCATAAAGAGCGGATCAAAGTGGGCCCACAAATTCATTCCTTCTGGGCAAAACGGCTTTTGGATAAAAGGAAGAATGAGTTAGAGATAGAGAGAGTGACAGAGACAGAGAAAGAGAGAAGGGACCGAAAAGGAACAAGAAGAAAAGAAGAAAGCGAGAGCATATACCCTGGAACGGGTTGTCGGCAGCGCGTGCTGCTTGTTGATTGATGGAGTGGCCTTAAACCCCCCCCCCCCCCCCACACACACACACATCAACCGTTTCTCCACTGTATAACAGCTCCAATCCTGTCTCCCACTCTATATCTCACTCTACCTATCTTTCATTCCTCTTCTGTTCTTTAAGACTGTAATATTCTGCGGGTTTAACTGGACTGTTCATAAAGCCTTTTGAACAAGTGTGTAATGGGTTTGGAGTTGCACGCGCATGTAGCAGGTATATGTATACTAATCTGAATTAAATTATATTGGTATATTCTGTCCTAACTACAGGTAAAATGTATCAGCCTGCATTTTTTAAGTTAATAGGCTACATTTCTAAGATTATTTAATCCCTGATTTAATTTATTTTCTTATTTCACATTGGTGCAATTCAATACTTTGGTGTATTTTAAATGTTTCAAAATGTTATAAAAGTTAATTAATTAGAAGACTAATTCTACCACTTTTACTACTGATAGCACTACTACTACTAATAATACTAATAACAATAATTATGGTATTATTACATTATATTTGTGTTTCTGTTTTCAAGCATTAAATAAAAGTGAGCAAATGTTTTGTATTAAACACACATTACCCTTACCCTTACCCTTGTCTCTCGATTGTATCGCCTGTAAATGTTTGAAAGGGAACTCAGTAGGATCTATAATCTGTGTAATTAACCACACAATATTTACTGTAATAGGTTGAACATTGTTACTTAGCCGAATGCTCCTTGAAAGGTCTTTTACTGGACTTTTTCATTGTATCCATATGCCTAACCAAATCCATTTCTCAAAACTAATATGCACTGCATAATGCATCAATTAACATAATTCACTGGTGCTGTCATATTACACACAATTTACAGTATGTTATCGACTGAAATCTACAACACATTTCTCTGTAAAAAAAGAAGAAAAGAAACTTATAAGCTGACATAACGCAAAATCAAACACAGTGGGTGACAGACGGTGCACTTATGTGCAATGTCCAATTGTTTTCCTAAAGGATCAAAGAAATTCAAGATTTTCATGAAAAACCACAGCGTGACTAGTTTACCCCGTCCAAATGAAAAGTGCATTGTCAGACGTCTATTCTAGAGACAAACAGAACTGTCAGAAACACCATTGAAGCCCCGGCAAACTCATAGCCCCATGGCCTCTGTTTGACTATGTAAAAAGACTGGGATGAGATTGGCACAATTACAATAGCGGGGGTGCTATGTATACGTCTATTCCAGAGTCCTCCTGGAGTCACGCTAAAATAAAGGGGGGCTTGTGTGTCCATTTGCACAGCCACCCCACTCACTGTAAGTCTCTTTGTAGTCACCACAAAGAACCAACTTCATGCACACAAACAAACTGGGATGTTGGTAAAGGAGGCGGATTCAAACCCTGGATGGTAGAGACTGTGCACTAGCGGTTTGTTTTTGGAGAGGTGAAACGATGCAGTGGTGTGCAGATGTTCTGACAGGGGACCGGCACTCAGGAGAATCGTAGCACTTGAAACAAACTTGCTAAATATGGGGCGATACTTCAGTGCTCAACCAAAATGTATGTCCTTGGGTTTGGGACATATTTCATTGAGCGCGTCCCATTTGTTCATTTCAATTTGTTTCTCAATAATTTCAGCACAGCTAGATGGTAAGAATCAAGTTACCTAGCATATAATACTTAGTTAGACCTATTTAGTTATCTGTATTGACATGGCCAGTTGTTTCTGATTGAATTCAACTTGCATTGACCAACCATGTGTGTGTATTAATGAAACGGGTGGGGATACAAACGTAGAATTGTGAGGTTTTAAGATGTTTCATTATTTTCTTGCTCTTGGCATACTTAACTTTTTGCGACTCTAAAAAAATTCTAAACTGTAAATACACTGAAACCTGGTGGGGAAACTGGCCAACAGACAGAGAAACAAACGGAGGTTGGGCCATCCATCCAACTTCTTGTTCCTAAAAGGTTGTGGAAAGAACGAATTAAACAGAAAGATTCCTAAATAGATTATCCAACTTTTACAATAAAATCAAAGCTAAATCCCTTATCTACAGTAGGGCTTTTCAGAAAAACCATACATATTTAAACCACAGGGAATTTCCTCAGTCTGGATTTGATTAGGAATACCAATGGCCGTATCCCACAACTTTCTGCCGTATGTTTACAGAAGTCTGAATCAGTTCGTTTTTAGTAAACCTATTACAGTGACATGTGTGATGGACTGCCGACAACAGACCCTCAGGGCCAGGCCTGTGATGTGTTTTAGCCCGGAGCTCCTTCCAACCACCAGCCTGCTGCAGCTGTCAAAAGTCTCTCACAACGTTCTTCTAGTACATCAGAGCGACGGGGGTTAAACTCAACAATGGCAGCTAGCCCACCGCACGGCCTAAAACAACACACACTCCGTCCCCCCGTGACAGTTGGTTCAACCTGGTCCTGTCACGACAGGGAAGAGCACACGCTCGTGTCGTGACTGCAGAAAAATAAACAGTCTGACGGGGAAAATGAATGCCAGCAAACTGACAGGAAAAGTTTCCCTTCCTTGGTGCACTGCGATGGCTTGCTCGGGGTCTCGCTCTGTGCTAGAGCCACACCTGGCACCAAACTCACTGTCACGCTGAGCCTCGTTTCAGAGTTTTCCATTGCAACCCTGAAAACAATAGCTCTGAGCCATTACAAAAAGAAAAAAACTTTGAAAGTATGGGATGCTTATCAAATAATAAGGAACACATTGAAGCACTCTGCCCCTCCCGCCTCCTTCTCCTCCTCCTCCTCCAGTCTGAATACTCAGGCAGTATGGTTTGGGCTGGAAGATATATCTCTGCCTTTCATGTTGTCTTTGAAGTTCGGCTTTTTAACATGGGACTGTCTGTCTTCACACAGGCTTCACGCCGCACGGCTTTCTGAAGAGGTCCTGACCTGAACGGCCCAGCTTGTTTGGATCTTCTGGTCTTCACATAAAGTTATAATAAAAGGGGCTTGATCAGAGATCATTCTGGGAGGCAGAGAGCCAGTGTGACCAGCCATATTATATATTATTATGAATTGGCCGTCCAGGTATGAGGTAATTATTGTTTACATCTCGTGAGGTTGCACATGGGCGAGAGATCTTTGCTTTGGTATGGACAACCAACAACGAGGAACCACTTGGCTACAATACTTATGTGCCCTGTGTAAGCAACGATCAACTATATAGAAAGAAAAATCTGATATGGAATGAATGGATCTTTTGGAAATATTTGAAACAAGTTTGTTTTTCACTCTCTTTCCAGTCATTCAAGGTCAAACTGATTTAATAAGAGGAGATTCCTGTGACTGCGCATCAGATCTCATCTGCCACAGTCACTTATCCTTAAATTTGGGGACCATGCCGACTGATTACCACTCTGAGTCTGGTTGGCTGAAAATACAGCTGGGTATATGTGTTGGGCTTGCATAAAAGAAGTTAAGCCAGACCTTTTAAGCGAGCGATATTATGTGGTTGAGAGCCATAGGTACTTTGCAATAGTTTTCTGAATGACGTCTTCAAACGGAAAGCTGTTTCCTTTATGCTCACATATTCAACCATTTCCATCTATCCATATTTTATGAATGGGTTGTTTTTATTGTCTTTGGAAAAAACTAATATTCACTTTATATGTGTCTTATCTGACATGTTTTAGATACTGAGAAAAAGAACTCTAGCTTTAAACATTTAAGGAAAACATGTTTTCCCCGATTATAGTGCTACCCATAACCACCTGACATCGCGTGGCAGAAGTGTTAAAACTGTACAGTAAAAGAAAGGCATACCAAGCAGTAAAAACACTTACGTGTTAAAGGGAATGTACAGATTCTAAGCCTTTAACATTATTATGCATGGGATAATTAAAATAGCTGATAGTTGGACTGTGGAGAGCATCATTCTTTTTCAAATACAAGAGTGTGTTATTTTCTTTAAAGATGCTTTTTGCTGTTGCTACAGACACTCGTTCTGTTTAAACAAATTCTGTCTAATTGTTGAAGTAAGAAATGTTATTTGAAAGGATTTCCTTTTTGGAAAATGGTAGGTTTTTACTTGAGGCCTGTTGCGTGACTCCTCTTTACTTTGCTCCCAAAGAGGGGGTGGAATTCCCGCGTAGCACTGGGTAAACAGATCTATGGCATGGTAGCTTGGCTGAAGCCTGGCCGTCTGTCATTGACATTTCCCTCTGACGCTCTCAGTTCTTCCCAGCTCCGGTCTTCCCTCCTGCTCATCCAAGCCCATTCCCCCAGGAGGCATCGGTTCAAGAGGAAATTATTTTTTATTGCCCCTAAACGAGCGAGAGCTTTGCCAAGTGGCACTGATCCGCACTCTCCACTGTGCCGGGTCGGCCCTAGGGATCCAGCCTGGCTTCCTCCTCCTCAGGTGGAGCCAGGAGGAGGAGGAGTAGGAAGTGTCATCATCCCGAGGCTCCAGGGACATCCATGCCTCAAGCATAGCTCTTTCAATCCCAGAGTAGTGGGGCCAGGCCTGGGTACTATCTTAAATGTACTGGCTGGACTTCTCAGAAATGGTTCAAATGTTCAATACATCTTTTCAGGGTCACTACATGGGACTAGTCAGCATGACAGGTGTTTAAGTTTTATATTGAGGTTTTTTTTGTGTGGTCTTGTTAAGCTTTATATTGAGGGATGCCCACATTCTGAACGGAAAAAAAATATCGCAGAAGAATTGACTTAAATTAACCAATACTGTGACTGTGAAGGCGTTTTTCTCGTGCTTGTGGTTTTCTTCTTCATGACTTACACGCTTGTTTCAAGCGGTTTGTTTTTGTTCTCTTCGGCTGTAGTTGAGTCATGGTGTTGTTTCTGCGTTACTCGTCTAGTGTGCATGTGTCACTTAGTGACTCTTAAGCAAAGGGAGTGATGAGTCATCCGATTGGCAAGATGCTGTTTAAAGAACTCAGCAACGGAACATAGAAAGAGTAACCAAATAATACAAAGAAGGCCAACTTTTTGCTTTCAATCTACAATCCGTATATATATTAACCTTGATACCGGTTTAAAAAGTTATACAATATCAAAGTTCCAGGTATTTGTTAATATAACATTTCAAATCATTTCTGTTACTTTTGAGCTTGTTCCTTTCCTCCCCGCAACAGTCCAGCTAGCGGTGTCCCCCTCCCTCCGTGCCTGGAGAATATACTGATGATTCAGAGATGTAATTCTTCTCCTATGAACAACATTTTCCGGCTCCTGGGAATCTGATTTCCTCTTCCTGCCCCTTCCATTTGATTGGTGTTTATGTCTAGAGCTCTGTTTCTCATGAGCGTTTTGTTTGTGGCCCCCACCCACCCCTGCTCTCTCATATGTTTCACCTCACGTCTGGGGGGGAGGGGGATAGGGGTGGGTTATTGGCAGCAGTTTATTGCCAGCGGTCAGACTTGTAGATTGCAACACCTTTAGCGGCTGTCGCTCAGTCCAAACTGTAAAACATCCATGTCTCTGGTGGTTGGTAGGTCGGAATGAGGAATTCTGAGCTTAGAGAGAGGAGGTCCTTTCCTTCGCCTACAGTTTGTTATATTCCTCTCTTAATGAGCTGCTGTTATTTAAATCATCTGTCACAGACACCGGCAAGGTTTGATTCAGCCTGTCCTAGCATTTTTACTTGAGATATCGTGAGCTCAGCCAAATGCACCCTGTCATGAAACGGTACAGTCATTTCTGTCTGTCCTCTTTTCCCTCCACAACTGGCGCTTTGACCCAAAGACCATGACTTTTTGACAGAAACCTCAAGGGACTTGTATGAGGCAATTATAATCAAATGGCTTCCGCTGGGGACATATACTTTGTTGTTGCTGTTTGTTGAGGCTACTCAGAGTATCAACAAAATGTTTTCTTTACTTTCCGTAAAGTCATAATAATAAACAATAAAGGAGCACCATAAACAGCCTACAGAGGAGGAATGTGGACCTCAGGCACATATTCTGTAAGAGTTCACAGAAAATAACTTGATCACAAATGATTTTATATAAATCAGCCTAAGGCTCAAAATAAGAGAGCTATCTAGAACATAAGCCTAATCCTGTCCTCGCTTCTTTCAACATGTTTTATTCTTTCACCTCAAAGTAGAAACCTCGTTCAATGGACTGGAAGCAAAACAGAATGCAATCCCCTCAGATCTAAGGTCTGGCAACACACTGTGTTGACACGGACAGACTGAGCAATCATCATTTCAGACAGTACCTCTTTAAAAGAAGCTACCTCTACGTTTAACAGTTTATAGTTTAAGTTTATATTTCCTTGGCACAGCAGGAAATTCCTTCCGTGAAACAGATTTTTTTTTCATGTGCCAGCTAAGAAGTATCCGACTCCTAGTCCTTAAATCTCTGGAATAGGCTTAATATGCTTTTTTTAAATATATGTTGCAGTGTTATTTTTCCTAAATGAAACACAGAATGCCACAAAGCATTACGTCTCGAAATTGCCTTAGATGTAGAAATTATAAACCAATAAAAGAGAATAGAAGGCTGTGTTAAAGGAAATAGTTAAGTTCTTTAACTCCTTAATAAATGTATGACTTAAGGTACCCCCCAAAAATGTTTCTCAGTACTAGTGGCTCCAAGCATGTTTTTGTTTTTGGTCTAGCAAGAAATGACTTCATGCCTTCTCATCTTTCATTGAAGGTTGTTGGGTGGTTAAGAACGTTAAGTAAATATAAGAACAGTCTGACACCCAATAGTTCTTTCCCATATCCAATAAGCTAAATACATAGTATGACCCTGCCCGTATATATTGCTTACAGGAAAGATTCCATAGTCGGAAGATTTTCACTAGAGCACTATCGAAGTCCTACGTTAGCAATATTATTCCCTGAATATAAACAGTAGCCTTTATTATACAGACAAACAAGCAACACATCACCCATAACCATTTCACATATTTGCTAATATGACCACTTTATTCAGAAAACAGCATTATTGTTTTTCTGTATGTGTATTCATTTCCTTTTTTAAAAGTAACTTTATTGCTCAAGTCTTGTGACTCGTGTCTTGCTGTTAGTGTTGTTGTACATTTTATCCTCTTACTCTTATGGCATTTCTCCTGTTGATAGTAGTGCATAGTGTAGAAGTTTGATAAAGGTGAACCAAAGGATCACTGATACAAGAGACAGTTTCCCTATGACAAATGTTTTAGATTTGCAGCAAATAATGGCAATTGCTGTGTGTGTTTTCATTAGTTAGTTTGTTTGTATTTTGGGTCCTAAGTATGAGTCGCTCCCCTGGTTGAGACATTTTCAGATATTAGTTACATTCGTCATGCATTGATGTGTTCTTTCTGCTGAGGGTGCCAGCAGCGTGTTCTTGCCCTTACCGTTTACTGTCTTCTGGCAAGTCATTACCACGGTGATGAGATCAGTGTGTGGGGATCATTCATTGGTCTGTGACGATTGTGGATGACAAGGCTTCTCTAAGAACACCTTCTGGCACTTTTTAGCTCGTGAATAACATCCAATAGATCCTATTTAGGGTTCAGACTTTTATTGTACAATGTGTGTCTCTAAAATATTCTGTACGTTGATGTAGCTTTTCTTGATATTGTTGGTCATACCAGTCAAGCCAATTTTATAATTTATATAATAAAAATCTGTTTCAAAGAGAAAAATGGTTTGAAATGAGCAAAGTCTGAACTCTACAGTCAATGTTTTAGTGTGGTGCATACAATGTGTGTTTATGGTGCAGAACATAATTGTTTAAGGAGAGGTAGAGAAAATAGAAGTAGTCATCAAGCATAGATAGTATACATTTGTGTAAAAAAAATACATCCATAATTTCACTTGCTTAACATTGCTTCAAGGGCACCGCAACTCACATAGTCAGAGTTATCCATCCTGCAGTTTGGATTTCCATAATTCATTCATCTACATTGTCCTCTTTGTTTTTCTCACAAGTCACCAGTAAAGTAATTAAAGCTGTCCAACCAACCAACCATGCAGACCGACAGCTGTTGGTGTGTCCACTGGCTTGTGATCATGGGGACATTAGGGACCACGTTGGCTGTTGGGGCTATCTCTTTTGAGAACCAGGGATGCGTCTCTGCTTTATGTCCACTGGTCTATTAGCTCTTCATTTAGTTGTGGTGTAGAGAAGCAGGTGGTGGGATTACATCTGGTTTTGCGTCCCTGTAGAAAGATATTAAATGCTTCCATGGTTCTGGGCTGTTACACCCCTAACACCTTTTAGTGTCTTTTGAGTCCATTCAGACACACACTATCGACCGGCCAATGCCTTTACCTCATACCAAACTCTCCAGCATTCCTAACTTAAATTCCACACAGTTGCACATAACAACATGGACTGGACACACACCATTCTGTTGGCTAGCAGGTCCATGGTATTGGGTTCTGAACCCTGTAAGCAGACTGAAGAGTCCTTCAGGATTAAAGAGAGAGAGAGAGAGAGAGAGAGAGAGAGAGAGAGAGAGAGAGAGAGAGAGAGAGAGAGAGAGAGAGAGAGAGAGAGAGAGAGAGAGAGAGAGAGAGAGAGAGAGAGAGAGAGCGAGAGGCTGATGTGGGGATGCTGTAAGCCCCACATGTGGCCCAGTCCCTTTGCTGGAAGCATGTTTGCTCCGAGCCCACTTTATGACCATGATACATTTTTCAGAGAAGGACCATAAAGAGATTTGGGCACTCAGCCAGTGGAATGTGTCCCCAGATTTTAATATGCGAGTGCGTTTGTGCTGCCTTGTGCTCAGAAAATCTATGCATGGACGCAGTAACGCAGGAACGTTTCACCTCCACAGCACCTCCATGCCAAAGATTTCTCCTGTGTAAAACAATGTGCTCCAGTTATGATCAAATTCAAACTGCAGCTGCACTTCGAAAGGATTGCCATTGATTGCCTTGCTTCTGACAATATTGAAATACATCCCCTCTTTCTCCTGAGGTTTAGTCTATCCTTTGTGAATACACACTATGACCATCACAGCTTTTCACCACAAAAGGCTATGCTCTGGTCTCTACTCAAACTAAAATAATATGGTAGTGTTGGATTTTAAGTAAACCCCTGCTGGCAAGTTCACAGGTGCTCCTTTTCTGGCTCTCAGGGGCAATTAACAAATGCACCAGCAGTATTACAGTGTGAGTGGTCTACAGGGGGCGGACAATATTACATTATATGGGTAATACTGTACTGTACAGTCAGTACTGTAAAATACAAATTATTAAGAAGTTCGAAGGCACTGCTTCAGAAAGTTTCATGTCACTCTGACCCACATAGCAATTGTACATTTTCAGGAAGTAAAAATAAACATAAAACAAATCCGAAATCCGTATATAAACCTAACCACTTCTCAATAAACCCTCTCATAATGTGATCGTTTTTACACTTTCTCAGTATCTGACACACAACATACAACCTTTTGAGGGCCATTATAGAACCTGAGTTCTCGACAGAGGTTTGCAGCGAGACCTTAAATTGATACACTACCAAAGTCTGTTTTTAGGAGTAGAAATGTCTATTTGATTCTCCAAAATGTCAAAACATCTCATGCTAAATGCTTTCCCTGACTTAATAACAGATTTGATGCTCTGTCTTTGATAAAGATTAGAAAGCTTTCCTGCACAGAGACAATGGGCACTATTACAACTGTCCCCAGATCCTCCTTGCATAAAATTCGAACACAGCCTGATTGGAATTGCCTTACTGCCCAAGAGACAGTTCACCGAAGTGTTTTTTTTTTTTTTTGTGAACCTATGCCTCTGTTGGAAATTAATAGATGATTGGCTGTTGTTATCTGAATAGGAGGGGAAACAACCAAGACATCGTTTTTTATTTGTATTAATTATGTAAATTCATGCGCATATGACTATTGTTAGGTTAGAATACACATCGGAGCGGGACAACTGCATTTGACATCCGCGTCCTTCAACACAAACTGAAGCAGGCACGAGGCCGTCAGCTGCTTGCGACCTGTCGCTGTCTGTGCTGCAGAAGGTTCTGACAAGCACTTGTGGTCTACTCTGCACTGTGCCCAGGTCAAAATTTGACAGGAAATTATTAATAAAAACATTTTAAATAATTTGAACAAACTCGCTTGCAAACGTAAAGCATATCACGATGCTGTGATGTCATGGTACATTGTTTAGACATTTTATGAGTCCTTTGCTAAGTATGTGAAGATTGATAAATTGACCGGAATCTATACTAGATAATAGATAATGCTATAATGTTTCACTTGGTAAAACGTCTAAAATCAAAAATATTTCTTCATGATGGACCTAAATAGCTCTTCAGTCAAAGTTTAATACACTTGTAGGCCCACTCTCACTAATTCACATTCTTGTCGGGAGCACATGCAATTACAGCGTTACAGAGGGACAATATGCGATAAACTTATCACCTCACATTTAGACAACTACAATGTGAAACAAAGTCAGCAGAGTTAACAGTAAATTACTGGCAATAATGTGGCCAGTAAAGTACAATATGGCAACATTATTGTTTTGCATTACAGGTCACGAAGGGCCGGACCTTAGAAGGGAAGATGATCCAATTCAAAATATAAATCCATCTTGAGAGGGGGCTGTTAACTTTAAGGTCTACTGATTAACTTTAAGCTATGAATGAACACAAACGTTTTGGAGACATCGAAATTGATAATCATTTAATTCTAAAATATTTAATTTAATAATCCTTTTTTTTATCATATAGCCTCTGTTTATTCATAAAAACATGTGTTTTTCGATTTTATCATAATGCCACATAGCAACTCATAATACATTACTTGAAAGCAATGTAAAGAGTGCGATTTAAATTGATCATATAGCCCAATATTTGGATTAGATTAATGCATATTCGTATAACCTGCAATTAGCAGTTTTAATGTTGTATTATTTGTTAGTTGACAGTCCGAAACAACCACGTGTTGATTAGGCTAGCTATTGCATCTTGTAAACAATTCGTTTATCCTCACAACACATTTCTTTATTCCACAATCCAACGCCTGTGGAGAGAGAGCTTGGTCTCAAAATAATCAAGTGTTTCCATGTGTATCTGACAGTAGGCTATTATGGGCTGTCAGCTCAGTTCTGGCCCATTTGACAAAGCAGTCCCATTCATATTGGCTCCCAGTCCCCAGTTTGCCAAGGCCTTGTGCTCTCTAAGCTACAGGCCCGATGCCTCTCAAGCACCAAGTGTTAGCTGCAACAAGCTCTTCACAAATATTAGAGAGCAACTTGAGGGAAGTTTATAATTGGACACGTGTTTTTTTTGCTCTTTGTCATTCGGAGATCAACTGATCCTTTTGTAACTCTTCTAAAAGGCAATGAGTGATGTACTAGGAAGGGGCGTGCGTCCTAATTAGGTCCTTTTCAACCTTTAGAATTGGAGAAAGCACCCCGCAGTGAGACATGGAGGAACGATAACTATTTAATACCACACGCGTCACATGAAACTAAGTATAATGGATCTATATCCACGTTTCAGAGCAGACGATAGCGTTTAGCTTTACGTAGACTATTTAATTAGGCTATTTAAAAATAAAAACTCTAAACAAGATAGCAATTTAGGATTTCCTCCGGAATAACATTTTCCACATAAACATCTGTGCAATTTTATCTTTGAAATGGAAGATATCTTTTTTGACTTTGACCAAGAAGGCATCACAGATTTTGCCTTCTGGGGGCAGATGGACTCGAATTTCCAGTTTCAGACTCAGTTGGATACACTCCTTCTCGACTGCACTGCAGTCACTGGCCAACTCTCACCATGGTCCTCGTACGGCTGCCAGTCAATGTTCCCGGACGCACAATTAACCTTTACAGATCTCGACTCGCAGTCTCCAGGGTTGGATGCAGGTGCTGAAGTGGACAGCTCCTCGGCGGACGAGCATCTGGAAATTCGCTGCGCAGGCCAACGGAGGGCACGGCGGTTGGTGGTTCCCCATCACCCGTACAAGGTGCAGCGTCACGCCGCTAACATCCGGGAAAGAAAAAGGATGCTAAGCATCAATTCGGCTTTCGAAGAGTTGCGTTGCCACGTACCCACATTTCCCTACGAGAAGCGGCTTTCGAAGATAGATACATTGAGATTGGCCATTGCGTACATTGCCTTACTGAGAGAGATTCTTATGTCGGGTTGTGACCCTAAGTCCTATGTAGACGAGTGCATGAAAAATGGCTGCAAGAATCAAACCAACGCAATCTGGAACACAAGCGGTAAGATTATAATTCTGTTTTGAGTTTGATGGTTGTATCTTCGAATTTATAATGTTTGGTTCCTTTATCATTAGTTGTATTCCCATATCCTGGGCTGTTCATGCCAACTGAATCATTGGAATGATCAAAAAGCAAGATAAATCACATCACAGAGAAAACGACATCAAACAGAACTATAGAATATTCTATATAGCCTAGAGAATGATACAATGCTTTTACATTTGGAAATAACATACCTCTAGCAAAGGGATATGCTTTATACATTTTATACTTTCATGTGAAGGCTAGTGATAATGAGGTATGGAACTGAATTAATTACCCATTGCCATTGTTACTTTTTGGTACACAAGGAAGACTAATTGGTTATGAAGATCTAAATAGATTTTAAAAAGTGGAATTAAATATGAGATATGTGTGAGAATGAGTGCTAATGTAAATACAATGTCCAGAGCCTAATGAATTGACTTTGAATAGAGCTAAGCGAGCTAGTGTTATTTCAATGGCTTGCTTTGTCTACTTTTGTTGTGGGTTTTATTCCCAGCTGTCTTTCCCCTTGGAGTTGACGCTCAAAAGCCTCCTTTTGCCAAAACACAAGTATTCTCTCACTGCACTCATCCAACGCCTGTGTACTTTAGATTAACCTATTCTTGCATTCTGTTTAAGGGCCTTTCAGAATGGAGTGTTCCTCCTTTCTTAAGGCCTGACATGCCACTTGTTAAATGTTCATTTAAATGCACATCTAAACGTCTCTGTGTGCCCTGCTTTTGCCTACACTAAGTCCCCACTTCCCCCCTTTTCTCTATACAGATCTAACAGCGCGCCTCTCTTGGATAAAGTGGGATTAACTAAGCAAGGCGTGGGCAGGCCTTCCTATAGTTTTTGGGCCTCAGTGCCTCCCTCACTCGCCCATTGGTAGATGGGCATCGCCAACTGACATCTGTAGACTTCTCACCAGGTCACAGCTCTTCTCTACGTCTATGCGTTTCTTCAGGCCTACACTCTTCAATCAAACTTAACCCATTTAATATTCTGATTTAGTGTTGATTGGTAAATAAGAGACATTGTCTTTGGCCCTGGAGGGCATTGTTGAGTGTGAATAGGAGGGGCTGGGATGCCAAGCTCAAGCTCACAAGTATTGCACTTGCTGTGGGAAAGAGAGGCAGCCTGGCAAAGGTCTGAATGGAGCACGTTTTGTGTATCAGACTATGTTTTGTGAAACGCTTGAGTGGTTCCTGTTTAAGAAGCAGTTAGTCGCTCGCTAGGGGCTGTGTTAAATGGGTTTTTAATCATGTTAATGTGATCATGTGTGTAAGAAACGGATCAGTGTGTGTGCTTTGCATGTCAGGTGTTTCAGCCAAAAGTGTTTACAAGGCTGTTCATTTAATTTGTTTGTTTATCTATTTTGTTATTTATTATGGTGAAAAATGCGTTTGAGGAACTACTACTAGTCTAATTGTTTTCTATCTGAGTTATGAGTTTTACAGATATGAAATCAAACTTGTATTTTAATATATAAAATGTTTACGTAAAGATTTTGTAAAAACAAAATGTCTGCTTGCCTCTTTTAAGAATATTATATAAAGGTATCTAGTGCACAGTGACGAACAGCTTTAAACCTGTAAATTATTACAGGAAGTCATTAGAAAATTTTAAATGTGATCTATCATGTAAGGATTGTTCAGCTTTTGACCAAACTGTTGTGATAAGCTGCTGACAAAGACCATTCTGGAAGTCTTACAATACCTTCCAAGTATCCTACAACAACTCCTGAGGGTGCGTTTGAACAGGGTTTGAAAATAAATAATCCCATTAACCCAGATAATAACAATCCCCGGTAAAGTCACACAAAACAGTACTCAGAACCACCACAATCATGATTTTACCAAAATAATAACACTGAATTAATACAGCGTAGTTCCCTCTGTCTGGCCTGCTTTAGGAAAACGAGTGTGTGTGTGTGTGTGTGTGTGTGTGTGTGTGTGTGCGCGCGCGCGCGCGCGTGTGCGCGTGTGTGCGTGTGTGTGCGTGTATGTGTGTGCATATGCATGTGGATAGCGAACTATACAGATGACATACAAGTCATGGCCACTACCATAGTACATATAAAGGTCAATACTCTGAGCGACCACAAAATGTGGGTTAGCCATTTCCCTTACGGTCAAGAGCTTTTGTCATGGGATTCCACTCAAGCTGTTTCTACTCAACCGACCATTTTTTCACCTCAACCTTTGAGGTAATGGCCAGACTGAAATTTCACCAGACTGATGGTGTCAGCATTGGAGATTTGTAGCTGTTGATCCTGCACTTTGTGATAAGTGGTCAGATGTCGTCAGATATTTAGCAAACCTGGCATGGGGGTGTGCACTCTCCTGATCTGCTCTGTAGCGTCACTAATAAACCCCTGTTTAAACAAGAACTATGATTGTGCTTATTATTGTATGGGAGATTGCCACTGTTGGAATACATTTGAGACATGGAAAAACATGAAACAACCACAGTTATGCATCTAATTGAAGTACTCACTTAACACAAACATACAAACACACACACACACACACACACACACACACACAGACACACACACACACACACACACAAACACATACATGTATGTGAATGACATTATATTTTCAATGTGTGTGAGGGAATGTGTACAAAACCCTACCCCACCCAGAGTCATGGATGATTACAATAACATATAAAAGTGGAGCTATACATTCCGGGACTTGATACACCCTATGGAGCTATTTCTCTTTTTCTTGCAATGTAAGGTGTGACCAAGAGTTTGCCACCAAGTATCCTACAGCATCTGGGTTTTAATAGGGATTTAAATGGTAAATGAAGGCACAGGCACAGAGGACCTGAACTAAGGTGAACAGAGAGAGGAAAACTGTTATTCCAGTCCTTGTGATTTACAGGGATCACACCCGGTATAGACGTTGAACATACAGTCTGCTTTACTTACTAGCACTGTACACCTGGTTCAAGTGTCCGGCACGTAAACTTATAACACACCTGTGCAAAGTATGGAGTAGCTTTTGTTTTGTTTTTGGAGGGGTAGGAGGTGTACAATTGAAATGTGAAAGAATATAAATGTAATCACTTGTATTAGTAACTTTAGTTTAGTTTTGATCTTATTTTGCGGCTAGATGTGTGAAAGCCATTTTATTTGTGAACGCTAACAACTAATCAAAGTGTACTTTGAGATTCAGTGCTTATTAAGCAATAACACCCTCTAGTGGAAACTATTTGAGAGGTCCAAGAAGATGAAAGCCAGGTGGACATGATCAGGGTTTAGTTGGTCATTTTTTGTTGCAGAGAAATCAACTAGATAATGGAAAATATCTGTGATAATGAAATAGGTGACCTTATAAAGAGAGAAAACAAATTGCCCCATATGTCCTAAATGAAAACAGGTCTGGTGATGGAGTAAGGCAATTTGTCTGACATTATCACCTGACAAGACACCAAACAATTCATCACCTTTCACAGAACTCGTCAACCAATGGTAAATTGTTGGAGGCACAAAATGTATAGTATTGCATCAGTTTCTTGTCTGGTTGGATCAGTGTACTTTATTGTTTTAACTAGCAGCTGACTAGATCTGACAGAAAAGCGTGACGCTGGGATAAACTGGGTGGCTTCTTGGCCCTAGGCTGGCAGGTGTGTTTATTTCCCTGCCCTGATGAAACCTCTGGTGGGCCTCTGACTTTGAATAAATATAATCAGCATATCCCATCCTCTGGAAGGGGACCACCGTCCCACTATCCAGATTCTGGAGGACGAGTCGTGCGGAGGTTTTACAGAAGTCATTCATCACAATCTTTAGATTTGCAAATACTGGCCATTTCTGACTACAAGAAAGATCAGAATTTCAGTGAGAGATTGAGAGCAGATAGTCCTGAAAGGTTTGTGATTGCTAGAAGTTGTGATTCCTGGAGGTTTAGTTTCTCCTGTTGGTCCTGCACTTCTGAAACATACTCATTCAGCAAGAATTGTAAATAATTTGCTTAAGCAACTCTACGACGTGTTTATGATAAATGCACTAAATATATTTGATTATATATAATTTATCAATACTTTATTGTCTAGACTACACATTTTTTCCGTGTTCTTTTAGTTTTTGAGATTAAAAGCTAATTTGCTAATGCTGTCTTCAAGCAGCATTATTTACCAAAAGTACAAGGATTAATATTTCAATCTTAATCATTAGTCGATATCATTGTTTACACCCAAATGAAAAACTGTTAGCCAGCCATTTCTGTTACCTTACAGTACAATAGAATGCAATGCCACCAATGATTAAAAAAGTCCTTTAAACAGGAATGAACAAAGGACTGTTTTATTTGAGCAGAAGCCACAAACAATGCAGTGTCCCTATCAACCCAGCACCAAGTGACTCGGCAGTGGCATTTTCAACCGCTTTGAAATGCTTGTTAAAGACCCGTGCTGCTTTTCTCCTCTCAGTTCCTCTTCGCAGGGCCCATGCTGTTAGCCTCTGTGCTGATAACTCAGATTAGTGTGTGGAGGAAAGTATGCTGTTGTCTTACAATATCTCTCGAGGGCCCCCGCTAACAGGGCTGCTTGACAGTTAAACCGACACCCCCCCTCCAAATCTGAAGCATTCTCAGACGAGTACTGGGACCTTTCGTTTCCTTGTTTTGTAGTGGAATCGCAGCTCTCCCAGTGGCCAGAGCAAATACACACAGCAGAGTCTAAATAAACAGGGATTTTAGCCAACCCTAAATAAGCAAAGGTTTTAGGGCTTTTCAAGGTGTTAGCTGTTTGCCGAGGGGGTCTAGCTTGTAAAAAGGTGATTGCTACAAGTCAACCACATTGGCCCAGACTGGATGGAGAGAGTGTAGGTTTGAATCATAAATACATGTCTATGAAGTTCCTCAGTGTAATTTGACTAGGAAGTGGTTATGCCTGTGTATAGAGTTGATGCAGATGACATCTCACCTGGCTCAAAAATACCATTTAAAGTAATCTGTGTTGTCAATGTAAAGGATTTATACATCAGATTGTAACATTATTCAAATTAAAACATGACATGGCTCCAGAACTGTGAGATGCCCTGGACTGAATTTTTTAGCAAGGGCCCAGGTAACACGAGGGAGTGACAGTTGACTTTGAATGCTGCCTCCTTGTTGACATCTGGTGCCCGCCCAAACTGTCACCCTCTTGAACTTAGCCAATCAGTAAAGCAAACATGAACAGTGTTTGCTGATTCTTATTTTCCCCAACTGTTAGCCTAGCCTTAACCCACCCCGTATTGGCCACCTGCGTCCCACAGGTCACTGTGAACCCTACGAGGACCGGCATGATATCCTTGGCACCAAGGTCACAAGTGCAGTGCTAATTATACTATGGTGTTTGTGCAGGAGGCAGACAGCAAGCCTCCCCCATCCAGAGCAAACTGACCGAGACCCTCCCTGATATACTGTATTAACTTTGACCCTGTCGACAAGGACCACCCTCTGACTTCACAGGTTTTTCAAACGTCTTTCCTTCTTTAAAAAAATTGGAGAAAAAAAAGAAACACAAACGATTAAAGCAGTTGGTTTGAATATATTGAGAGCACTGGCCAAATTTACTGAGAGAGATCTTTATCAAAACACACTTAATTCTGTCACACGCAAAAATAGTTGGAAGAAAACTGATATTGCCCGAAATTAAGTGTTAATATAAATCTTTATAAGTACAAATACATACTTATGTATCAATAATATTATTGGTATCATATCTCAAACTAGACCACCTGCACCTACTGTGGCAGGCTGTGAAGTTCTTCAAAGCTGGGCCTTTCCTTCTAATATTTCCCCACCTGTAACTCTACAGGAAGGCTTGGTGGCTGGAGCATGCAGGGGGCCATTCTGCTCCATACCGCCTGTACCACTAGCACATATCAAAGCCAACACTCGCCATCACTCAGTGGGGGTGAGGGGGTGGGGGGGGGCACCCTGGGGGCCCCTGTCCACACTGGAGAAGAAGCCCCGACCAAGACTGAAAACCTGCATCGTATTAAAACAGAACCTAAACGCTTCAAGCTGTTACACCCTACCAAATGAAATCTTTACGGAGGACCCCTAATGCGATTTCAGAAACACTTTGTCATCAACATAGCAGGGCCGAGCAGAGGTGTGTGGGTATTTCAACAGGGAGAGAGCACAGGAGAATTCGAGACTATTTAATGCCTATGGTTATTTGGCTATTCCTTGAGTGCTATGTGATATTGTCTATTTACCAAAGAGGCTTGCTCAATACGCACAGGGTATTATCACTATTGTGTAAAGGTGCCAACCATGGCATGTCATCTTGTCAAATAGATGAAATGGGTCTGTGTATTCTCCTAAATGTTTCCAGGGAATAGAAATGTAGAAATCCAGGAATTGTAAGTTTAATGACTGGTTGCATGAACTTGATTTGGGTATTTATGGATGCAAGGGTTGCTGTCGTACCTCTTACTGGAAAAGAATGGTGTGTTGCAATGACGCAATGATTGTTCTCAGAACTGCCCAACACTCACTTCTACCACAGGAAGCATGAGAGAAAGAAAAACTTGTGTTCATTTGGACATTCCGTGGTATTTATGTGTGGCATACACACACTCTCCATGACAGCTACAGAGAACACACATACACAGAGATCGTGGCTGGCCTGTCTCAAACCTTTTGATCTACTTGCTAAATTCACTAAGCAGGCAGACACACACACACACACACACACACACACACACACACACACACACACACACACACACACACACACACACACACACACACACACACACACACACACACTCACACACACACACCACGACAGTAAAATGTCTGGGGGCCTCTCAAACACTCATCTCCTTCAGGACCTTTCCTCACTTTTCTGATGCCCCTCCCTCGGTCAGCTTGTGCAACCAGTCACCCTTTCTCTCGCTCCAGACGTTTCACACAAAGCCTAGGCTGAGGCCGCACATAGAGGGTCATAACTTTCTCTTTTAACTCTTCTTTTGCTCTTTTTTAAAAATACTCTCCTGCTCTCCATCCCATTTTACCTCGATCTGTAAATCGCCTATTACTCCCACTTTCCATTTCTGTCCTGTTCTGGCCTGGACCAAAACCTCAGAGCCAATTGACTAACTCTCCCCTCTGTCTCACCCCCCCTTCCCCCCTTCACGAGCTGCTGTTTATGGGGCTGATCTGAGGGCAGCGTGGTCTGCACATGAGGAGGCTCTGAGCCAGGCTCTCTGTAGGCAGGATCTGGGCCTGTTAAGGAGAACCCCCTGGACCATGTGGAGCTGGTTTGGAGGTGTCAGACTAGATAGGAGTACGTCATCCAGGCCCGCTGAAATATGGTCTCGACTTATCTTTGATCTGAAAGCTGTCTACTCTCTCTTGCTTTTTCTTCCTCTCTCTCTCTTCTCCTTCACAATCACTCCATCACTGTCTCTGTCTGCCTCTCTTCTGCGCCTCTGTGGCATACATGCTCTTCACTTGGTTTGACGACGAGGGATAAAAGGAAACCAGCGTGCCTGGTTTCAAATGGACTTCAAATGGACAGGTGACCCATCCAGGATGCTCCTCCTGTTATCTTCGTTTTTTTTCTAGACGTTTTATGTTGGTCTGCTCTCCTCTAGAGACCCTTCGGAATCCTCTACCTCGTCACCACAGGAAGTTCTACAGTTTCAGTTCATGTTCCTCAGGAGGCTCTGGAGACCTGAGGGGCTCAATAGATGAATGTGCAGAGTTCCCTTCCCAACGAGGGGATAGGAACACCCGAGCTCCCAGGTGGACCTTGAATTGACTCTGTCTATGGCCACACGTTGATTTTCTGACATGCCTATTGTTGCAGACACTGGTTTGAACATTCAGAATGTGCACAAAGTATCCCCAGAAGTGTAAATTAGAGGAGGAAAACTAACCTTACTAAGCCCTCACCCAAGTTTCCACTGCTAGAATATTCAAGTAAAACTCTGCATATTGTTACATGAAAACTTGCTGTAGGGGGGTGGCGGGGAATGTGATTTGGTAATAGGCCCGTCAGAATAAGTGTGTGTGTGTGTGTGTGTGTGTGTGCACCTCAAAGGCACTGTGCAAAATCAGCGTCTCACTCTGCTACTCAGAGCCTTGTCTCCCCTGGGTGTAGCGGCCTCCTGCCTCGACGGAGAGCAGGAGCACAGGTCCAAAGAGCATAATCAGGGGGAAACACTGTTTGGTGTGTGTGTGTGTGTGTGTGTGTGTGTGTGTGTGTGTGTGTGTGTGTGTGTGTGTGTGTGTGTGTGTGTGTGTGTGTGTGTGTGTGTGTGTGTGTGTGTGTGTGTGTGTGTAAAGCATTCTCTCCACAATAAACGTAATAATTTATCAAAGCATGGAGCAATGTGTGTGTACATTTATCAAAACATGTAATCGTGTGAATTACATTTGCAAAATATTACACATTGTTTGCAACAAGATATACAATATCAAAGATTCGTAGCACCAGAATCAGAACGTGTGACCACGCTTTGACCCTTCTTTCTGAAGCATGCCAGGCTATAGGAATTGAAGCTCTGGATGTCGGTAAAAGCAATGTGACATGCACCATAACCATCGCTGTCAAGGACACAGACCAGACCCTGATCTGATTCAGCAAGCAGAGGGGCCTCTGAAAAGAAGTCCCCCTACCAAAAGAAAACTTTCTGGAAAAATACCTGTTCCACTACGTCCACTTTTGAACGAGTGTAGTTGTTGTGGTGCAGGATATTACATTTATTCCAATGGCATAAACAGAATAAAGAATAGAATAAACTTAACAAACAAAATGCTTAGTTTTAGATAGGTTTTTGAGTAGATAATAGGCTAATAAAATAGTAAGATGGGTTGGAAGAGAAATCTACAGAACAGCCATGTGATCCAAAGGGGTCATTGTCAGCTGATTTGGAAAACCCTGCATTCTGGCAACGGATGATTCGGATGGTAATGTAAGCCACCTGGGCACTTGGCTGTATGTTGTAAAAACGTGACATCACACATCAGGAAGTGGAACGTTGACAAAACTCATCGGAAGGCATCCACTGAGGCAGCTGCAGAATTAAAACACCTCTGAAGTCTTCAGTTATTTTAGGCCCTGTTCCTCTTCGACTTCAACGTTTATGGCTATAATGCATAACAATACCCTCGTATTGCTGTGGAGAACACTCTGAACTGTTTGGGATGCAACCGATTGTCAATATGTCCAACAAATGGTCAATGAATGTTAGTTGTTACAAGACACATTGATTTAATTCTCTTTAGGGCCTTAAAACGTAATATTCTTCCTATTTACATGTATTACATAGACCTACTTAATATATCACAAGTAAACAACAACTGTTATAATAATAATAGTAATCATAGAAAACTGAAAGACTTATTACCAATCATAACAAAATATTATCTAAAGCTAATGGCTTTTATGTATTGTATGGTTTTATGTAAAAAAAGTTCTAACGTGATCAATTAAATTGCCCCAAATTATTTAATACTATATTTATAGGTTAGCAAATGTACATACACGCAAATGTTGTTTTAATGTAATATGATATTGCCTCAATTTAACAAAGTTATGATATTACGAAAAATATGTAGCCTAAAAAGGCAATGGTATGGTATAATAATCCTACTAATGTTTTAGCTATTAGGCTACACTATAAAAAATGCTGTGCTGTTGTGACAACCCAAATGCTGGGTTAGATCTGCTGGTTCAGCGTTCTGGGTTGTTTTAACCCATTTTAACCCACCCTGCGTGCAGGGTTACAACATCACCCAAATTGCTGGGTGAATCAAGTCAACTGGTACACCTGCTCACTCACCAAGCTTCGAAGGAGAGAAAATGGCCATATACTTTAAATTTGTAAGTAGCCAACCACTATCAGTGTGTAATGTTATGTTGCTATCAGGTTGTGTCAGTTTAAGTGTATTGTCTTTCATTTTACATACAATTTTGAATTGCTTGGTGCTTACTTTGTGAAAATATAACTTCATTTTAGTCTTCATTTCATTTAGTTTATAATAATACACACAAATTGTCTCGATGTACCTTCCCCTTGCACTTTATATTATATTGATGTCATTAATGGGATCCATTTGACTATTGTTAAGCATTTAGTTAACAGAGATTGTTAAATCAAATGTTCTCTATGTGTCTTATTTAAATAGCTTGGTAATGAATATTATAACAAATACAAAATACCCAGTTTGATAGATTTAACTAACGACCAACACACTGGGTTATATTAACCCAGCAATATGGTCATAATTGACCTAGCAGTTGGGTCGATCTTCCATCCTGGATTATGAGTCCAACCCTACCATTCTGGGTTGGTCCAACAGTTAACCAGCAATTTGGTTTATTTTCAACCCAGCAGTTTTTAGAGTGTATACATTCAGCCGCGGGGTAGCATATATGCGGAATCGACTCTTGTTTTGTTTTGTTTCTGCTATATGATTGCAGAAACAGTTAGGTCCCGGCAGATGCATCGAGTGAAACTTTATACTGTTCCCTCCTGTTTATTATCGACCAATCACAAGTCGATGTTACCTCCTCCTCCACTCAGACAACTATTTAGCATCGGAAACTGGGATAAAGTTTCCCCAAAAAAACTTTGGGGAAAAACTACCTGCAACAGAAAAACTGTGCCAAGTCAAATTTGAAAGTTGGATTGTAAATCCTTCTCTGAACGCACTGAGAGGTGACCATACTCAGAGTAAGCCCCTTTAAGTATTCACCTATCTTCCACTGTAAGGATATATCTTTGTAACCACGGCTTCAACCCAGAAGAACGTTTTTTCTTCTTTACCCCTGCATTTCTTGAAGAAAGAAATGGAAGAGGGCTCAAGTTCTCCTGTCTCCCCTGTGGATAGCCTAGGGACCAGCGAGGAGGAGTTGGACAGACAACAGAAAAGATTTGGGAGAAAGAGGAGACATAGTAAAAAGCGCAGCGAGGACGGGAGTCCAGGCTCAGTAAAACGAGGTAAAAAACCCAGTCCGAGCAGCACGCAATCGTACGAGGAACTTCAGAACCAGCGAGTCCTTGCGAACGTCAGGGAGAGGCAAAGGACTCAGTCTCTCAATGAAGCCTTCTCGTCGTTACGCAAAATCATACCCACATTGCCATCGGATAAACTGAGCAAGATACAGACATTGAAGCTGGCCTCAAGATATATTGACTTTCTCTATCAGGTGCTGCAGAGCGACGAAATGGACAACAAGATGTCCAGCTGCAGTTATGTTGCGCACGAGAGACTTAGTTACGCATTCTCGGTGTGGAGGATGGAGGGCGCGTGGTCTATGTCAGCATCTCACTAGCGCCCAAAGCCCTTCACAAAAATATGCCTAAGCGGTAGGTTGGAAACTTTAGACATTTGTTAACACAATAAAAAATGTTATTAAACTATTTTCAATCTAATTATTCAAATTGTTATTACAAGGGTGGTTTAAAGCTGTTGTGGGCTACTGAAAACAAAATAGACATAAAGTTGATACCTTATCGGCAAGATACTATTACTGCATAATTACGTGTATTAAAGGCTGAAGCTATGGTGAGCAAAAAGCTGCCAGTAGGCCTATGCATTGTCACCTATCTAAGAATAACACGTTCCTGTACTTCAACAATATATCATTATGGGTATATGTGAAGTATTGAGCACCTTGCTTAATTAACATTCCACTATGCAGTGCACCTGGGTCCCAGAGGCGCGAGTATGACCTGAGCGCGCGCCGGGTTAATACGAACAATAGTAATACGGGTTAAACGAATGCTCCGTCAGGCCTTTGCGTGACATTTTTTTTCCCGCACGTCGGAAAATACCCATTGCATCGGCTTACTTTCAAATATATTTGACAACAACTGTAATCTACCCTTAGAATCTAGACCGAGCATGTTGGATTATCCAACGTTTTTGGGGGACATTTTATAGGCTTGTGCCAAGCAAAAGTCGTGTGTGTAGGCCTAGCATAGGTGTTTATCCTTCTTTACTTGGAAGTGAGAGACAGTGAGACAGTGTTTTTCTTGTATAATACATAAAAAAATATATTGACATCATAAATGTCAGTCATGAAAAGAAAAATGCTGACGGTCCATATTCACAAAGGTGCCCTTTCCCGAAGTTAATAAGGCCATGACTGGAAACGATTTTTCCTAAATATTTTGATTTCGATTTTCAACTAATTTCACGTCACATAGTATTATTATGTATTACATTTTTACTTGTTCACACACAATACCGTTCTCATTGGCCTAAGAGTCAAAATGAGCAAACAAGCGTAAACAGTTGGAGGAAAACATATGTTTTCACTGTGGCTGTTTTCTTTCTTGTTCTAGTACCTATGTAGAGGGAATCAATGCAGCTGTTGAAAACAATGGTGGTCTGATCTGTATAGGACCTATAGTCAAAGTATATTTCTAGTTGAGGCAAACGAAAAATTACTCCCATACAGTTTGGTTTGGCTGTGGATAGGCCGATGTTTATTGTTCAGACACAGCTATCCAATTTTGGTCACTAGTGACTATGAGCATGATATACTTTAACCCTCAACTTTAACATACTGTCATGTTTACAGCTGCTAATAGTCTTAAGTGGCTTAAAGTTAGTAGGAGGCCTAAACCACCCACACTTTCAGTCGCAAGACTTTGTTGTCGTACAAAACCTTGTACTGCTGAGAGGAAAAATAAACTTTGGTGATTAGTGTAAACAAAGTACATTTAAGTGGGCTCTTTCCCACAATAGGGCATGGATATATGACCAAATATTTTTTGTTTTGTTTTATTCGCCCTTAGTAAGGGTAAGGGGATACACAATATAAGCGTTAAAGGACATGTTAAGTTGCAGACCAAAAGGAGCATTAGTTGTTTTATTTAATTTGGCATGCTCTATTTTATACACTTTTAAACAACAACAGCAATACATTTTAGGAGAATACTGTTATTTTGGAAAACATGCGTTAACTGTTTCACGAATAAAATGAAATTCAAAACGATTCTTTTAGCAATGTGAACTGATGTCGAGAGTTGTTAATTGCCGGGTTCGCCTGCAGTCTATGACGTTTTAAGTTTATTTTCCCATGGAAATTAAAACATCCGAAAGGGGGCAAGTGCTCAAAACTACAGGCAATGAGTTATTTCCAAGTGCTGCTATGCATTCAAAATTAAATCACTATCCGGTATTAGCATATGGTTTCACTCAGTGGCCAGTAATTGTTTTATTAATGATTTCCTATGTGCCAGTGATGCCAACATATTATAAAATAATAATAATAATAATAATAAAATACAAAAATAATTGAAAGGTGAAACATCGAATTGGCCTGTTCGTTACAGAAAAAGGCAATACGATAGCCTATATCAACACATTTTAGAAATTATATTACAACACTGTATATCCTCGTGTTGATGATATTTTTTCTATTCTCTTCCAGACTGTTTTACTTTGAAAAAGTATGAAGAACCAAAGGATTACTGAAGGAAAAAACACAAACCTCAAAGACATGGAAGAAATGGAGCCTAACAAAATAACTGGTTAACATTTTGAGTTTTCGTCAACGCAGTAATTAAACACTTGGAACTTTGTGTGAAAGAAAAAACTAAGATAATTATGAAAAACGAAGTGCTTTTAGACATGCACGTCTAAGACGTTTGGCATGTTAAGCATCGTCTTAGCTCTGATTAACGATCGTATTTAGGAAACAAAAGCAAAACAAGCAAATCCGCAACAAAAAAAAACAACTTTCAATTTGTGACTGTTGACGGAAAAAGATTCGTTTCATTTAAGCAAAACAAAAACTCTACATAGATAAATTAATATGTTTTGTAAACACCTGTGTAAGTATCTGCTTTTAAAGGGACCATTGCAATTTAGAATTATACTTCCTTGAAGTAACCTATACGCAGGATGGATTTTTCTGATGTGACTTGCTTCATGTTGTCTTCCAACTGTACAATGTAGATGTTTTTCGCTTATTTATTAAAAAATATTTTTCGAACATGACAGTTACATTTTTATTTAGGTTTGAATTTACTCATCTACGGCAAAATAGCAACTATAGTCTAATGTCATCTAGCTGCCATTTCTTCCTTCAATGCATATACAATTTCAGAAATTCATATAGCTAATGAGCTCAAATAAATCTAATCATATTCCAAATTATTTGTATCTCCCAAAATTTTTTATAAGGGTTCATGGGTGAAAGAATGAGCAACTCACTTGCAGTGTTTGTTGAAGTTCTTGTTTATCAATGTAATCTTTCAGATTAGGGGAAAACTTGTTTTTACTTCGTGGTGATATTTTTGAAAAACTGCTCCCTCCTTCTCTTGTTGTGGAAATAAAATACCAACTAATAACAGTGCTAATAACAGTATGGGGAAATTTGAGTCATTTGAGGCAGCTTCAAACACTAGAATATAAAAAGTCTTGTCCACTTTGATAACAAGTAATCATTTAAAATAGCAAAGCCTTGAGGGGGGCTATTTAACAAGCAAGGGAGCCTTCAACCGCAGATAATATCTCACCACAGATTGAAATACCGGACTTTTACCAGACCTTGTCATTTTTTTCTCTCTATCTGACCCCTACACTCGCTAAGCATAAAATTGTTTAGGACTACATCCATTTTCCCAGACCTGATACAAATCTTACTGGTGAAAGAGTGTTATTTTTGCTGCATACCTGAACGCAACATGCTAAATACAGGTTAGAGAGGTTTAGAATGTTTGATATTGGGGATTCTTAAGTATTGCTGATTATCAAATGCCCCATTCATCTTTATAAAGTACGATTTAAAAATTCACTTTTAACAAAGTAAATACGGCCTAAAATGCAGATTGAAGGCTACACTTACAGGATTTAAATAGGTAAAATTAATGCCAAATTGCATTGACCCAACAAGGCGAATGCCTAACTGCGCTGCCTGGGTACAGGATGCTACCTGTTAAAAGCATTGATGGTGCCTGAGGTAGAATTTAATAGTCTTTTAAACAAGTATATTTTCCAGCGGTCCATTGTTTTTCTTAATTACAGTGGCTATTCTGTCCTATACTTAAATGTATGGTACAGTACCTTGGTCAACTCTGCTTGTTTTAAACGTGATCTATAAATAAACTTGAATTGATTCTCTGACCTTCTGGAAATGTTGTTGGAAGGTTTCAATGCCAAATTTGAGGGCAATTCCCTTTTATGGGCATCACAAAATTACGAGTCAAAAATAATTAATTAGGGTATCTGTTTTAATCACAAATTATTCCTGCTATTAGATTATATTTATATTTCATGTATTTGCACAAATCTACAGCAAAAAGCTGCAGATGGCAATGATTCTTTAAAAGCACTTGCAATTTGTGTGGCATGATGTACGTTTTATGGCTGAAGAATCAATATGGTTGTGAGTGTGAGGATCAGGATTCTAAAATGGTCAGAAGATATTAAGATGAATAGATACCCAGTTTGTGGGTCACACTATAATCGTCATGAACCAAATGCTTGCCCACTTCAACCCTAGCAACCCAGTGGATACTCTGTCTCATTATCCCATGCGCTCACAGTCAAGCTGCAGAGCTGAATGGCCCGGGGCCGGGGGCCACTTCTCCAGCGGCGCGAGAACCCCAGATGTTTCCTGTAAAATCAGACGGAAAAAGCTACAAAATTTTAATTTGCACTAAAAGGGATAAAGTAAAGGTTTACACTGTGTGCGCCTGAAAACCGAATTTCATGTCAGGCTGGTTTGCTTGAAAACCTAAGGTTAGGCCTATTTAGGCAAACTGATTTGGGGGGTTGGTGTCGGCATGACTGAAGTGTTTTTTTCTGTTGCTGGCAAAGCTCTGAGTCAGCTGCACCACCGCCACAATGTGTAGACTCACATTCACACATTGATTTATCTGTAATTCATGCTGTCAATGTGAAGCCATGACTTGAAGTATCAAAAGGGTTTGATTTCAGATGGAAGATATTCCTTCATCATACATAATATATAAGGAGAGTGAAAAATAAAATAATTTACAACTACGAACAGGCTGATAGTTTGTAACAAACAAGATGGTAGGCTGTATAACATGAACAGTATCCATAGTAATACATCCTACGATCCAAAGCCCCTTACAGAACCAAGATGGCCCCAGTGCTAATTGCCTCCCCTGACCCTGATGATGATGATGATTTAGGAGAACAACTTTGGCACCCTGCTCTGGAGGATCAAGAAGCAGGGTGCTGTGAAAGTAAGGACACATATGACATGTAGGAGGAAGGGTTAGTCCTGTTTTGAAAAGATAAGTGATATAAAAAAAAAAATTAGGGTATCTTGTTTTAATCACAAATTATTCCTGCATGAGTCTGGAACAGCAACATTTTTAGGTGCACTCACTATACTGATATTTCTTTCCTCTTTGCTCACTCAATCAAAATCCTGTATTTTTGTATGTTTATATATTGTATATTCTTTTGGCATATCAGAACTGATAGGTGTCATTGTTTGAAAAGTAATTTTTTTAAGTACAGTATAGGAAATGGACCACTATCTCCATAATCTTCAACAACTCTTCATGTACAGGGGAATGGCAAACCCTAATCATTCTTGTTCCTCATCAATAGGATAGCAGGCGGAATAAAACTGGACGAGAAAAGCGGTCAAGGATACTTTAGTGGCTGGAAAGATAATTGCAATAATAAATAAATTAATAAATAAATTAATTAATTAACAAATAAATAAATAAAGTGGTGGAGGAAAGCCAGTATAAGCCTCTCTAAGGAACACTACGCATTGGACCTGAACCAAACCGCTACAACAAACAAACACGCACAAATCCACAAAATCTCTTGCAACATGCATGAAACACAAAATATATCCAATCAAGTTATCAAAATATATCTGTGTAAGCTCTCATAATTATTTCACTGCCAATGTTCTGTCCTCTCACACTTTTTGCACACGTGTCTCACTCTTTCTCTCCCATTCTATTCTTTTTTCTCTCCCACTCCTTAATCTCTCTGCGTGTCTAGCTGGTGATTTGTGGCCTTTTCAACAGCAAGGTGTTGATCCCCCTCACCGCTGGCTGTAAAATGGGATCTGATCTCGGGGAGCAGCCTTACACTTACTGTGTGACCTGTTTGCATCCCTCCCTTCCTCCCTCGCTGCCCCCCCAACCGCTCTCCTCTTCATTAGCACCGGGGGCTGCCCTAGGGGTCAACCGGGGTCACCAGGGGGTTAGCAGGTCACACTACCAACTGAGCTCATGCCATTCTGGTCTCTATTAAATAAACACACTTTTTTATTTAGATTTTTGTAGGCCAGCTCTTTTTAATTTTTGCTAACTCAAATCATACGTTTATAATACCTTTACTCTCCTACATGACTTCTTCAGGTGTGAGATTCCATGACTTGCTTTCACCAGAATGGGATCCTGCCAATTTGTCCTGTCTGTTGACAAGGGATTCATACTGCATGTCTATGTCAGTTTGTCCATCAGTTATTTTTTAATCAGGCTCAGATGATCTGCTACTTAAAATGTGCATCTATTATAAGGCACTATCCCTACCGCAACACTGTCATTCAGTTTGCAGCCTGAAATGGAACTTTTTAAACTAATCCACTCAAACGAAAAAAATATTAAAGATTTGCAACTATTTTTATTACTGGCTTTGAGCTAACAAACTGCATATGAAAATGATATTGTATATGCCGTGTTGTGTTTGCACCAAACAGTTCTAGAGAGAAGGATGTTGTTATATAGATATATGTCGGTATATTTAAATTGTGGTTGACAGAATGATCAGTGCATCATTACAATAACTAAAAAATTATAAAACAAAAGTATTTCACTTAATGTTTTTTGTGCAGGTGAAATACTATGTTGTTATAAAAAGAAAGGAAAGGTTTAATTGTAGAACCAGGAAATAGACATTAATTAATTGAAGATGATATAAGATGAGGACCGTGTTCAGTATGGTCATTCTAGTGTATTATGCTGTCTTAAATAATTTGGCAGCCAAACTACATAATAGCATACTTTCTTTTGAACCAGTAAAAGTGTTAATCAAATAACTACTTGTTCGTTTCTTGTGTGTGTGTGTGTGTGTGTGTGTGTGTGTGTGTGTGCGGGAGGCATGGCTTTGTGGGTTGTTGGGGGAACACTGCGGAGTAACTCTTTAGGGTAATGTGTTCCTCATGTGGAGCCTACAGGATAAAACATACAGTCTCTTTTACAAGGTTAGTCTTGCCTGGGGGAGTTGCGGCGTGAATGATGTGAGCCGAGCTAAAATTAAAGCTGCTCAGAGAGGGTAAATCCTTTCCTCTCCTCCCTTTGCTCACCCCCTCCTTTTTTTGATCTGGTTTTTCGGTAAGGTGATAGGTCGTCCATATAATTTGGGCTAACACAACAGGCATAAATTGAGGTGGAGTTTAGCTTTTTTTGTGCTCTGTGTGTGCCTGAGGTGTGCATGATTGTGTGAGTTTGTGTGCATGGAGTTAATGTGAAAAATGTGTCCAAAGCTTTGTCAAGATATCAAACACATACATGGACACAAAACTATTTACTTTTGTTCCTTTACAATAACTGTTCTTCCAAATTTCCAATCCAAATTATTATATGTTAAATCACCTTATATAAATGTAACTTCATTTTTTACTCCTCAACATAGATAAAAACTATTTTATCTATATAGGATAATCTTTAGCAAGTGTGGGGTGAGTCCGAAACCAGTGCGTTATACTTCTAGTCACAGTGTCTGCTTAAACCCTGAATGTGTGACTTTTTCTTCTTACTCTCTCACTCTCTCGGTAGCTGCATGCCTAACACCAGTGTAAACACACAAACAGACAAACAAACAAGCAGAACTGACGCCGATTGTCAAATACACTACTCCTATCATCCCTAGGACAACAGAAGAGCCAAAGGGCAAGGTTAAACTAACATTCCGTGGTCTTCTACTCTGACCCCTGAACCCATCATCAAAAACAAACACATCCCATTTACACTGCTTGATATTGTGCATTCTTTTGCAAGAAATTTTATTTGTGAAGACATTTCACAAGGTGTTGATCTGGAGCCATTGGAATCCCTTTCACACCCAGCATTGTTAGTGTACTGTGTGTGTGTCTGAATGGCCTTTTACCTAACTTTTAACCTTTAACCCATCAACACACACACACACACACACACATTTAAGTTGTTTAATTGAAATTAGGCTAAGTGGAATGAGCGAAAGCATTTTCTCCTCCAAATGTCATCACATCTACCTGTGGCAGGCGATATGGCCAAGTATTTAACCAGCTGTGGTGCTCTTTCCTGGGCAAGGCTTGCAATTCGGAAGTCACTTACAGCCAGTTTGTGCACATGTGAAAACATCAAGGTAAATACATTACATTGATCCCTAAGTTCTCCATTACAAACAGATAACGAGACGGTACTCGTGTTCTAAACAATTTACATGCTCAATGTTTTATGTTGAACAGACAGTTCTTAGCTTGTTCACGGTTGGATTGCATTGCCTTTGCTAAAATATTTAGCATATTGGATGCTTAATCAAAGTAGCTAGTTGTCTCTTGGAGAACTGTGTGTGTGTGTTTCTTACTGAGAGTAAGAAGTGTGAGGATTGTTTTGTAAATGTTGGGTGGCAGATACTTCTTCCGACCCATATGGCAAAGCTCCCAGTCCCATGGCCTGCTCCAGCATCACGTGGTCCGGGTTGGGTTTTCTCAAACACTGATCTGTAATTATTGTTGCTCGTCACCGTACCAGCTGGCCTAACCCTTACAGCCACTTTACAGCCGGCCAGACCTACAATTGAAAATGTGCGGTGATGAGGATGCAGACTTTTGCAACATGGCGGAACTTGTAATGACAGAGCCGACTGACACAAGAGGCTGCAGGGATGCGCAAAGGAAGAAAAGAGTGAGTTGGACCACAAACCAGAATGTCACTGTGGGGCAACTGGGACGGAAAATAGACATATTTGTTCTTCTAGCGGATCTAATCGTATCCAACGTTTTTGTCTAGAAGAGGCCTAAAAGGAGCTTTTGTTGTGGAAAACAGGCTGCCATTTTGATCGACTGGCCGTCAACACCATGTTTAAGTGACGTGATTCACCGGGAGAGGCTCCGCCCCTTTAACAGTGTCCTGACCTCCAGGAGAGGTCATGGGGTCGCGTGTCAATGGCGCGGGACGACACGGAGCCGACAGCGAGCCGGTCACAGTCTGCAGTGCGATCGTTACTCGGACACGAGCACCGAGGGACCCTAAAGAGGGCGCATTCCACCTTTTAATGTCACCTCTGTTGACTTCCCCTGGCGCCCTGAGACTTTTTCACTGTCAGGAGCACGGTAAATATTGTCCCTTAAGTCTCCATTTGCTCCTCGCGGGAATCTTGAAAAAATGCCCCCATTTTTTCGATTTTCACAGTGAAACATTTTGTGTTTTGTGGAAAGTGCCACAGAAACTTGCAACACACCATCTATTCTAGTGGGAGGCTAATCTGGACTATGGCTACCGTAGGGAACCATTTCTACTTCCTGAAGGACAACAGCATAGACCCCTGAGGTCTAGATTTAAAATCCAATTATCCCTTAGTAAATAAAAACAAGACAACCAGCAGATATTTTACCAAAACATGATACTTTATAGTTGTCATAGAGAACATGTTAGAGCCAAGTCCAAAGTAAAACTACTATTCTGTAACAATGGAGGAACAAGTCAAAACGAAACAATAAAAAAAAAAAGAGTATGCATGTCTAACATTTTGTAAACCTAGAACTGTTTCATTTAAACCACAGTGGTCACAGATATTACTGGCTTAAGTGGAATGAGCACTTCTAACAATGATAGACCAGCCATCTGGTTCGAGCCCTTTGATATGTCCAGAAGACTCAAAAACAAAATGGATTCCCTTTCCCATAGTCTAAATTATACCCGGTGTAAGACAATTGGTCTATCCTGTTGATGCCCGTTGTGTGGCTTTTCTACATAAATAAAATCTATTGTCTTTAAGTGCTAGATAAAAGATTTTTGTGTAAAAGTTTAAAACAGTTGAAGTAATCAGTTTTAATTGATATTCTTTATACAGGTAAAAAGCATATCTGATAGACAAGCCTCTTGGTTTCTTGTCACTGCCTTAAGAAAATGGAGGTGGGGGAAAATAAATAATTTCCCACCTCGCGTTTTCACTCTGCAGTTAAGAGTCCTTCAGCGATCTGTCGCGAGGGACAGACAGACAGACAGAGACAGACAGACCACCAGGACAGATAGACAGGTACACTGGCATGCGAACGTACAAAACCATGCAGAGAGAAAGTACAGGAGCAGATGAGGAGGAATGGTATCCCACCAGGCCAGTTAAATAAACAACAGACTGTCCATAGGCCTAGGTTGGATGGAAGGAAAAAATAATGGACGAGAATAATCCAGAAAACACTCCTTTATAAAAGAATGTAAAGAGAACACATGGAATGTTTTTTAAGCTTTTTTGTTTCGCGAGTCAATGAGTGGAATGGGTTTTGAAGACAAGCAGCTGACGTTGGCCATAGATAGAACCACCAGGTAGTAGTTAAAGTTCCTTTGACAGAGAAAGCAGGAATCAAGCATTAATCGTACTAGTTGAGAGACCAGGAAATAAGATCGCCATTGGTTGGGAGGATGCCGCCTACTTTATCTTCTCAGTATAGTTGAGACAGTGAAGTGTTGGGTGTGATGTGTGTATAAAAATGGAAGTTAGATCATCATAGGTCTAATTGTGAAGCATGTGCCTTAAAATCAGTTAAAATCAGATGAAGACACTATATAAACACACATACACAGAGTGGGGTACGGGGTGTAACAAAGAGCATGTTCTATGTACCATAATAGAGAACATTTACCTGTTCTACCCAATATCCCATGTAGAGGACATTAACATGTATTTTCAATGGCAAGAACAACCACTATACTTCTGAAACCCTCATCTACGACTCAACCAGTTTTCAGTTACTCTAAATAAGGAACATACAAATCAAAATGAACTTTGACCTTTGTGGCAAACTGCTGGGGCCATTTGAATCAGGCTGTGAGCTAGGAGTCGGTGGTGGGAATCGGCTTTTGCTTTAGGGAACATTTTGACTGTTGACCAGGGGACAATAAAGACATTTTCCCACCAAAATGTAATCTGCTCTCCTCCTGATAAGCTGTTATGTGCCACTGCAACAAACATTACTCTTCAACTTCACGCCTCAAGACTAGAAATGACAACATACTGTAGGTCTACATTACCAGGACTGTGATGTGGTGCAAATGAGGCACGTTTTGATAGGAGAGCGATTGGAATGGTGTACATTCTAAAGCTGGAATTATAATTATGACCCTGGTCTAAAAGCCATGGTTGTTTGCCCACTCTGTGAAATATGCCAACAACATATGAAGCTCTCACAGAACTACCCTGGCTTTAACATTTGTTTGGCTAAACCTTGACAGTGCAGGAATAAACAAGTGCATGTGTGTTTAATTTGTAATGAATATTTATCAGCATGTATCCGTGGGATCAACACAACCAAGGCTTGTCCTGTATGTTAAAGAGAAGAAGAAGAGCTATTGGCCATTAGCCAAGAACAGATAGCTGTGTCTTTTGCTTTAGCAACCCCTCAAGAAGTGCCTGAGTAAGACCAGCCCACAAAATATGAGCATGTTAACTTGCAATACTAACATTAAAAACAAAGTTGTAATATTTTATATTATATAATATACTTTTCATATATAAATCTACTATGACGGGACAGGAAAGTAAATACACATTTGTTGGTATCATTATACAAAGTAGAAATATCAGCATTCCTTACTCTCCCTTGAACCCAGAAAACCACAGCCATGACACTGCTTCCCCCCTCGAAAAAAAAATACGAAAATAAAACAAGGACCTCAGTCCTAAGTCGTCAACTATACATTATGTAACAGAGAGAAAGAGACAAAGAACCAAATCATACAAAATAACAACCAAACAAATACAAATGTAATAAAAAAAAATAGATTACAGGAGTCCACTTCAAAGGGACAACAGCGAAATCTCGAGACAGAGGAAACATATGGGGGTGGGGGGGGGTAAACAAAAACAGTTTGACGAAAATGATTTGGAAGAAATATCTACAAGATCACTGTATCGACACCAGCTACATATATTCCATGACCTCTTCCTTTTTCCTGTCTGTTGAAAATAGGATAAAACAAAATGATTGGCACTTGATTCAAAACATGTTCAGGGGAGTTGTCTGGAGGTACACCATGAGCTGTGAACTATTGAGGGGGAAGCCAAAGGATTCAGTAAACCAGATCAGTATACAATCATACAGTCCACCATCTGAGCTACAAAGTTAGCTATACCAGTGTGACGTTGGAGACCATCCCTAAGTGTATGTACCAATTACAATACTAACATTGTAATTACAACAATAATTACATTAGGATAGGAACGTCTGAATAAACCTTTAAGCGAAAAGATGCAAACTGTAGCCACAGAATCCAATGTGGAATTATTTACACTCCTACTGTCTGGGTGTAAGGGAAGGCTACAGAGCCTGTAGTATTGAAAAGACGAATATTCTCAAGACACCTGCTAACACCTTTCAGAGCACATATGCGTCATTGAGTAAGAAGCATTAGAGATGTCAGAAACTGTATATGTTGCATCCTTCTGTAAAGTCAAAGTCTGCACAGTTACCATGAGGACACTTGTCCTACATGGGCTAAAGAAGTCATTCTGTAATCACCTTCAAAACTATGCGTTAAAAAACAAACAAAGATACAATAATCAATGTTTATGGCTGTTTTGAGGAATTCATTCAGATATTGATATGGGTGCATTACAGGTCCTCACAGACAAACATCTTAATGTTTTGTCTCTTAAACAGTAAGTGGTTTGAGGCTACAGCACAGCTAGGACACCTAGAGTTGACCGGTTTCTCCTCCTGCTCTTTCACGGTGATCCAACCTCTCAGAAGGCAAGTCGCTCTGCTAGAGTGCATGCTGGTGAAGTATTTTGGTTGTTGGGTTACAGTGACAGACGTCGTACATTACCATTCCTATTCAAACCATATCATTGTCGTTAGCATGACAACCATCTGACCGGCAGCTCCCTTCCCTGCTGTGAGAGAGGGAGCAGAAAGTCCAATGCGTAGGCAGGCTGTGGGTAAGCATGCCCAGGGCCCACAGTCAATGTGCTGTCAACGTGCAGGCGTTACAGTCTTGCCCTGACAGAAAATATGGGTTGACCAAAGAAGATGTCTCCCACAAAAATCGGTTTTAAGGCAAAAGCTCCTCTGTCGAGGTCATTGTAAAAATCCATGGGGTTTGGGAGTTAGTGTGTGTGTGTGTGTGTGTTGTGTTGCAGGCGAGTACTGGCGCTCACTGCGGAGCGGGGGGGGGGGGGTAAAAAAGGCACAAACTTCGTATTTGTCTTTCTTTAGAGTCAATGGCCAACAAGAAGATTTCATCATTATCCGTTCATCCCTCTTATTCGGTATCCTTTTCAGGAAAATCCCTTTGAAAAATGTGTCTCTCTTTTCTCAAAGTCTTTTCTCAAAGATGAATGAGTATGGATCTATTTCCAGGTAAGTCACAGCGCTGTCATTTTTTTCCCAATGAAAATACATAAGAAAAGATAATATAATATGATATATTATAAAACGGAGCTTTCTGGTATCGTAGTGTGAATATTTGTCCAGTGTTCACAAAGCATTAACTCTCCCGGTTGCCATGTAAGGATGGTAAAGCTAAATCATCCTCCATCTTTAAATTAAGGTCCTAGACTGAAGACCTGGCAACCGAGCCCCACCTCCTGCGGGCTGCTTCCCTCGAAGAGACACAACCCAAAGTGGTCAGCTTGTCCACCTTCGGCAAGTGCAAGGATCATTTTCAATTTGTGTTTCAGTCCCAACTCCCCCCCTCACCCCCGTCCACACATTTGTTTAACGGCCAGGTGACCCGCCATATAATTATGGCGTGGGAGAGGGTCCATGGGGGAAGTGGTTTCCATAGAAACGTAGGGTGTTTTACTTTTGATTGGACGAAGAGGCTGTCAGAGTTCTAGACAGGGCTCTGAGTGGTCAAAACATGGTGCAGTAGTCTCCTACATGGGAGCTTCCTGTTCCATAGGCTCCTCGCAAGTTCTGGAAGAAGATTCGCAAAGGCACTCGTTATGGCTCTGCAATACATTACATTATGGTACAGACCTAACACTGTGTCCCAAACCAGTGACACGTGCCAAACCACAGTAGAACAGAAGAAGAAGAGAACCGATTGTTTTAGGAAGTGCATAGCCAGATCCACATGCATGTGTGCATGTTTGTGCGCAGACAGTGTTTAATAAACGCACTGTTTATGTTTAAAAGCATATTTGTGCATGTATTTTCTGTGATTTTTCTGATAAAGCCTGTGGTTAATTGCATTATCCAGGTGTAAGAAATAAACAGACAGACAGACAGACAGACAGACAGGCAGGCAGGCAGGCAGGCAGGCAGGCAGGCAGGCAGACAGGCTGGCAGGCAGGCAGGCAGGCAGGCAGGCAGACAGGCAGGCAGGCAGACAGACAGACAGACAGGCAGACAGGCAGACAGACAGGCAGGCACGTGCCTCTTTCCGATGTGCTTGTTGGCGACGGACAGGGAGGCCATGGCAGTGACGGTCTCGGCCTCCTCGGTCTCACAGCGGCAGGCCTCGCCGAGCGAGTGGCCCAGGGTGGAGGAGCCGCTCCGCAGTGAGCGCCAGTACTCGCCTGCAACACAACACACACACACACACACACACACACACACACACACACACACACACACACACACACACACACACACACACACACACACACACACCAAGGAGTCAGGACTGAGGACAGGCTGTGTCTCTGCGGTGTGCAGGCATAGGACTGGTGACTACGCGGGACGTTTGCTGTGTAGTTAGAGCTCCGTTACATCTGTACATACAGTCTGTATGCCTGCGCCGTGGCAGCTCTGTGTGGTTTCCTAGCAGGACCGTGATGAATAGCTGTGGAGCTGTGCTATTAAAACCATTACTCACCGTGGGCTTCCAGAACCTTCTCCATAGAGCGGACAGCATTCGGATTGGGTCTCCGCTGCAGAACCTCCTCAGGCAGCGGCTCCAGCTGAAACAAGCAGAACAACAGCTCAACACACAGGCACCTTTTTAGGAAGTGTTCTATCTCCCAGAGGTAGCAGAAGTCCTGGGAATGGGCCTACAATGGATTACAGCCACCATCTAGTAAACTGAGTGCTTAGTTTGATATAGGAATGTACATCACGTTTAAAAACGACTCCACACACAAGTACAGCCACACAACGAGCACAGAATGACTGCGCCTCTTTCTAATGAAGCAACAGTGAAAGAAACAGATATTCTCCAACCCGTCTCCCCAAGTGGGAATAACTCCATTTCCCCTTGGCCGCCCATTGACTAATGTTTCACCCTCTTCCAAAACAAAGTTTTGATTCAGAAAGGAAAAAATAAGGACATAAATCTCCCAGCAATCATAACCTAAGTGAAAAAAAAAAGAAAATGAAATGAAAACATAAATGGAAGGGAAGTGGAAAAGAAAGTAGACGGAATGCTGGTGTGAAGCAAAGAAGAATGCCAGAGGAGGGAGGAAGAAAGGGATCGCCGGTCGGTTTTGCTCAGCCAAGATTGGAAGTTTTCTTTAATTAAAACAACTGACGGGTGGGACCAAGGCTTGAGAAAGGGGAGGAGAACCGAGGAGAAAGATACTTTAATCCTGCTGTGGCACGACAGGCATTACACACACACACACACACACACACACACACACACACACACACACACACACACACACACAAAGAGAAAGACGGTACATTTCTATGACTTTCTGTATAGATTTCATCAGACAAAAACATGAAACATATGATTTGTTTCTCTCTGCCTTCCCAGCAGTAATGTACATGAAGGGTTGCCACAGCGTTTAAGCAACTTTACAGGACGATGAAACTGGACCCTAATCATCTCAGGGACTTACTTTTACACTCTCCCTACAACACACACACACACACACACACACACATAAATACCAGTACTATTCTCTGACACCAACCCTGCCATGGTCACAGCGTGTTAAGTGATGCACCATACGTACCAAATGGGTGGGCCACGGCCCTTAGACAACACCCCCCCGTACCCCCCACCCCCAAAAGAGACTCTCCCCTACAAGATCCTTGTTCTTGGAATCCGTGCCCCCCATCAGACACAAGGCCCTTTGCAGAAGTCACCAAATCGTTTTCAGTCAGTCCACCCTGAGCCCAGACGGGCCTCCACGCTGCACTGTGTCCCACGGGGGCCCACCAACGGGCTCCTCCAGAGGACAACCAGCTGGGGCTCACGCCTATAAACTTTAATGACTCTTGTCAGCGGAACCTATGGCAGGTATGACCCACTCATACACACATAGAAATACACACACAGCCATACACACAGACACACACGCACACACGCACACACGCACACACGCAGTTAGCTGTGGCACCGTGACTGTGGTTTATTTGAGTTTCCAGTCTTTATATTAAAGAGTTGAGGTGTCCTGCTCTCTCAGAGAGGTTCCGCACGGGGGCTCCGCCAACACATTTAGAGACCCCAGCCAAAGCATGGGTCAGAGGTCAAACATTCCAGAGAGAGAGAAACCAAAACACCAGTAAATTCCATTTCATCAGCAAAGTGAAAAAAAGAACCGGAGGCACACAACACGTCCATTGTTAACTGGTGCGTCAAAGCAAATCCAGCCGGATGCTGACGTCACTTGATTACGTTACGCTAATTTAACAAGCTTACAGAATCATTTAAAAGCGAGTGAAAGATTTATTTTTTGTTGGTGTTGTTTCACAAAGGAGTGCAGCTTTTTCCCAGCCACCGGGGGGTTAAAAGTTGACCGTGTGTACTGTAAGCAGTGTGTAAACAGACTGCAACGTCTCAGCATTGACGACTGGGAATAATTACATATTAGCCTGTTGCTAATCAAATAATTGCTAACCACCGCAATTTGGAGGGGGCCCACATCTGTTTGCGCGCAATCATCAATTAGTCCATGGGTCAGAGTTGACTGGCATTGTCGCCAATACATCATTCAAAAGCTATTTAACTAGGGGAGGCTTTTTGATGATGCACTCCTACGGTGGGGGCGAAACAAGACGACCTGTAAAGCTCCATCCACCACCGTGTGCTTCTCTCTCTCCCACCACCGCCTGCTCCTCTCTCTCCCACCACATTGTGCTCCTCTCTCTCCCACCACCGCCTGCTCCTCTCTCTCCCACCACCGCCTGCTCCTCTCTCTCCCACCACCGCCTGCTCCACTCTCTCCCACCACCGCGTGCTCCTCTCTCTCCCACCACCGCCTGCTCCTCTCTCTCCCACCACCGCCTGCTCCTCTCTCTCCCACCACCGTGTGCTCCTCTCTCTCCCACCACCGCGTGCTCCTCTCTCTCCCACCACCGTGTACTCCTCTCTCTCCCACTTCATTTGAGAAGCTTTCAAAGGGAACACGATGCTCATTATAGCCAAGCTTGTCTTAACCTGCCAATAAAAAGCAGGGCTATATTTTCTTCACACTGGTGTGGGTAGTAAAAGCCTGGCTGCTCCAGCCTGAGGTACAGTCGCCCAGGAGGCAGTGGAGGCTATAAAGCCACGCTGTTCTGGCTCACGTCGCTCAGCCGCCTATGGGGACCACTACAAACCGGTCAGATCTTTTTTTGTTTTAGGGGGGGGGGGGTTTAGTCAGAAAGCAAGTTGTAGTCTAGTGCACAGGTTTGCAGTTTGCAGCTGCAGAAAGCAAGGCAGAACTGATTCAGCTGTGGTCCCAAACCACTCCTCTCTCTTCCTGGGCATACAGAGAAAACACCCACACGTAAGAAAAACATACAAGAACCCACACAAACAGAGGCCCCTTTTACTCGTGCTATCGGCCGCATCAAACCGCTGTGGGCCACCGTTTTTCGGCTAGACCCCACATTCCACCTCCATGGCAAGGGGTCATTCGGAGAAAGATTAGGGTGAAAACACTGGTATCACAGGCTTTTCCAGCGGAGAGTTGCATTTCTCAGCTGCCTGCTATCAGTCTGTTCTGCCATCAGCCTCAAACGGTTGCAGCCATTACCCATCTGATCGTTGACCAATCAAACGCCTGAGAGCGGCCGGCACTCGTTTTAAGGAAGGCTGAAGTTCATGGTGAGAGACCCAATGAGCAGGCGCCGTGAGAACACTTACTCCTGAGTCAACGGAGGAGTCCACCGCAGCACCGCAGCCCGGCCAGGAGACATGGGCTCGGACAGTTATTATGGTCGCTTTAATGCCGAGTTTCAAAGTGGTGGAAGGAAATCCAAACCACAATGCAGTCTGAATGAGTAAATGTGCGCGACCCATATCGACCATATGCAACTCTCCTTTTCAGAAATGCCATACTCCTATGTTTACTCCAGACAAAAAAGCATTGATCAATCCTGGACCTTTCTTTTGATGCATTGAAATCTGAGACCGGATGACGCTAGTTTACGACAATAGCTTTTTCCCGTCTCCGACTTTAAATCCTTCCCCAACTTTGCTTAGATATTCCGACGCCTGATCCCGTGGCTGACCTTGCGGAGGAGAGGTGTGAGGGTAACTGCTTTCAGATGTGTGCTGGTGACAGGGTCCCCGGGTGTCCCAGCATCGCTCACCTGTGACCCGCGTCGTAATGGCCACTCTGCAGGCGCCCGTAATCCGAGAGGACGTCAAACCCAGTCAGAGTTCACCCCGTCTCCTCCATCCACCTCTCTGTGTCCCTCTACACTGTGCTGCTGTAGACCTCTCTGTGTCCCTCTCTATGGAGTTTGCTGTAGACCTCTCTGTGTCCCTCTCTATGGAGTCTGCCTGCTGTAGACCTCTCTGTGTCCCTCTCTATGGAGTCTGCCTGCTGTAGACCTCTCTGTGTCCCTCTCTATGGAGTCGGCCTGCTGTGGAGTAGTCTGTGGTTCACTCTGTAGGTACGCTAGCAGACTACTGCACACTAAACACCCTCCGTAGGCCAGAGGAACGCTAACCCTGTCCTTCACAGGTGGGGAGATGGGCAGGTAAGCCTGTTAAGATGACTTACGGCCAGTGCTATAATGCCTGTTTGTTTTGAAAGTTAGCCTCATTCTAACAGGGTTCGGATCTATTTCTTCTGACGGCGTAGGACTCTTTAGGGGGGGGGGGGTTGACCTCCTGAAGCTCCTTTCACAGCCTGACCCAGTCCCTCTAGTCCAACAACATCAGCAACGCACGCTATTGTGTTGACCAACACATGGGGAAGATCTGGCCATCTGGTTGTTCTGCTGTCTGCCTGAGACCAAATCGGAACAGGTCTGTTATACTTTTCAATTTCAAGAGAGTTTATTGACAGTCCTGTCTTTGGAGCTAGAATTAACACGAGGACCTCGCCACTTTGTTTATCAGCTGTACCTATTTCTACCCAGTAAACACCCTCGTTAAATGAACATACAGAAACAAGGGTGGCGAAGGGGAGAAGAGAACTGAGAACAGGTCAGAACCAGCACCACGGGATAATAGTGGAGACTTTGCTACATGTCACCCTCTATCCACAAGGACTTTAGCCCGCTATTGCAAAATACTCCACAATAATGACCAATGTGAACGCCTCAGTGGACACACATGAGACTGATGGCTTTCACAGGTGACCCAATTACTGCCATCACCGACGATGTGTGTGTGTGTGTGTGTGTGTAGTGAGTGCAGCTCCACTTACAGTGGCGCTCGCTTGCTCAAAATACATAGTTTACACAAACAGGCCGGTGGAGTTGTCTTCCTCGGGTATTGGCGGCCGGACACTGACCACAGCCTTCTAATACAGATGGCAGATTAGGCTGAGGGAATTGCAGGGTGGGCAGCCGTGGCTGAAACCTGAACTTGTACCCTAGCTCTTTCAGACCATACTCAAAGGACCAAAAGGAACAAGGTCTGTGATGATGACGTACCAGATTTAGACGTAGCAAAGACACAATTGTATACACACGCGCGCGCACACACGCACACGCACACGCACACGCACACGCACACACACACACAGTACTGTTCATAGGTTTAAGGCAGGGGATGCTGTTTTGAAGGCGAAGGGGGATCACATCAAATGTTGCTTTGATACAGGGTTGCTTTTCCCTCACTTTGTACTGGATTGATAAAAAAAATAAACAATTAACATTTATATTTTTATATATATTTTTCTTACTTTAAAGACCTGCCTAAAACATTTGCACAGTACTGTAAATCTCTTACATATAGCGTTGGACTATGTTTTTCTTTTTACACAGCTACAGTAGCCATTAAAAAACTAACCTGAAGTGGCCAATTGTTTTTTGTTTAGATATAAATCCAAATAGTAGACATATATCTCAAGCAGGGCCAAGAAAGCACTTGAGCTAATCAAACGAGTTTAGGAAAACAGTGGGCGATACTTTACGATGTGTGCTGTTGTTTGCCATGAATCACAACCCACAGAGAGAATATGGCCTTCCAGCTGCGTCCTACACACCCTCACAACCGAAATAAGTGTGTGTATGTGTGTGTGTGACTTCATCCCTCTCCCAGAATGCCTGTTTGAATAGTTGTGTCCCACCCACACTAGACTAGACAATCAAAAAAACAAACCAACTAGTGTGTTTTATTTTGATATTGAGGAACATATTTCATGAAAGGTGTGTGCTTCTATAAGACTCTGGGAGGGTGGATGTGCCTGTAAACTAATGTCTCTAATAAAATATACAAAGATGAACCAACCACCCCCCTCTGTCTCTCTCTCTCTCTCCTTGTGGCCTGCTCCGGTGCGGGGCTCTTACCTCGACCCCCAGCAGAGCAGACACGCAGGCTTCAGAGGCATCGCAGATGGCCGTCAGGTCGTGGCCCCCCTCCAGCGCCAGCACCAGGCGGCCCCCGGCCAGCCCCATCAGCTGCCTGGTCAGGTAGCCGAAGCCTGGACGCCACACAGGAAACAGTGAGAGAGAGAGAGAGAGAGAAAGGGAAGGAGGGAGGGAGAGAGAGAGAGAGGAGGGGGTTGTGTAGGGTTAGTGCGTGCTTAGCCAACTGGCCACTCCATACACTTGGGACATTGATCAAAGAACGAACGAGAGAACATAGAAAAGAGGGGAAAGGGGGGAAGGAAAGGAAGACGGGATTGCATCATATTTTCTCTTTTTACAAAGGAAAAGGGGGAAAAGAAGGCATCCATTATTTTGTCTGTGGGACCAAGGCGACCTAATAAGAGCCAGGCTCCAATTTTAATAAATGTGGCTCCGTGTTTTGGCTCGGACACCCCTTCGCATCTGTTCATATTTCTTTCTTGATGGGGTGTAATATTCCAGATACCCATCCCTTTGGTCACTCCTCAGTTTCCCGCATCCCCTGTCCCCAGAATCCCCTCAGCCACCTTCTCCTCCTCCTGCTCCTCCTCCTGCTGCTCCTCCTCGGCACTGGCTCTCTGATCTCTGGGGCTCTTTTCTGGCACGCCACAGGCCGTGTTATATACAGGCTAAAATATATTTTATAGAGCCATACAGCACTGTAAACAATGTGTATTACTAGACTGAATGTTATCCTGCATGGTGATAGCAAGTCACTGGGGCATCCTCAACATTCCGACTGACAATGATGAGATATTACCCGCTGGCTTACTCAAAGCGAATGCTGTTCTTAAAAAATAACAGTACTAAACTTTGATACGTTATATTATAAAATAGACAATACACTTTGATGAACTGTACTGTAATATTGATAAGAAACATAGAAACATTACTATTAGCAAAAGCAGATTCCTCAAAAAGGATCCGCAGATCACAGATCCGCTTCATAGTCTCGCAGGGCATCTTTTCCATTTGCAAGACCGCTGTCTTTGTTTAAATAACAGTCTATTAACTCATCTTAAACATGCAGCCATGAGAAGAAATATGTGCGCGTTTTGTCATGACAACGCCACTAGTTTTAGAGTCTCGCACGCCCTCTCTCTTTGTGCTGCTGCTTTTTCCACACACCCTTTGAAAGAAGCTCCCACCTAAAAATGCAACCATTCTCCTGAGGAGATAACATCTTTCATAGAAAACTAGTGTCGACAACTTGGGAAAATAAGCGGAGAAATGCTACGACGGCGGAACGGAGGAGAGTTGGCATGAGCGCAGGGTTAGGACGCTCAGACTGACAGATGGGTGAGGGAGTAATAGAATTTAAGAGAGGCGGAAAAAAGGAGGTGGACAACTCCCAAAAGCGATGACTCATCTTCTGGTAATAACGCTTTAACGGTTATCTCCTCCCTCTGCCTCTGCCTGTCACACAACCTTTGGAGCAGAACAAAACGCGTCCTGTCGCTAGCGGGGTGCTCACATTTAGCCGTTAGCTGGTACCCTCCCAGGGGCGAGGCGTGGCCCTCCACGGCGTCGAAGCCAGACGACACCAGCACCACGTCGGGGGCAAACTCGTTGGCGATGGGCATCACCACCGTCCTGTGATACGAGGAGAGAAAAAGACATTTAAAAACATTGTATCACATCTGGGAAGAAACTGACAAAAATGTAACTTTATGAATGGCAATATTTAGGATAAACCATAACCTTCACGCTATATTAGATGATATTTGCAACAAATGAATCAAACAAGGAAGCACATGCTACGGACCTCTTCAATAACCAATATTTCATGATGACTATTGAAATGGCGTAGAAAACAATCACCTCAGAACAATTTGTGTCTGTTCTGAAGAAACAAACAAGCTAGCTGTAAAAAAAAAAAAAAAAAGAAAAGAAAAACAGATTCCCTGAGAAGAACACTTTTGAAACCGTCTAGCTGAAGACTTCAGTTGTGTCTCTGACGTACAGGGAAGCCTACGCGTGACACAGAACGTCTGGGAAATGCTACGATCGCATCGTTTAGCTGGCCGAACAACAAGGCTGCGGTTTGCATCGTAGCCCGAGCAGCAGGGCTCGCTCGGAGCAGGAGGCCCGGAGATTTGTAGCTGACCAAGGGCAAAGACTCCTCGGGCTGACCGAGAACAACCAGCATGTTTATGACCGTAAAACCCATTAACATCGACGTTATCTCCCTGGCCAGGGAGTCGTTTCCCATGCCTGGATCGAAACCTACTCCAAAGACCTACAACGACCACTGGAGCCTTATTGACCAACACACTCTCAGAGCCAAGACTAGAACACCTAAAAGACCAACGGTAATGCATTATTCTATCAATCACAACAGAGTGTTTTTTATAAGTGCCTCGCTCCAACCGGACATGTGGACCTCAAGTCAAGACAAGTAATAGACAGAAAGTAAGCACTTTAACTTCCCCTGCCAGAGGATGGTACCCCTCCCTCATTGATGAAGAGTACAAGGAAACAAACAGTGTGTGTGTGTGTGTGTTTGTGTGTGTGATAAAGAAAGATCATGTCAACCACATGGAACCCAGAAGGCACCAAAAGGTAGAAGAGGGAGGAGTCACTTAGGACAGGATGACTTTGGGAGCACTGTGACGGCACCATGGACTGATTCTACAACAAATGAGGTCAGACGTTGTAACACAGTCTCTGAGCATCTTAGGTCTTTTCTGGGAGGTTTTGGCACGGGTCCGGCATCTTGGCCAGAGCTCGTTCTACTCACAGGAACTGTTAAGGAATACAGGGGGTGGAGGGATAGAAGCAGCACCAGACCTCCACCAGCCAGCCAGCCAGCCAGCCAGCCAGTCAGCCAGCCAGCCAGCCCGACTCCCAGGAAGACCCTGTAGAAACTATGGCTGTGGTTTCACAAGGCAACAAAGGGTTTACCTCTCCTGAGCCTGGCTCAATGTCTTTCCCTGACTGTTCACAAGAAAACAGAGACGATCAGGCAAGAGAGAAGGGGGGGGGGGGGGGCACGCCCACACACACACACACACACACACACACACACACGCGCGCACACACATCAAAGCCTCGTCATCTGGTGGTGCAGAGGGCTGGTTTGAATTAACTTAAATTCTCCTCTGTTTCCAAGTTCATGGTGAAAGAGAGAGAGAGAGAATAAAGAGAAGGAGATAAAGAGAGAGGGGCGAAGGGAACAGGAGACAGAGAGAGAGAGAGAGAGAGAGAGAGAGAGAGAGAACGAAAGTGGGAGAGGGAAACACATGGGCTTCTGCTATTCATTAAAGCCAATTTTCTTATCTTTCCTCTCCCTTCTTTCTAGGAGCTCTGAGTTGATCCCCTGCAAATGCAACGTGGCACTGGGCTGTGGTGGAAGGAGAAGGTGCTGGCCACGAGTCACGCAGCCCTCTCCGATAGACAGAGAGAGAGAAAGGGAGAGGGCGGGGGGGGGGGCACTGGGTGGGGGGAGCAGGTGAGAGTGAGAGGTTGATTCAGACAGAGAAAGTCTGAGATAAAGCAATACAATTAGTATTATTTATTTTATTTATGCAAAAATACAATACAATACAATATTTACAATACAGTACAATATTTAAGTTTCATCCAAAACAAGAACACGCCAGTAAACCTCCAGTAAAAGTGAAACAAACGGCTCGAATTTCAATTCATGTTGAATCTAGTTCCATTTATCCAATGACAGAGGAAAAGAGGCAGTACAACCAGAGAATTGAACCGTTTATGCGTGTGTTTGTTCATTCTTGTGTTTGTTTGTCTGTCGTTGTATTTATGTCCTTTTGGGGACGGTCTTGCAATGTGCAGAACAACAGAAAGAGTAACAGTGAAACAGAAAGGAAAGAGTGATTACCAAACAGTAATTTTGGAAACCCAGCACTTGAAACGGCTGTTCTACTTACAATACATTTCATCTTTGACTTACCATTATTATGTTCAACCTGCAGTCCACTTGAAGTAATTTATTGCGTCACTGGGAGCTTATACAACATGAGCTATGGCATATCATATTTACCTTCTCCTTCCATCATAAATATGACATGCTTTACGTGCCTGAGCCCGGCACACATCAGAACTTCAAGGAGCGGCAAGACGGACACAAGGAAGAGAAAGAGAAGGAGGAGGAGAAGGAGGAGGATGAGGAGGATATTGAAGAGAAGGATGAAGAGGATGAGGAGGAGGAGAGTGTGGATGTGTCTGGGGTGTTTTCAGGGACGGGGGTTTGCGTGCGGACAGCGGGCGTCCCATGATGGGCTGACAGACGGTGGGTAGGTTCTTCTTATCGGCCCGTCCAAAAGGCTGGCTAGGAGTCCATGGACGGACTTCATTCCTCTTCAAAGTCAACTGTTGCGAATCAAGACCTGCAGCCAGGCATTTGTGTGTGTGTGCGTGTGCGTGTGTGTGTGTGTTGGCACTGTGTGCAAATGACTAAGTATATGTATGTTTGAGTGAGTGTGTGTGTTGGCATCGGCTCTCCAGTTATTTATGTGAATGATTAAGTGTGTGTGTGTGTGTGTGTGTGTGTGTGTGTGTGTGTGTGTGTGTGTGTGTGTGTGTGTGTATGTAACTAAAAATAGCTCAGCCAGACAGCGGACCTAATGCAGTTCAGGCCTGGCATGGTGCTCTTTGGAAAGCAGATAAAAGACCCTGACATAAAGCCTGTCTATGCCTGTTGACTGCCTCACGGACATGTACACACACACACACACACACACACACACACACACACGCACGCACGTACCCACGCACGCACGCACACACACACACAGCATCCCTGGAGGAGGAATGACTAACCCTCTGTCAGAGAGGCACATCAGATCAACGCTCTACATCTACAGCACAGTCCTGTCCCTCCCATTACAGCCCCACTCCAGTCTACAGCCGGCGTGGAATGGGACCATGTGACTAGTGGGCATGACGACATGGGGATGGATTCAACCAAAGCAAGTGTGGGAGCTGCCGTCCAGAATCACTGCTTTTAACCTTAGTGTCCATGGAGAAGTGGCATTGTTGTTTCTGGGACCATGTTGGGGTCACGTGGACTCTAAGGTCAACGTTAGGGATGGGCAGTCCTACCTGAAGGCCGCCAGGTATTCTACATCTCCCATGGGGGGGTCCAGACCCCCAGCAAAGGCCATGTTCACGTTGAAGCCTTCGCCTGCTCCACTGCCCACCTGGAAAACACACACACAGACACACACACACACAAGTGAGTAAGTGGTAAACAAAAGCATCCGGGCGACACAAACAGGTCGTTTGGGATTACACACACACGCTGACGCAGACTCTCGCTCTCTGAGTGACAGTTCTAAGCGGTTGCATGCCACGCTAATGACGTGTTGGTACACGGTTTAATTAGCCCGTCCATTAGAATAACTGCATATTAAAAGAAAAGAATACCAAGCGACATTAATGGGTGGCAATTAGGGCAGGAAAAGGGAGTAAACACGGAGCGTTTTCATGTCGGCTGGAGACGGCAGCGAACACTGTGCCTCCTGCTGACGTGCATTAGTCTGCCTGGGCTCGGGACAGCGCCGGCTTAATGAGTCTGACACACAGTCAACGGCCCCCGCAGTGCACCCCGGGCACGAGGCACACACACACACACACACACACACACACACACACACACACACACCTCATCTGGGGCTCCACTGCCTGGGAAGAAGTTGCCGTCGTCGTAGCGATGGAGCGACAGGTAGAGGATGTTGGGGTCGCTGTAGAAAGCCTGCTGGGTTCCGTTGCCGTGGTGAACGTCCTAAAGGGCAGTGCGGAGAAGCGAGTCAAAGCTCTGACCCTGATGATTTGGGGTCAGTCGACCTGAGTCACGGTGAGTCCCAACCAATCGGTCTCTACCCTTAGTTTAATGTTCCCAGTAGATCTATTGTAAATATAAGAAGCTAATAGGATCTCGACCTAAATCCAGTGCCCTGCTCTTTTCCTGATGATGGAGTTTTAAAGAGACCCAAAGAGGTTAGAAGTGTTCACTATTTGGCATTTTCCTGCTGTGACACCAAGTTGATCCGTTGAGTCAGTAAGGTCAGTCAAGATAGGTGGTTCCTTAACCTTCTCTCCTCTGTTAAAACACAGCACTAACTGACATGTGCCTATCATAGCACTACATCTACGAACCCACTAAAGAAATCAGACTAGAATTTCATACAGAGATTGCCCTTCACTCCAGAGTTATTTTAACAGGATCAAATGTCAAATGTCCAGTCTACCGATCGCAGCCATTTGACATACAAGAAAGCTTTCTTGTCAAACAGATGATCTCAGCCTCTATACAGATATCTCTAGCAGGCCAGAGGAACAATGGCTGTTATGTGGCCTATCTCTGTCACGAAGTGTCCCAGGGACAGACCAGAGGAAATGAAAGTACGGAGAGCTTCAAAGGCATTATGGAGGACCGACCGGAAGGACACCCCCGTCCCTCAGGTCAGGGACATCAGACACCATTTAGACACGACCTTCCAAAATGATCAAAAATACTTTAGTAAATTAAAACAAAGTACTCCTTAGGTCAGGGCAGGGGAACAGAGTCCTCCAAGCTGCTGGCCACTCTGACTCCCAGACTCTCCATGGAGATGACTCTATTCTCCAAACCCTGCTGTGCTGCAGGTGGCTGTGTGGGTGAGGGGGGTGTAGTGAGTCTGTTCTATAGAGCGTTGACTCTATTCTATAGTGCGTTCTCCTGACTATTCTATAGAGCATTCTCCAGACTATTCTATTGAGCGTTCTCCAGACTCTATTCTATAGTGCGTTCCCCAGACTCTATTCTATAGAGCATTCTACAGACTATTCTATAGAGCGTTCTGCAGACTCTATTCTATAGAGCATTCTCCAGACTCTTTTCTATAGTGTGTTCTCCAGACTATTCAATTGAGCATTTTCCAGACTCTATTCTATAGTGCATTCCCCAGACTCTATTGTATAGTGCGTTCTCCAGACCCTATTTTATAGAGCGTTCTCCAGACCCTATTCTATAGAGCATTCTCCAGACTCTATTCTATAGAGCGTTCTCCAGACTCCTATAGAGCGTTCTCCAGACTCCTATAGAGCGTTCTCCAGACTCCTATAGAGCGTTCTCCAGACTCCTATAGAGCGTTCTCCAGACTCTATTCTATAGAGCATTACCCAGACCCTATTTTATAGAGCGTTCTCCAGACCCTATTCTATAGTGCATTACCCAGACTCTATTGTATAGAGCATTCTCCAGACTCTATTCTATAGAGCGTTCTCCAGACTCTATTCTATAGAGCGTTCTCCAGACTCTATTCTATAGAGTGTTCTCCAGACTCTATAGAACGTTCTCCAGACCCTGCTGTGCTGCAGGTGGCTGTGTGGGTGTAGTAGGTGTAGTGTGTGGCAGACTCACCCAGTCCACGATGAGGATCTTACTGACGCTGAGCCGCTGCTGAAGCAGCTTGGCTGCTATGGCGACCGAGTTGAAGTAACAGAACCCCCTGGTACAGGAGAGAAAGAGAGAGAGAGTGTGTGAGATAGAGACAGAGAGAGAGATAGAGAGAGTAAAATGTAAAAAAATTGGTTATAAAAACAATACATATAATTAAAAAGAAATTTGGACCAAGAGAACATATACAGACAGCAGACAGACACTTACATGGGTGTGCTCTCCTCTGCATGATGTCCAGGAGGGCGGACCACGGCAAAGCCATTCTGTAGTGGAGACAAGAGACGTGAGGAAGTGACACACACATATACCACACACACACACACACACACACACACACACACACACACACACACACACACACACACACACACACACACACACACACACACACACACACACACACACACACACACACACACACACACACACACACACACACACGCACACGCACACACACACGCACGGTGGCCAGCCGTTCTGGATTTGCACTCTACCTCCCCCAGCCAGGGATGTTATTTTAGCACGGTGAAGAAGAGAAGCACTCCAAACCCAGCTGACCACAAGAAACACAGCCTTCTCAGAGAGCCAGGTCATGTGTCTGTGTGTGTGTGTGTGTGTGTGTGTGTGTGTGTGTGTGTGTGTGTGTGTGTGTGTGTGTGTGTGTGTGTGTGTGTCTTTTTACTGTTCCACACAGTAACAACCTGACCATGTAGCTGGAATGTTGCCTTAGTCACAGCAGGCAGGATGGGGTTCTGGCTCCTCCCTAAAGGATTGGTTAATTACATTTTGTGCATGTTGTGTGTGTGTCATTTTGTGTCGAACACAAGTTGACGTCACGTCAATTATCAGGGATTATTTCTCTCCACCCTGAGGAGCACGTTCTGCTCAGTGAGGCTGAACTAAACAGTGCTTTTGATACCAACCATCGTGAAGGCATTAGCATGGAGCGTTAGCCTCTTGCCATGCTAACGGCCAGCTAGGTGGCTGTGGAGGAGGGGGCCACAACACGACGCTCAGGGCCCCCGACCGACAGGAGCCCACCGCTGGGGCCACAGGCTAGACGGCCTCCGCCACAGACACAGGAAGGGCGGTTTGTGGGCAGGCAGGGGTTTTGTGTTTGGGGGGTCTGTCTGAAAGGTGTTAATGAGAGCCTGAGGGTGGTGGGTGGTGGGTGGGGGTGGGGGTACACATTCCTGCTGGTAGAGGTGTGGGAAGCGTCTGCAAGCCGTGCCAAGCCAAGCCGTGCAGGACTAACTGTTTAGCCCTCTTGCGGAGGGCGAGGGCGGATAGCTGGCACGAGCTGACGAACGTGTGTGCACACTGTGCCCAAAGTGCTGCCCCCGGGAACGTAAGCTCCTTCAAATGACAGGCCACAGGCTGCACTCCCTGTGATATCAGTCAACGACATGAACGGCTGTCTAAATACTCAGGGCTGGCTCTGTTATTGCACATAAGCATCACCGTTTCTGTCTGTTTATTTGTTTCTCCTCTGGATGGGATGATGATAAGTATTTATGATGATGATGGTATTCATGATGATGATGATGGTGATGATGGTGGTGATGATGAGGCCCACCTTGAGTTCTCCTGTGGCTACTTTGAAGACCAGCTCCACCACCGAGCCCACCGCTAGACGGGCAGCGCTGGACGAATGCACCTCGTTCCAGATGGTGTCGCTGTCCACCTGCACACACGCACCACACACACACACACACACAAACAGAGAGAAAAGCAAAGTTCGACAGACAATCAAGTCAAAATGTCAGTAGTGCAGACATCTTGCTGACTGATGGAACGTCATTACTCTTATATTGTAAGTACACACAGTGTGCTAAACCATGCCTACACACACAGGGAGGGAGTATGTGTGACAGATGAAAGTATAGATGAAGCTGTAGAGGAGATATTGGAATGGAGAACAGTGTGTGTGTGTGTGTGTGTGTGTGTGTGTGTGTGGGTGTGTCATACGGGTTTATAAGCAATAGCCAGACTTTTTCCCCAAACAGGCCCGGTGGTGGTTTAGATGGACTACTGTTTCCAGAGGTCCTACAGCTATGAGTGATGGATTACAACACTCCAAAAAATCTGAAAAAAATTCAGCTCGCTTTAGATTTAAGATACAACCTATAGAACTCCATACACACCACCCTTGCACTATTGTGGTTTAAACAGACATTTCTTTTTTGACAAATATGTGATTTACAAGGTCAAAACAAACACTGTTAGGTCTTTAAAGGGACAATGACATCACTTTTGAAATTTCTCCTAATTACCATAAATACACAAGAACCTGACAGCACAAAGCATTAATGGGACAGTAGATTTAATATCAAAAATAGTACACTACTGTTTCCACACGCACATTAAACTAAAGCAAAGGACCATATTAACAAATGTGTGAATATAAGTGTGTGAAAACAAGTGTGTAAAAAAAGGTCCGCTTACAGAGTGCTGAGCATAACAATTAAATGCTTTTTTGCTATAGGCCAACAGTTTTGTGTTACTGTGTGTCTTTGAATTGAACCTTCAAATATGCTTTGTTTACACATTACTTATTTTCACACTGCCCATCAAATAATGTCACTTAAAACTGGATTTGCGCTGGATTTAATGTCACTTAAAACTCACCATTCTCTTAGGCGTTGTGACAACCTATATTTTCTTAAACCACATTATATCCTGCTTGGAAAATGACCGTCAACTTTTAGAGCATCCACATAACCACCAGACAAATAAGATAAAAACCTAACAACTGTGGGCTCAACGCTTGTTATCTTGACTGCCTCCTTGAAGCTAGGTCTCGGTTTCTGACACACGAGAACCTTTTCCATAAACCACATGCTTTCCTGCTAAAATCGGTCTTATCAAACTTAAAAGTAACCATGTTCCAAACATAGTTTATTCTAAAATATGAAAGCATCAGCATCACAACAGAAATAAAAACAAAAAACGAAACAACTGTGGGCTTAAGTCTTTTGTTTCTGTGACTGCCTCTTTGCAGCTTGTCCTGGGTTTCTAAGTCCCTAATATTCAGCACTGTTCTTTCTGTTGTGCAAAAATAAATTCTTCAGGTTCTGAAAGAATTTATTGTACTTACAGTACAGTAAAGCACCCGTTGCTGTTGGATTGGACCTTCAAATATATTTGGCCTGTGTGAAAATATCTCATATGTATAGACAATCAAATTATGTCACTTACAACTGGATTTGTATAAAGCAGAAACATCACCATTCTCTTAGGTGGTCACACTGACATACAGCCACATAGAAACCTGCCACACAACAAGTAACTTTTTTTATAAACCACAAGCTTTCCTGATAAAATCTGTCTCAAACTTATAAGTAACCATGTTCCAAACATAGTCCATTCTAAAATATGAAAGCAATAGCATCACAACAAAAAAGAAAACGAAACAAAACCAAACATGCAACAACTGTGGGCTTAAGTATTTTGTTTCTGTGACTGCCTCTTTGCAGCTAGTCCTCGGTTTCTAACAAAGTCCCTAATATTTTGCACTGTTCTTTGTGCCAACACAGGACCTTCTGCCAACTTGCAGTGATAGCACTCGTTTTTGGTGGCCAGTAGTCCTTTGCATATGTGAGCTCTGAAATGCCTCAATACAGCAGCAACCTCCGCCTTAGACCATGCTTTCTTTGGCACTCTTCTGGACCCATGTTCTTGACCAGCATCATTTTCTGAAAGACATGCAAAGTAGGGAGGGAGAGACATTTTCCAAAATGTATGTTAAAATTGCCACAATTTATACAAGGAAATTCATGGAAATGGTGTAGTTGATTCAAGTTAATTCAAGCCTTTTGAATTTCAGAGAGTAAAGCGACAGAGAGAGAGAAAGCGCGAGAGAATACTGGCATGTATTTAAGGATTCAGAATTTGGCAGGGAAATATGTTGCAAGCTGGCTTAACCTTTCCTGCAACACAAAGTGATAATTTGGACGTATTTAGGGGATATCACACCTCCTGTCAACCTCACTTCTCAATGTGACCAATCTGAACAACTACAAACACTATGTCCAACGTGGTCAGATTGCAATTCATAAACACTATGTCCAATGTGGTTGGATTGTAATTCATAAACACTATGTCCAACGTGGTTGGATTGCAATTCATAAACATAACCTTAGATGGTCCAGCTTTGTTGAACTGGCAAACAGAAATGGTCATAGATTTAACGTTACTGACGATTAGTAATTCTTCAAAAATCGTATTGAACTTTTTACATTGCCTTTCATTTCTTCTACACCTTGTTTCAAATCCCATCTAACTTGCCTTACCTTTAGAGGGAGGGGCAGTCTCATCTACTGTGGATGACACTGATCCTACGAAACACAATTTGATTTGGTTAAGTCTTTTTTGAATAAGTACATTTCTTTCACTGTCAAAAATGCACTTTAATTACAGAAAAAACATTGAGGTGAGGTAACCTACCAAAATCTTCATTGTTATGGACCTGCTCTGTGATTGTCAAGTTTAATGCAGCATCCACAGCATCCCTAGTTTCACACTCTGGCACAGAAGTCACAGCGTCACTGTTATCAGATTGGCTCCCACTGTCCTGAGCCTCATTGTCACTCAACGCAATTTCATCTGGGAATTGGTAAATATCATATGTATAGATTGTATTAATAAAACTCAAACAACTGGAACGTAGCATTGTTTCCCAGCCTTAGCTAAGAAAGTTTCGTGGTCCACTGGTCTATGGCAAGTCAATATGTCTGCTTTCTTATTCTTTCTAAATATTAACTCACTCATATAACACCTAGAACTGCTAGTTTTAATACAAACCTTCAATTTCAATCTCATCCAGTGACTTCCCCTGAATGGTGGAAATATGTCCTTTCTCCATGGATATCAGCAGCTTGGAAATCTTGGCCAATTGTGTTGTGGGAACAGGTAACCGGTAGAAGTCACGGTGCACACGAATGTCATGACCTAAAAAGTCTGCAACTTGGTCAAGTTCGTTGTTTTTTAAATTCAGGACTTGTGAGAGTGTGGCGACATGTTTCCTGAGTTGTGTCGATCTGAGATGCTCTGGGTGCTTTGCTCCACACTGGCTTGCATGAATACGCAAACAATCCTGTCCTCGGTAGGGGCTCATTGATTTGGGTCTCGCAAACAGGAAGACATTTGTGGCACAAACGTCACATTCTGTTCTTCTACTGACCAGTAGTGACAGAGAATCAACCATGCTTGGCGTAAGTAAGACTGCAACTTTTCTGCCCCTTTTTCCCATAATCTCAATTCGGCTGAAATAGTTGCAGAGCCTCTGTTCAGTCTTTGATAATCCCACGGCAACGTCTTCATGTAGCTTTGTGTTATCTCTTTCTTCAAAACCTTTCAGGCGCATCTTTGAAACCTCCCCTGCACGTCTGCGATTGAAAACAATGATTTGTGAAAGTGTAACTTTTGCAAGTTGACCATAGTTCTGGCTGTTTGCCTCCTCTTTCAGGCTGCAAAAGGCACTTTTAGCAGATTCCTCAAGGTACTGGTGAAGTTTCTGAACATCTTCAGTGAAGGGTAATGTTGATGGCTTGTTGTACTTAGCATCACTCAGTGTGTTCAGGGCACTGTGAGACACCAACTCAGACCACTTGGAAGCGTGCAACTTCTTAAATGTGTCTGTGGATTTTATCAGTTCTTCATCTTCAGCCATGAGGGCCCTACAATGAATGATATTACAGATTTTCCGGAGTGTATGTCCCAGTTTCAGAGCAAGACTTGGGGTTTGGTATGCGTGTTTGTCTTCATCAAATCCTGAAACTTTCTTCACTGCTTGCACAACTCTCTGGAAGTTGGAGGGTTTAACAGCCTCCTCCAGATTATGTACAGAAAACTCCTTCCGTAAACATAACAACAAACGTCCCACTTCACGGAGCTTCTGTCGCATGTATTCATACTTAGTAGGGTCTTGTCCGTGTTTGTTGTGAAGTGACTGTGCAAACTGAATAATAGAAATGTCATTTCGCACAACTGAGGCGATCTCATCCTGTTTCATCACACTTAGGAGTTTCCACACTCCACTTGAGATTTGCTGACAGTGTGCAGACTGCAAAGCTACAGCCAAACCCAGTACTTTGGTTCTCCCAGGTTCTTGAATCACATCTTCATTTCCTGGCTTACAGGGGCATCTGCGTACATGTCTCCAAAGCTCCTTACGAATGTACATGCCTTGACAATACATACAGTGAATATATTTCCCTGCCAGTTCTTTAGATTTTGGTCTCTCTCTCTCTTTACTTTAAGTGATCCTGTTCCACTCTGTAAAACCGCACTGTTATGTTTAAAATTTCCTTGTTCCTAATTTTTTCCAGTAATATTTTACGCTCTTTGGAGTGCTCAGGCAGAGAAAAGGCATGTACTATTTCCGCATCTGTCTTGTGTATTCGCAAGTGGCGAGAAATTTTGGATTGTGGCTTACCACAAATGTAACAGTAATTTTTTATTACTCAGATATGGTGACTGTTTGTCTCCCTCTGGCTTTTCTTTTGATGACCCTTTGATAGAATTTTCAGCAGCATTGGGAACCTTGTCATCTTCAAGAGATGGCCAAACTTTTGATGTGCTGGGCAGAACTGGGATGCTTGTATCTGACCCAGAAGATGCTCTCCTATTAGGTATCACTAGAACGCTTGCATCTGCATCAAAATCATCATGATCGTAATCATCCGACTCGGAGTCAGGTACGTATTCATCGTCAGACATGTGCTGATCATCATCATCATCATCATCATCTGGTATGCTATCCAGATCTGACTGTTGCTCCTGCGAGAAAGCAAATTATCTGACATGGTAATGGACAGTTTTAGGCAGTATTTTATAGAGTTGAAAAAAAAACTAAAAAGATACTCACCTGGGACAGGTCTGGGATGTTATCATTCATAATTTGACTGAGGCAGGATTTATGCCAGACACCTGAGCAAACTGTAACACATTTTGAATACATACATTTTAGCACTGTACTGATCACAAAATACACAAAAACATTAAAAGAATTCACTGCTTAGGAGACACTTATTGATGTGAAAGTTGGCACATCCAAGTGGGAAACAAGGCGGATTGATAATAACCTAAAGCATGACACCCTCACGGATCTGGTCAGTGGCAATGAGGCAAAATTAAACATATTTCTGTGATCTGAATTATATGACACATATCACACACTGCAATCAATCTTTCCCCGATAAAGTGTGATATCTGTCCGCAGTTTAATAATGGCAACTTCATTAAACTATGAATAGTTGATATAGTAGCCTATGCTGTGTGCCAGGTAATTGCATTGGTATTTATAGAGCGGTTAAGCATAACACAGAACATATCCACCTGCTGCCACTTGCAACACACTGTCAATTCACCTATCTTACCTCTGCATGTGTAGCCAAGCCACTTGAAGGCGGATACAGGTCCCACACACTGGACACACTTGTCCAAGGAGGATATTGTTGCACACACCAAGCTATGTTTGAGACACTGTTGGAAAACACAAATGTAAAATGTATTGTTACCAGACAGTTTGAGCAGTAAGATATTTCATATCAATACAGGGGCGTAAATATACAGTGCAGGCAGTGTGGTTGCACTGTGGGCCGTTCATAGGGCCCTTAAAAAATTAGTTGGGCAGAGAACGGGCCCTTCCAAGTGACTCAGAATGCCACCTGTTTAAATAACTCACGTTTGATATACAACAGTGCAATTTGATATATGCCCTCAAAAAGGCAAACTCATCTCCGCCATGGTCTTCATTTATTTTCATAAAATAGCTAGTAGCAACAAAATGATATGCTTTTCATTATCACACGTAAATGTCACAAGATCTACCCTTGTGGCTGCGAGAAGTTAACAACTGTAAGGGGCCTGAGTATACACCAAAGTAAAAAAGGGTGTTTAAGAAGAGTGGCAGGAGCACCACATTGACTTCAGAAGTACAGGTCAATCAAGTCGAATGAAGGCCAGCGGGTGGAAAAAAAACAAAGTCTGCAGGACATCAACAACTCCAGCACTGAGGCCCAGACAAGCACCAAAAGACAAGAGGATAAGGTGGTAGAGCCCAATCAGCCCAAATAAAATATCCAAGCAGAAGATCAAAAACCAAAAGACCAAAAACCTAGAGTGGTCAACAGCCGCCGAAAAGAACGTTTGGGAATCTATTAAAATTGACCTAAAAAAAGCTATAGAACAGATTAAAAGGCACAGTTGAAAAGAAGAAAGATAAAATAGGAAATTACAATTACAATTATGGAAAGATAGTAAACTTTGAGTTGCCCTGGAGGTCCAACCATCTGTGGTTGTAGCGACAGGGTGTTTTGGACAGTTCGTTTTCAATTTCCCCACGTATTGTTTCATAGAGCTCGGGAATGACTGTTACTAAAGTGCTATACCGCGGCTCAAGCTTTGTAATTGAATGCCGATATCCTGAGTCACCATCTACGGAGTAGGGCTGCAAATCTTTGGCTATGAAAACCCCCAAAGCTTTGGTTATTTCTTTGTGTCTTTCTAAGCTGGCGCTGATAGTTTTCTGGACGGCAGCGGGGAGAACTTGCTGTTTTTTCCCTCCTAACTCCGTTACATTCTTCTTGCCAGCCAGGGCTGTGTCTGGGTGATGTCGGCGTAAAGGCACTATGGTGTTTGAAGTTGTTCCACTAGCACATGGCAATTGTGCCGTGCCATGCAATGCAACGCTTACATGAAGTCGTTTTTCTTTTTGACCATCTTTGCTATTCTATTGAAAGCTGAATCCAAAATGTTCTGCTGACTTACATGACGCTGGCGCATTCTCATGCTTTGGTTTTTGTCCTTCAATCACCATTTTCCCCTCTATTTTGCTTAAATTTTACCTACGTCATCAGGAGATACCTCTTCGGGAACCATCACCTTATCGTGGTGGAGAGGTTTGTGTGGAGTGTTGTCCGGAACCTTGTGTTCCTGGTAGGGTCTCCCATGGCAAATTGGTCTCGGGCGAGGGGCCGGACAAAGAATGGTTCAAAAACCCTCATGGATAGAACTATAAGAGAGGATAATACCCGGCCCGG
>JAPMUY010001936.1:0-195181 GCA_026901105.3 Galaxias olidus
GCCTCTGGTGTGCTCAACTGGCCCTGACCCTTCCAACCTCCGTGGCTTGAATCTTGCCATCTCTAATCATCAAGCTATACTCTTTGATGTTCAAATACCGACAATAAGGAGGCGAGAGCAGCGCACCATTATTTGTAGAAACAACACAAATATTATCACTGCTGCCCTTGTTAGCACTCTCAAAATGCAAAACCTCCCCCTGCCTCTGACTTCCTCTGTTGATAACCATGTATTACACTACACTACATTGCTCCCCACAAGTCAAGAAATGTGTCATTCTCCCAACCGGCTCCCTGGTACACCTCTGAGCTCCATTCTACAAAGGCTAAAGGTCTTCAACTTGGAAAAAAAACAAAACAAGTCTCACTGTTCCTGTTGAAATCTACAAAGATCATATCAAAGCATATGAGGATGCACTCTATCAGGCCAAAAACAAATACTCCTCTGATCTCATTGACGAGGGCAGAACTAATCCTAGAAAGCTTTTCAATGCAATCAACCAATTGCTGTGTCCTCTGGCACCAGGTTCCTGGATTTTTTTCCAATTGAAAGTTGAAGCTATTCATGACCCTCTCCAGCCTTCAACCCTGCAAGCTACTCTGCTACTGGCTGTATCCACTAAAATGCCCCTTTCCTGTGAATGTAACCTCAATGCTTTCAAGCCTGTTGATGCAGCATTTATCTTCGCTCTGGTCACTCAATCAAAATCATCCACCTGGACACTTGACCCTATGCCCGTTTCCCTAGTCAAGACCTGTCTAACCACTCTGTGCCCCCTCATTGTTGACATTGTAAACACCTCCACCAGTATTGTCTCTGTCCCTCCGAAGCTTAAGATGACTGTGGTCATCCCTGTCCTTAAAAGGCAGGGTTTAGACCTGGAGTCCCTAAAAAATTATCTGCCTATTTCCACTTCCATTCTTAAGGAAAATCCTGGAGCGCACTGTAGCTGCTCAACTATAGTCCCATTATGTCTCATCATGAGCTGTTCAAACTTATGCGTTCTGGGTTCTGGGCCAAACACATCACAGAAACGGCTTTGGTCAAGGTCATCAACTATCTTTTCCTGGCAGCAGACTCCGGCAGCCTAATTCTATTGATCCTTCATTACCTCTCGGCAGCCTTTGAACTGTCACAACATCCCCTTTGACTGCCTGGATAGGCTCCTGGGTATCACTGGCACTGGCACATTCATCTACAATGTGATTGGTCTCGTTATACGGCTACGGTGTGAATGACGGAGAGAAGGAGAGAGAGAGAGAGAGAGAGAGAGAGAGTTAAGCAGAATAATTTATTCAGAAAGCTTTTTACATCGCCAGAGTTAGTGTACAATGGACTCTCCGTAGCTCTACATCAAGCAAGTTCACCACAACTCCAGATTCCACAGGTATTTGGCATAAACCCCACAACATGACACTGCGTAGTGAATGTGAGTTAAGTTGTATTTGTTTAACATTCAAACATAATTCTGGTGACTTGAATTGGACACAGCACTGGCTAATATAGCATTCTGCAGCAGCGCCGCCAACCATCATAATTTGGATAAGGAGTTAACATTATATCCATGGAGTCTAAAACGTTAGCTAGTCTTAAAAAGACTAGCCGAAAGTTTGGGTTGCTAACCTAGTAACTAGTAGTGTGAGTATGACAGTTTGAAAGGGACCATTTAGCTTATACAGCTTGCTGCCAAACAAAGTTCTTTATTAGTTTAATGTAGAGCCGTAACGTAGCATGATTGAAACGGCAAATGCAACATTTAAAAACCAATGTCAAAATCAAGACACTGGCTAAACACGTAGGCTAGTATTGTGGGCAAACAGGCAGCACAGTTGAAACAAGCCTTTGGCTTTACACTGAAGACATTAGGCTACTGTTGATTGAATGTCTGACAGACTATCGGCATGCTTTTTCATCTTTTGAAGTTTAAAGGGGCCATATTATGCGAAATTTCAGGTTCATACCTTTATTTAGGAGTTGCACTAGAATAGGTTTACGTGTTTTAATGTTCAATAAACAATGTATTTTATCCAAACTGCCTGGATCTGCAGCACCTCTATTCACCCTCTGTCTGAAACGTTCTGTTTTAGCTCTTGTCTCTTTAAGCCCCCCCTCCCCCTGACGAGCCCAGTTTGCTCTGATTGGTCAGCTGGCCAAACAAAGGGAATTTGCCTTTGTGCTTACCAAAACAGCGTTTTCACGACATGGCGAAACCACCCGGCCTCTGCTCTGACTGGCTCTGGTTGAGGGCGTGCCAAACATTACTCAAATGTGTGACTTAGTGACGTAGATAAGTTACGGAAGAAAACGCTGGACTACAAACGAGGCGTTTCAGGCAGTTCAGGAGCAGTGTTTTCTGTGAGAGAGTAGCTCCCTTTGGCGTGGACTATGGTCTTTGTAACTTTTCAGACCTATTACATGCACAAAAAGCTATATAACATACTAAAGGAAAGGGAAAAGCCCAAAAAGCATTATAGGGCCCCTTTAAGTTTAATGTGCTTGCTAGAATTCATTATCATAGTCATTATTTACGTCAACCTTATTATTAAAAAAACACCTCGCACTGCGTGGTTACATTTGGCATGTTACCGTGATCGATTGCTTTAATTGTTGGATTGACCGTTTCAATGTCAAAATGCAGAAACTGGCTGATAACAGTTTCATTAAGATTGTTTAAGATCTACTTACATGGTGAAACAATCAGTGTTAAACAAGCATTTACACTGAAGACAGTGGACTACTGCTGATTTAACGTCTGCAGCGTAGTGATGTGTCGTTCATGAACGATTCGTTCATTTTGAACGAATTGTTAAAATTACTCGGGACTAATGAGTAGTCTCAGAGTGATTCGTTCATTTTTGTCTCGCATGCGCAACAACAGTTGTGTTCGAGTCATTCGTAAATTTTGTTCAGCATAGGTTTAGTATAGGAAACAGAAATGAATAGTTCACCCTAACCATAGAAAACAATCCTATACAATCAATCCTATAGTTATGATTACTATGATAATTAAGTCCCCTAAAAGCAGTTGCAATATACAACTTTAAGCCTACTCAAACGTGATCTGTCGTATTTTGCCAAACAATCTTGATACAGATGTAACCATTGATGCAATATTGATATAACTTTAAGTCCAATGAACGAAATGAACGAAAAGACTCGAAAAAGGAGTAGTTCATTTTACTGAACGAGAGTTGAAGAACAAGTCACTAAAATGAACCGATCTTCCCATCACTACTGCAGCACTGTCTACTTAAAAGATCGCCAGAAGCCTTAAAATTAAGGTTGCGCTTACGAGGGCGTAGTGGAGACTGGGGATGGTTTCATCATTTCTCTGTTACTCAGACTAATTGACATAGACCAGCCAAGCCTGTACATATTAAACTTATAGCTGTCTTCTAATTACCAATACAATTTAAAGATGACTACATGACATATAGTTCACAATATTGCAACATTTAAAAAAAATACAATACATTTCACCAATTATCTTAGCTTTTTGTCTCAATAAGTATTATGAAAATATGTTTTACAATAATTGTATAGTGATATTTATTTATTTAGTAATATTTATCAAACTAGAAATGCATTTCCCCGCGCAAATGCAAACGAGGCGTTTCAGGCAGTTCAGGAGCAGTGTTTTCTGTGAGAGAGTAGCTCCCTTTGGCGTGGACTATGGTCTTTGTAACTTTTCAGACCTATTACATGCACAAAAAGCTATATAACATACTAAAGGAAAGGGAAAAGCCCAAAAAGCGTAATAGGTCCCCTTTAAGTTTAATGTGCTTGCTAGAATTCATTATCATAGTCATTATTTACGTCAGCCTTATTATTAAAAAGACACCTCGCGTTGCGTGGTTACATTTCAGATTGCTAGTTCACAATATTGCAACATTTAAATGTGCATATAACATTTATGAATGTGCATATGACTCATGAATTGCATACACATCGGTTTTGAGCATAGAGTCTTAAAGCTTGCTCATTCATAATATGCTAGCCGCTCTTCACATGTGGGAGCAGATAGTTATGCATAGGTGTAGCCTATATAGCGGACTTATAAACCTTGGCCCAAAAAGTTACCAGCCTTAGCAATGCAACAAGCAAACAGCATGGAATGGAGTGCTAAAACAAACAAAAAACTGCTGGCCAGATTGCTTAAGCGAAATGCAACACAAGCTGTATGTGCACTCCAGCGGAATACAGTGACAACGGGAAGGTCGTGCAAAACGCACCCCCTCATCCCACACAAAAGAAAACAAAAGCAGGGAGTGGGGGGGGGGGGGGTATGTTAAAGATCCCGTGGCCTCCCCAGTTCCGGTGTTCTGACAATTTGCCCATTCATTGTCTATGGGCAAATTAAGCGTGTAAAAGAGGCAATTAAAAAATAACTGGTGGACAGATTAATTAGCTGTGTAAAAGTGCAGTCTGTGCAGTGTTCATTTTGTCAACGAAAATTTGGACTAAAAGTATTCGTTGATTACCCTTTTCTTCATGAATAAATTGTAATGACGACGTAAATTAAAAAATATTGACGACGAAACTTAATATCTCTGTTCTCTGAAATCTCTGTTCATTTAGTCCAGACGAATTAAGATGAGACAAAATAGCTGGCTCTGTTCTAGCGGACAACCTATAAGTTGCCGTCTCAAGGCATTGATTGTTTACTTTTTAACGATTCACTTCATACAAATTCCCCTTGCCTTCTAGCATCTTTCTTATTTGATGTTGATTTTTTCCTGCTCTGAGTCTGTGTATGTCCGCGCAATTTGTAGCAAATGCCAGGCCATTACAGTATAATTTAAACAACTTAACGCGTAACCTTGTGAGAGCTCCAAATCTAGCTAAAACCCTGTGCCAAGGTAACGGTAAATATATATTATATGATTGATTCGATAGCATTAGGAAAACTTAACGTTACGTGTCAAAGTGCCTGCTCTCGCTTTGGAAGCAGTGACACTCACCTCAGAGCAGTGCTGCTAACTTCATCATTCAGTTTAGCTAGACTGCATTGCATAAGCTAGTTATGGTTAACATCAGCCACTGCCTTCTTGTTGCGTAGGCCGGGCGCCGCGTTTAGCCTACTGTTCAAGTGGTTGCTTAATTATGTGTAGAAGTGTGCATATAAACCAGAGCCATTTATGTTAATTCCCCTTAGGAGTCAGGACTAAAACATTGACGAAGATTTGACTAAAACTAAAACTTACTAACACTGACTAAATCTTAACTATAACGAAACAAAATGAAATGACCAAAATTTGACTTAAACGCAACTACAATTTTCAGTAAGGACGAAGATGAAAACAAAATGAAAAATGCTTGTCAAAATTAACACTGAGTCCGTGGCATTCGAACTGACATTTTGGCGTTGCAATGGAAGCGTGCAGGTATTTATGCAGGTATTTAGGTGCCCGAAAATGGGGCTAATATTATTAGTATAATAATTATAAAACTTCAGGATAACAGTATTGCGTCTTACGAGGCAATCACATAATAACCAGACGGAGTCATTCATTGCGGCAAGCCAATGCTGCAAGCCAAGACAGTCAGTATTGCTTAACATAACAACTTGCAACTACATAACATCAACGCTAGATGGTGGTATATGCCCGTGAAATCTCTCTCGCCATCAATTTCAATGGGGCCAAAAACCGATTAAAAATAATAATTCAAAAATATAACACGTAAACCGATCACTTAGCTGTATGTAAGCGCAACGGACTGCAATACCCAAGACATGTGGGCACTGGAAAGGAATCTATTGGGTCACAACTACGGGTGTTGATAAGGCGCCAAAAATAGGCCTAATAATAATAATATAACTTTCCGGTAACAATATGTGCTACATCTGACGATGCATCACATAATAACGTTTATTGAGTTTTGTTTGTTAATGAGTAGTACAGACGCCCTTCAATGTGCAGATGTTACAGATGCAGTTGAAAGCAATTCAAATGTTTATTTGGGTGAACTACCATTGGTGTATCACTTGATGTCATGGTATTTTGTTGTCATGGAGTTTTTAACAGAAATATGAGAAACTTAACTATCCATTTATCCTATTTTGTCCGTCTCCATTTATTAATTTGGTATGCAATTAAAACCTGCCTTGGATGTATTTGATTAAGACTTATTTGTTTTGTTTAGACTAGATGTATAGTTAAGACAACACCTGCCTCAAGGGGGACACCAACGGTTATGTGAGCTAATAGGAGCACTCCAACACACTCACGTCTGCTGACTCTGCTACTCTGTTGTTAACACAATCACATCCTCATTTTTTTGATTCTATTTTTTATTATAATTATTAGGCCTTTTTTGGCGCCTTATCTACGTTTTGACCCAATCGATTCCATTTTTGGCCCCATTGTTATATTTTTGATTAAATTTTTAATGAAATTAATAGGGAGAGGGTTTTGACTGGAAGAAAGATTTCATGGCCATATACCACCATCTAGCGTTGATGTTATGTAATTGCAAATTGTTATGTTAGTAGGCTACACCTACTAACTAGGAGTTCGGAGAAACCATGGAGAAGGACTTTCGGTTGGCACCAAAGCGGTTCTGGAAGACCATCCGATACCTCAGGAGGGGAAAGCAGGGAACCATTCAAGCTGTGTACAGTAAGGATGGGACGCTGTTGACCTCAACTGACAAGGTGATTGGGAGGTGGAAGGAACACTGAGGAACTCCTGAACCTGACAAACCCACCCTCTATAGTAGAGGCAGAGCTGGAGGATGATGGGGGATCAGCATCCATCTCCCTGGCGGAGGTCACTGAGGTAGTCAAACAACTCCACAGTGGCAAAGCCCCAGGGGTTGATGAGATCCACCCAGAAATGCTGAAGGCTCTGGGTGTTGAGGGACTGTCATGGAAGACACGTCTTTTCAACATTGCGTGGAAGTCGGGGACAGTACCTAAGGAGTGGCAGACCGGGGTGGTGGTTCCCCTGTTCAAAAAGGGGGACCGGAGAGTGTGTGCCAACTACAGAGGCATCACATTATTCAGCCTCCCCGGGTGCTGGAAAGGAGGGGTCGACCGATAGGCGAACCTCGGATTGAGGAGGAACAATGCGGTTTCCGGCCTGGTCGTGGAACAACGGACCAGCTTTTTACCCTCGCGAAGATCTTTGAGGGGGCCTGGGAGTATGCCAATCCAGTCTACACGTGTTTTGTGGATTTGGAGAAGGCGTATGATCGGGTTCCCCGGGAGATACTGTGGGAGGTGCTGTGAGAGTATGGGGTGAGGGGGTCTCTACTCAGGGCCATCCAATCTCTGTACTCCCAAAGCGAGAGCTGTGTCCGGGTCCTCGGCAGTAAGTCGGACTCGTTTCCGGTGAGGGTTGGCCTCCTCCAAGGCTGCACTTTGTCACCTATCCTGTTTGTGATATTCATGGACAGGATCTCACGGCATAGCCGCGGGGGAGGGGGGCTGCGGGTTGGTGGGCAGGGGATTGCATCACTGCTTTTTGCAGATGATGTGGTCCTGATGGCATCATCGGTCTGCGACCTGCAGCACTCATTGGATCGGTTCGCAGCCGAGTGTGAAGCGGCTGGGATGAGGATCAGCACCTCCACATCTGAGGCCATGGTTCTCAGCGGGAAACCGATGGATTGTCTACTCCAGGTGGAAATGAGTCTTTACCCCAAGTGAAGTTCAAGTATCTCGGGGTCTTATTCTCGAGTGAGGGGAGAATGGAACGAGAGATGGGCCGGAGAATTGGAGCAGCGGGTGCGGTATTGCAGTCGCTTTATCGCACCGTTGTGACGAAGAGAGAGCTGAGCCAGAAGGCAAAGCTCTCAATCTACCGGTCTATCTTCGTTCCTACTCTCACCTATGGTCATGAAGGGTGGGTCATGACTGAAAGAACGAGATCGCGGATACAAGTGGTGGAAATGAGTTTCCTCCGGAGGGTGGCTGGCATCTCCCTCAGGGATAGTGTGAGAAGTTCAGCCATTCGTGAGGGACTCGGAGTAGAGCCGCTGCTTCTTTGCGTAGAAAGGAGCCAGTTGAGGTGGTTTGGGCATCTAATAAGGATGCCACCTGGCCGCCTCCCTAGGGAGGTGTTCCAGGCACGTCCAGCTGGGCGGAGGCCGCGGGGCAGACCTAGGACCAGGTGGAGGGATTATATCTCCACACTGGCCTGGGAACGCCTTGGAATCCCCCAGTCAGAGCTGGTAAATGTGGCCCGGGAAAGGGAAGTTTGGGATGCCCTGCTGGAACTGCTACCTCCGCGACCCGACCCCGGACAAAGCGGATGAAGATGATGATGATGATGATGGAGTAGGCTACACTGACTGTCTTGGTTTGTTAACTGCATCAATGAATGACTCCGTCCGGTTATTATGTGATTGCCTCTTAAGGCGTAATCATATACTGTTATCCTTAAGTTTTATTATTATGTGATGCGTCAGTGATGACGCATCACATCTTGTTACCGGTAAGTCATATTATTATTATTAGTGTGCTTGCTTTTGGCAAGCCACACTACTATAATCTCACATATATATTATTAGTGTGCTTGCTTTAGGCAAGCCACACTACTATAATCTCACATATATATTATTATTATAGCAAAGAATTGCCACCCTACTCCTCCCACAGTTTTTGCACTACAAAGACATGAAAGGTATAAAAATTTGCGCATTGATCCCAATTAAGTTTCTATTACTTTTGGGAAGATTCTGTGGCACAGTTTTCTAAATATTCAACGTTCAGTGCCAAAACATTTCCCATAGGAATGAATGGGTGGAATGTTCAGGATTAGAGTGTGGCAGTTGGTGATTTGAAAATGTTGACATACTTTTCTAAACTGCCACCACTCTTACGTTTTTAAATCAACATACACATATTTTACATGTAAATGTTCCCCTGGTTCTTACAAGTCCTATGATGTTATTATCTAAGCTGTGGGATTTATAGTTTTTACTTTATGGATGCTTGTTTGAAGACCGCGCTCTCCATTGACATCCACTGTAAACGGTCAAATCTCCACTCTAGCTAAACGTTGCTCATTTCAAATTCCTTGCCATTTTCTAACCTGTGATCGCGCTTCCAGATTTTACGTTTCATAGACATATTATACAGTGGGTCCGGAAAGTATTCAGACCCCTTTAAATTTTTCACTCTGTTTTATTGCAGCCATTTGCTAAAATCGAAAAAGTTCATTTTATTTCTCGGTAATGTACACTCAGCACCCCATCTTGACAGAAAAAAACAGAAATGTAGAAATTTTTGCAAATTTATTAGAAAAGAAAAACTGAAATATCACATGGTCATAAGTATTCAGACCCTTTGCTGTGACACTCATATTTAACTCACATGCTGTCCATTTCTTCTGATCCTCCTTGAGATGGTTCTACTCCTTCATTGGAGTCCAGCTGTGTTTAATTAAACTGATTGGACTTGATTAGGAAAGGCACACACCTGTCTATATAAGACCTTACAGCTCACAGTGCAAGTCAGAGCAAGTGAGAATCATGAGGTCGAAGGAACTGCCCAAGGAGCTCAGAGACAGAATTGTGGCAAGGCACAGATCTGGCCAAGGTTACAAAATAATTTCTGCAGCACTCAAGGTTCCTAAGAGCACAGTGGCCTCCATAATCCTTAAATGGAAGAAGTTTGGGACGACCAGAACTCTTCCTAGACCTGGCCGTCCAGCCAAACTGAGCTATAGTGGGAGAAGAGCCTTGGTGAGAGAGGTAAAGAAGAACCCAAAAATCACTGTGGCTGAGCTCCAGAGATGCAGTAGGGAGATGGGAGAAAGTTCCACAAAGTCAACTCTCACTGCAGCCCTCCACCAGTCGGGGCTTTATGGCAGAGTGGCCCGACAGAAGCCTCTCCTCAGTGCAAGACATTTGAAAGCCCGCATAGAGTTTGCCAAAAAACACATGAAGGACTCACAGACTATGAGAAATAAGATTCTCTGGTCTGATGAGACCAAGATTGAACTTTTTGGCGTTAATTCTAAGCGGTACGTGTGGAGAAAACCAGGCACTGCTCATCACCTGCCCAATACAATCCCAACAGTGAAACATGGTGGTGGCAGCATCATGCTATGGGGGTGTTTTTCAGCTGCAGGGACAGGACGACTGGTTGCAATTGACGTAAAGATGAATGCGGCCAAGTACAGAGATATCCTGGAAGAAAACCTCTTCCAGAGTGCTCAGGACCTCAGACTGGGCCGAAGATTCACCTTCCAACAAGACAATGACCCTAAGCACAACGCTAAAATAACTAAGGAGTGGCTTCGGAACAACTCTGTGAGCATTCTTGACTGGCCCAGCCAGAGCCCTGACCTAAACCCAATTGAGCATCTCTGGAGAGACCTGAAAATTGCTGTCCACCAACGTTCACCATCCAACCTGACGGAACTGGAGAGGATCTGCAAGGAAGAATGGCAGAGGATCCCCAAATCCAGGTGTGAAAAACTTGTTGCATCATTCCCAAGAAGACTCATGGCTGTACTAGCTCAAAAGGGTGCTTCTACTCAATACTGAGCAAAGGGTCTGAATACTTATGACCATGTGATATTTCAGTTTTTCTTTTTTAATACATTTGCAAAAATTTCTACATTTCAAGACGGGGTGCTGAGTGTACATTAATGAGAAATAAAATGAACTTTAGATTTTAGCAAATGGCTGCAATAAAACAGAGAGTGAAAAATTTAAAGGGGTCTGAATACTTTCCGTACCCACTGTACATGGCCATGTTCTCCTGGTTCTTATGGTTCATACGGTGTGATTATCTAAGCTGTAAGATGTATAGTTTTCATTTGAGAAACGATTGAAGGCGACCACACCTTACGCTACTCGACAGACGTTGACCAGGTTGCCGTGGTTACGAAATAAACATTAGCGCGCTATGCTGAACGTTGATGATTTCGAATAAATTGCTGTTTTCTAACCTATGATAGCGCCTCCAATTTAACCGGCTAAAGGAAACATATTTTCCAAAAGAATGAGTTAATATATTCTCTCGTGAATGGCAGCATGGCATCACTTCACCACCAAGGCACCATGCTGCGCGGTAGTGGTGAGCAATCTATGTCTGTCGAGAGCGTGCAAACATGCGATTTGTGCGAAAAACTGATGCCACTGACATCTTAATAAATATTGAATAGACAGTACAAAGTAGTGGACTAGCTACTGTGATGCTTGTTTTGTCTGTGCAACAGTAAAAGGATCGCTTTTACTTTTTACTAGGCCTTTGTATGCATGTATTTTTGCCCCCTCTGAGCATTATTTATCTATTAAAAAATTGCAAAAACAATTGTTGGCCAAGATACTGCTTACCTGTTGTTTTAGAACAATGGACAGCGCTGTTTGTCGTGTGCTCCACTAACGTTAGAGACCCCCACAAAGCTCAGACGAATACTTTTCAGTTTTGCAGTTTCAATCATTGTATTGCAACTAGTATAGTAAGTAGTAAGGTAAAGGTGTGTCACTGGTGTAACCGTTTACAGCTCAAAGTGGCACTGAAGTCTTAAATACACTGCTCCAAAAAAATTAAAGGAACACTTTGAAAACACATCAGATCTCAATGGGAAAAAAAATCATGCTGGATTTCTATACTGATATGGACTGGGTAATGTCGTGTCCCGCAGTTCTGAGAGACGACAGGACTAGAGGAATAAGCGATAGCAAGCTTTAATCAATAAAAAATCAATACAAAATAATAAAGTCAAGAATACGATGATATCAAAAGATATCAAAGGCCAACACCACGCTACACCAGTCTGCTGTCACACACACACACACACAAACACACACACACACACACACAGTCTACCGAATGCCACCACCTGGGAGGGGTGTGCCCTCCTTTTATACAGTTGTAGAATACAAGATCATATGTCAACTGGATGGAGAGAAGTCATTGGTTTAGACTTTAGACCCTCCCTTGTTGGTGCGCAGGCTCAGTCCTAAGCCTCTACGCACGCCTCTGCCATTGTGTCGTTGTATCAAATACATGAGTGCGCTGTAAGAGAGTCTACAGAGATAGTAACAATGACCATTGACAGAGCAGGGAGTGCAAGAAGACCTTAAACAAACTGATCGGAATGTGTAGGATGGCCCTGCTAAGACACAGCATACCATATATGGAATTACGTGGTCTTAAGACAGCACCATATACATGTAACTATATGGTCTAATATACAGCATATAATACATGTAACTAAATGGTTTAATACACAGCATATAATACATTTAACTAAATGGTTCAATCTTAACAGTAATGTGTTAGGAACAAAAGGATGCCTTATCGTTTGATGGAAATGAAAATTATCAACCTACAGAGGGCTGAATTCAAAGACACCCCGAAAATCAAAGGGAAAAAATGATGCGGCAGGCTAGTCCATTTTGCTGAAATTCCATTGCAGCAACTCAAAATGGTACTCGGTACTGTGTATTGCCCCCACGTGCTTGTATGCATGCCTGACAATGTCAGGGCATGCTCCTAATGAGACGACGGATGGTGTCCTGGGGTGTCTCCTCCCAGATCTGGACCAGGGCATCACTGAGGTCCTGGACAGTCTGAGGTGCAACCTGGTGGCGTCAGATGGACTGAAACATAATGTCCCAGAGGTGTTCTATTGGATTTAGGTCAGGTGAGCGTGGGGGCCAGTCAATGGTATTAATTCCTTCATCCTCCAGGAACTGCCTGCATACTCTTGCCACATGAGGCCGGGCATTGTCGTGCACCAGGAGGAACCCAGGACCCACTGCACCAGCGTAGGATCTGACGATGGGTCCAAAGATTTCATCCCAATACATAATGGCAGTCAGGGTGCCGTTGTCTAGCCTGCAGAGGTCTGTGCGTCCCTCCATGGATATGCCTCCCCAGACCATCACTGACCCACCACCAAACCGGTCATGCTGAACGATGTTATAGGCAGCATAACATTCTTCAGGGCTTCTCCAGACCCTTTCACGTCACATGTGCTCAGGGTAAACCGGCACTCATCTGTGAAAAGCACAGGGCGCCAGTGGCAGACCTGCCAATTCTGGTGTTCTATGGCAAATGCCAATCGAGCTCCATGGTGCCAGGCAGTGAGCACAGGGCCCACTAGAGGACACCCTCAGGCCACCCTCATGAAGTCTGTTTCAGATTGTTTGGTCAGAGATATTCACACCAGTGGCCTGCTGGAGGTCATTTTGTAGGGCTCTGGCAGTGCTCATCCTGTTCCTCCTTGCACAAAGGAGCAGATACCGGTCCTGCTGATGGGTTAAGGACCTTCTACGGCCCTGTCCAGCTCTCCTAGAGTAACTACCTGTCTCCTGGAATCTCCTCCATGCTCTTGAGACTGTGCTGGGAGACACAGCAAACCTTCTGGCAATGGCACGTATTGATGTGCCATCCTGGAGGAGTTGGACTTCCTGTGCAACCTCTGTAGGGTCCAGGTATCACCTCATGCTACCAGTAGTGACACTGATCCTAGCCAAATGCAAAACTAGTGAAAAACAGTAAGAAAAGATGAGGAGGGAAAAAATGTCATTGGCCTCCACCTGGAAAACCATTCCTGTTTTGGGGGTCATCTCATTGTTGCCCCTCTAGTGCACCTCTTGTTAATTTCATTAACACCAAAGCAGCTGAAACTGATTAACAACCCCCTCTGCTACTTAACTGACCAGATCAATATCCCAGAAGTTTAATTGACTTGATGCAATACTCTGCTCGAAAAATTAAAGGAACACTTTTTAATCAGTGTATTTACAGACACAATATCAAATCAATTGACTAATTATCACGGTTTAGAGAAGCAAAAACTAATTAGTCACCTCCCCCAATATCCTATTACACTACTGAACTAAAACTACAACTTACTTAAGTAAATAGAAACATTTCAGTCAGTGTTTAATACTTGCAACTGGAGCCTTACTTTCTTTTCATCTAATGCTGTCATAAGTTTGAATGGTCGATGTTTCAATTAAAACTTGAGTAGTCATACTAAGCCTAAGGGGACTGTACACTTACATTTGTCATGTTTAGTGTTAAGTGTTCATGAGCTCAGCATGCCTCTGTGTGTGGTATCGAGTTTCATGCAATGTAAGTGTTCCTCTAGGGCAGCGTTTCTCAAACCCTGGTCCGAGGTAACTGCTGGTCCGCAGAGCACAAGTCAAAATAGGTTTAGAGTCTCTAAAAGAAGTGACATTAACGAGCACCACGCTTAAGCAAAAGTTGAACTATTTACATAGGGAATGAATGGAGAGGAGGCACTGGGAGTTGAGAAAACTCCTGAAGGCGGCGATCTCTCCTCTAAATACTGTGTGTGCACTACGATTGTGATTGCTAGCCAGTTTAGGCAGCCAGGCAGGAGTGAGGGGGAGAGCAAGTTTCCATGGTTACATGGACGCCATTTCTGCGTGCGTTGCTTTAGAGGTTTCGCGCACTTCGAACATTCCACCTACCATTCGCTTCTAAAAGTCTTAATTACAAATAAACCATTTCCACCCTTTTACATCTACCACCCAGATATGTTACTGTTGTTGGTCTTTATATTGTGATTGCAGATGGTTGTATATTGCCGTTTTATAATAACAACGAATGCTTAAGTCAGCACTGTCAACAGCAAATGACTGCACAGCAGCGAGACAGTCACAGAAGTGAACTGCGCAATAGACAGTCATTGTGCCAAACTACACACCTCGAGTGGTATTGTAACCATGTGTTCCTCGTTTCGATCAATTAGTTGCAAGAAAGCAGGCGCACCCATCTCATTGGGAATTCAAATTAAAAAAGCGCGGGATGGAATGGGTCATAAACGTAAAAATAAATAAATATATATATTAGTTTAAACATGTGTTGAACAGTTTTAAGTTGGGGCAGTGTTGCACCGTTAGCAGTTCATTTAGCCCCCCAAAAAAGGATAAATCAAAAAATAAAAAACATTTGTGTTGGGAGTGTTCATAAGAATCAGTTTATATTTTATTTGGTGTTGGTATTGTTGGCAGTAATTTTATGTTCAGCCAAATCACTTCTGTTGAAGCTTTCAATTACATTTTATTTTGTTTATATGGTGCAATATCATAATAAAGTAATATCTCATTTCATATGGAGCAGGTCTAAATGGCCTGTAATCATAAATCACATATAAATAATAAGTAAGACTAATAATTAATAGACAAATAATAATATGCAGGAGATCTATCACCCCTACTGGGGCGTGGATGGTGGTGTTTGGGGAGGGGGGGGAGGAGGGAGGAGGGGGGTCGGAGTTGTGGTGGGTCGTGTAAACCCAAACTCTGACTTTACTGGGCCCCAGGACAAAGAAGTTTGAGAAAGGCTGCTCTAAGGGATGCCACTTGGGTGGTTTCGGTCTCCTCCCCTCCCCCTTTTCCTGTCATCTCTAGGTCATCCACCAGGTGGCCATCCATCTCTCAATTGTTTTTTAAGTTCTTTGATTTGGCACCCCAAACCAGTCTCAGTTTCTCCCTGTACGTATAAATGCGGTTAACCGCCATTTCGTCTATTGTCTATAGTATTTTAATTTAATGGAGCACATCCCCCTTCCCGTGACATGTATATGGTTTGCTGGTTGTTTTAGTAGTTGCTTCCCTGCGTCCCTTGACCAGTTGCATGGGTTGTAACAGTAAGGAATGCTAATAAACTGCTTGTCTTTATTAGTTTCTGGCACCAGCCTGATCTGCCTCCACTCAAGTTTACAGCATAGCAGTTAAATTTTTTATTATTATTATTATTATTATTATTATTATTATTATTATTAATAATAATAAAATAATAATAATAATTATTATTATTATTATTATTATTATTAATAATACATTTTTTGCGCTTTTCTCAGGACTCAAAGCGCTTTACAAATCGAAAGCCAATTAGGTACACACAACGAACGGACAGTCAGCTATCACACACTAGTCTGGGTGATACCACGGCAGCCAATTCGCGCCAGACTTGGTCACCCAACATATCGCAACAGACTTTTGCACACACTGATCAGACACACAGACTAACTGACTCTAGTTCTATTGGCAGTGCTTTAGTCAGGGCACTAATAGGAGTATTAACCCTTGTTTTTTTGTAAGTGGCAGGAAACCGGGGCACCCGGTGAAAACCCATGCAAACACGGGGAGAACATGCAAACTCCATACAGAAAGGCCCATGGGTCTTTGAACCAAAGACCTTCTTGCTGTGAGGCAACAGTGCTAACCACTGAGCCACCATGTTGCCCTTATATTTGCTTGAGTCCAATTAGAGCAAACCAGAATAATTTGTCCATTTACTGGTAAACAAGCCAATCATGATATTTAGTGATAGTGATGATCTGTGTTCTTGGCAGTGGCCTGCAGAAACTTATGTTGTGGGACCGCCACACTGAAACTAACTGATGTGACTCTTCTACTGCAAAGAGACACACTGTTAATGGAACCTGGTAGAAGATTATGCTCATTGGTGCAGTTTTAACAAAAAAAAGGCTTTTAACCTGTCTCTATTTCGTTCTCAAACCACTTACCATGAAGGGGTTTTAAACTAATATTTTTAGTCCGCTTATCAAGGACCTGGTGGCTGGTCTAGCTCCATCATCTACAGATGGGGGAGTATTTGTATGTCTTAAGGAGAGAGAGTGAAGTGGACATGGAAAGGCGCGCAACTTTAGATATAGCTGCCGCCAGTGTTATCAGGACTGTCTTGAAACATTTACATCACCCTTACTGCAGACTGCCTTTTAACAATTTTGTTGTATTTCTTTGACACTTGAATTGTTTTGTTATCTTCTCATTTGGCACATATCATACATTCGTTTATTGTCTGTAATTAGGGGTCCAAGCAGCGTAGCTGCGGAACACTTTTGTTCTTGTTTGTAATATTAAGGGTGCTAGCCCGAAGGGCGAAGACCCTCACAGTTATTGTACCGGTTTATTCTTCTCTATTATTAATGGTCCTATTATTAAGGGTCCTTATATGACGCAATCATATACTGTTATCATAAAGTTTTATTATGCGATTGCGTCGTATGATGCAATCATATACTGTTATCGCTAAGTCTTATTTCTCTACTTTATTATTATTAGCCGCATTTTTTTGCCACCTTAACTGCGGTCGCAGTTTTGAGCATTTCGCTCCATTGCCACGCCAAAATGTCTGTTCGAATACCACGGACTGCGCTTGTACACAGCTAATTAATCCGTCCACTAGTTATTTTTTTAATTGCCTTTTTTACACGCTTAATTTGCCCATGGACCATGAACAGGAAGATAGGTTCAGCCCTCTGGTGGACCTTGATTGAAGGACCAAAATGAATCATACCCTTGTGTATACTGCTGTGAGGGTTGTGGTGGCATCTGTCCAGTAGAGGGTTCTGCAGGACCGTGGTGGGGAGGCATTCCACTAATGCCGCGGGTCGAACCAGGTGCTCTTGTATCATGGACTGCATACATCCAGAATCCAGTAGAGCCTGGTGTGTCCCCCCTTGCAACCTTACCGGAATGCGGTACGTCGTCCCTGGACCGGGGTAAGGGGTCGACATGCCGACAACACGGCATCCGCCAGCATCCCTCACCTGGCATTGGAGAGCTTCTCTGCGGGGTGGGGGAAGTTTGTGTGGGTGTCAGCTTCTCCTCCCCAGAAGTGTAACCCGGCCGCTCGCTCCGTGGTGCCGGCACTGGTCGCTGAAGTGGGCGGCCGCTCTCGGCTCGTCGGGGCGCGGGAGCAGGCGGTGTCTTGGGAACTACGGCCAGGTGGTCTTCTGCCAGGGCTACCGCCACGTTGAGGGTGGCGAGTTGGTGACGTCAAACCCAGGCAGACATCCTCGCCCGTCTTCGAAGGCCTCCAGCACCACATGCTCCAACATCCCCCCCAGGCCCCAGCTCCCCTGGTCGCAGCCACTGCGCGTAGGCAGCCTACGGTGTCAAAGGCCAGAGCCGGAACCGACGCCCTTGTTCTTCAGGGTTCAGCCCCAATCGGTCCCGTATAGCCCTGGCAACAGCCCCATAGTTGGCTGCCTCCAAGGCTGGAAGGCTGTGTGCTGCCAGATGCGCCTCACCTGTGAGGAGGGGAAGCAGGTGGTGGGCCCAGTCTTTCTCTGGCCACCCACACGTCCGATCTGTGCCCCACATTGGGGCGCCAAATGTGAGGTTCCTGGGCACAGACCGAGATTGACACAACAGTACCGGTTGGGATTCTGATCTGTGTATTTGAAAACTGCACGCAACAGCTGTTGCTGGTTGCTGGTTTCCTCCCCAGCGCTCTCCCACCTACTGCAAAGAAACAGACACTCATAAATAGCATTCCAACTAATCACCAGATTGAACTCACTGGGCTATCTATCAGTAGAATGCCTCACCACCACAGTCCTGTAGCGCCCTCTACTGGACAGATGCCGCCACAACCTTCATAACTGCCATCTAGTGACCACAATAAAATGTTTGTTAACATATACAGTGCCTTGCAAAAGTATTCACCCCCCTTGGCATTTTTCATGTTTTGTTGCCTCACAACCTGGAATTAGAACGGATTGTTTGAAGGTTTGCATCATTTTATCCACAGAACATGCCTACAACTTTGAAGATGTGATTTTTTTTATTGTGAAGCAAACAACAAATAGGACAAAATAACAGAAAACTTCAGCGTGCATAACTATTCACCCCCCTAAAGTCAGTACTTTGTAGAGCCACCTTTTACGGCAATTACAGCTGCAAGTCGCTTTGGATAAGTCTCTATGAGCTTGCCACATCTTGCCACTGGGATTTTTGCCCATTCCTCAAGGCAAAACTGCTCCAGGTCTTTCATGTTGGATGGTTTCCACTTGTGAACAGCAATCTTCAAGACTGACCACAGATTCTCAATTGGATTGAGATCTGGGCTTTGACTAGGCCATTCCAACACGTTTAAATGTTTCCCCTTAAACCACTCGAGTGTCGCTTTAGCAGTATGCTTCGGGTCATTGTCCTGCTGGAAGGTGAACCTCCGTCCCAGTCTCAAATCACTGGCAGACTGAAACAGGTTTTGCTCAAGAATATCCCTGTATTTAGCACCATCCATCTTTCCCTCGACTCAAATCAGTTTCCCAGTCCCTGCTGCTGAAAAACATCCCCACTGCATGATGCTGCCACCACCATGTTTCACTGTGGGGATGGTGTTCTTGGGGTGATGGGATGTGTTGGGTTAGCGCGTTTTCCTTGGTGGCCGAAAAGTTCAATTTTAGTCTCATCTGACCTGAGCACCTTCCTCCATACATTTGGGGAGTCGCCCACATGCCTTTTGGCAAACTCAAAACGTGCCATCTTATTTTTAACACTAAGTAATGGCTTTTTTCTGGCCACTCTTCCATAAAGCCCAGCTCTATGGAGTGTACGGCCTATTGTGGTACCATGCGCAGATACACCAGTCTCTGCTGTGGAACTCTGCAGCTCCTTTAGGGTTACCTTTGGTCTCTGTGCTGCCTCTCTGATTAATGCCCTCCTTGCCCGGTCTGTGAGTTTTGGTGTGCGGCCCTCTCTTGGCAGGTTTGTTGTGGTACCATGTTCTTTCCATTTGAAGATGATGGATTTGATGGTGCTCGGGGATCATCAAAGATTTGGATATTTTTTTATAACCCCACCCTGACTAGTACTTCTCAACAACTTTGTCCCTGACTTGTTTGGAGAGCTCCTTGGTCTTCATGGTGTGATGCCTCTTGCTTAGTGGTGTTGCAGCCTCTGGGACCTTTCAGAAAAGGTGTGTTTATACTGACAGATCATGTGACACTTAGATTACACACAGGTGGACTTCATTTCACTAATATTGTTACTTCTGAAGGTAATTGGTTGCACCAGAACTTTTGAGGGGCTTCATAGCAAAGGGGGTGAATACATATGCACATGCCAATTTCCAGATTTTTATTTTTAAAAATAATTTTTTATATATATTTTTTTCTCATTTCACTTCACCAACTTAGACTATTTCGTGCAGATCCATCACATAAAATTCAGATTAAAAAAACATTTAAATTACAGGTTGTAATGTAACAAAATAAGTAACAAGCCAAGGGGGGTGAATACTTTTGCAAGGCACTGTACATACGTTTACAAGATGATGCATTTCAGCACTGGCACTGACTTGGCACAACCCCACGGCAACATTGTAAGACACTGCGTACTGAATGTGAGTTAAGTTGTATCCGTTCAACGTAAAAAATTATTCTGGTGCCTTGAATTGGTCAGCAAAGTTAGCTAGTCGAGAGTATGTCCTGCTAACTGACCGTCTCTATAGCAACATTGAGCTTATGTCTGGCTTGCTGCAAAACAAACTTCTTTATTTGTTTAATGTAACTGGTGTAGCAGGATTGAAACGGCCAAATCCAACATTACAAAACATAACCATCTTGGTAAATTTAAAGATTGACGGTAATACTAAGACTTTTCCCACAAACCTTACAAAACAATGTTAAATGATATTTTAAAAGTTCCCATGCACGGTGGCTTATATTTTTTTATATTTTAAATAACATACCCTTAGATTTGATGATGCATTACGTTTCTGCACCAAATTAAGCAGTGTCTCTGAACACAAGCCTAAACCACAGACTCATTGCGATCCAATCACTCTAAACACTGACCACAATAAACTCTGAGTTCCCCAGCCCTATTCGGACAGGATTTGTTTCTCTAGGGGAGGTAGTTAATTTCTTTTGCAGTCCAGTAATTTAAATCCCGTCCAGGGCGCACATGTGGGTGTTTCTTCCCCACCTCCCCCGTGTTAATTCCAGCTGCAAAAACCTACTGTTTTTCAGCGCACTCAGTCGTCTGATATTTTTAGTCCTGTCCCGATGCAATGTCTATGTTTACGTGGTATTTTCTGCATCTCTCAAGGGATTTTTTTTGCCGCAATTTCAGTAGTGAAGCTGTCATGGAGGAATTTGAAAGGGGCTTCAACATTTTGATGGGTATGGATCCCCTTACACCCACATACTGTATATTCCCACTTGGCTGCCCATAAGAAAACAAAAAAAAAGATCGATCAGGAGTGCAAGATCCCGCATACTCGTACTAACATTGTAATATCAGCTATAGGTAAGCAATCTAGGCCACCCAGCACAGATTAAATATATTTTATTTGTACACTGGGTATGTCATTGTCCGTGTATCTGCCTACCAAAAGAACTAGAAATATGTTTAAAGTTGCATGGCATACGTTCGTAGTAGCTAGTGGAGAGCGTGCAGCGTATGAGAGACATGTCCATCCGGGGAGTATCTGAACATTTCATCCGATCCCCTGTAATTTCATATCGGCAAAAATCCTGTCCGGAACCTTGTGTTTTCTGAGGACCACGGCTAAATTGTTATCACCAACATCCCCCAGTAATATTAATCCCGTCTGAATCGCAACGATCACAAAGATCCGACCGCGCCAAGCATTTCAAAACTAACTATTCCCTTAGAATTAAAGCGGTTATGTAAGAATTACTACACACATTTTTCACACCGTTCAACTAGTTATTTTGGTAGGCCTTCACAGACAATGCCTACCGCCTGCATTACTAGTGTACAAATTAAATCAATTGAATCAATGAGCTGATGTGGTTTCTTAGTGCTTCACTTTTTGTCCTTGTGTGTTTCCCAACTGTCTTGATTGCTTGCCACGCCCTGATTGAGTTCCCCTGTTTCCCCTTCCTAGTCTAATATATAGTCTGTGTCTTCCCCTCACTCTGTGCCAGTTTGTTTGTACCTTTGTGTCTATGTTCCAGCGCTACCTATCGATCTCTCGTGAGTTTCTCCGGTTTTTTTCTCAATCCCTGCCTGCCTCTGTGACTACGCCTAGCCTTCTCCCTGTTGGATTTGTTTGCCTGTGTTAGATTGTCTTATCGTGTACCAACCTATTTTTTGGCAAGTAAAGACTGTGTTTTTTCTACAAAGAGTTGTGCGTTTGAGTCCTATTTTCTTGTGGTTCACCAGTCATAACAGCAACTACTGCGTAAATACACAGACACTGAATCCGGACAGGACTAAAATAAACACACTACCAACGATTGTGCTGAAAAACAATAGGTTTTTGCGGCTGGACTTATTACAGGGGGGAGGTGGGGGAAAAAACTAACTGTACATCTCTTACTCACCACTGCACTCTTCATGCACGTGTTGGTTGGCCAGCTTTGTCGGCCCGCAGACTAAATCATATATTCATATTGTAACAATGGCACAATTAAGCTGGTTCTGGGCCTAAGTAAGGTAAGCAGTCTTAACCAAAGATGTGTAAAAAAAAGTTTGTTAATTACAAATTATGAAACTGAACAAGAGGCAGACTTCGACCCAGATCATTGTGTTCGATTAGATATTAAAAAGTGCAAGTGCTTTTGGGTTACAGAATATATTCACTAACAATATAAGTCAAGCAAATACTAAATACAAAGCAGTAGCTACTCCATTCTGAAATCAAATAACAAAATACCATTGGCAATAGACTGCCACTAGTCATCAATACAAACGTCATTTTTAATAATCATAATATACACAATACACTTATTACAGCCACTCACCAATTAGGCAAACAATTCAGTCCTAAAATGCCGTTGGCTTGCCCCACACTCGGATCGTCTCTATAGTTACGAACACTGTTATCAGTTACGATAAGTAGGCAATACAGATCAATCATTCATTCCCATAAATACATGTCATATCGTACCATGATTACATTAATGCTAAACATACTTTCACTAGACTAATGCGATTGCCAACTGCATATAGAAGCAGCACGCTGTAAACAAAAGACTTGTAGTCCAACAGCACTCGAAACACGGAACTGCTTTATACCTGCGAGGCCGTTTTACTAAGCGCTCTCACCTGTGCACACCTTGACTTGTACTTGGGGCATGCAACTCTTCTTATTGCCACAAGGGTGTAATTTACCAAATATCCTATTTGGTTACAATATATATAAAGAAATTGTAGGTCTCCCACCATCTTATCTGTGTTTGTATATTCTTTTAAAAAACAAAAATTCTGTTTACGGTCACAGAGATTGTGCCTGTTATCAGTGTTAAGGGCCAACACAAAATTGTGAAAGACTGCCTTGCTGTTTGTGGCCCCTTTCATGTGAATTGACCTCCAACAGAAACTAAAACGGCAGGACTGGGTGCCTCTGGAAAATTTCAAAAACATTTTAAATGAAATGGATGACTCATCAATTGGACATTGTGAATGTTTTGTAAATGTCTAAATTGTCTAATTTATATGCTTCTTGTTGAGTTTGTGTTTTTTGCTGCTGCCTACTTGGCTAAGTCTCGTAAAATAGGTTTTTCATCGCAATGTGACTGATCTGGTTAAATAAAGGTTTCATAATAATAATCTAACATTGGCACAAGCATTCGCGACATGCGAACACTTTTTATATTCTAATGGTTATTTATTATTAAATAATTTTTAACCATACAATTTTTTTTTACCCAAAAAAAAAACAAAGACAATACATAAAACAAAACATAAAAACCATCATATGAATACAGCAGATATGTAAATATGCCAGGGGAGGGAATGCAAATTATAGAAAAACATACATAAAGACAATATTAAGAGACCACAGATGAGTACTTAACAGTAGTTTTCATTCCTTTCATATTAGTAGATGTCCTAATAGTATCCAAATAATGTTAGAGCTCTAAAAGAAGGTTTAGACATTCAAAATGTACAATTATGAATATGATATTTTGTAAGTAAAAAAAATAAGATTGACCATAAAACATTGGTTAGCTTTCTCCTTCTTGAAATCCAAAAAGCCAAAGAGTACATTTTTAAAAGTAAAAGAAAAATCAGTAATGATGTGATTTTTAACAAAATCAAGAACATCAGACTAATATTTTTCAGTATGTGAACATTTCCAAAATAGATGCAGAGCAGATTCAGGCATGGTAACACAAAATGAGCAACCAATATCAATGTCATTTTTGAGCCTTCTCAGATACATTTTAGCAGGGTAGAACCTATGAATCAATTTAAATGAAATTTCTCTTACTTTATTAGTTAACATGTATGTGGCAGGTAAAGGCCACACGTTTTTCCATGGAATGTTTTCCACAACTTTGTCCCAAAATAACTTTACAAAAAGTGTTGATACCATATCTAATTGGAAAAAAAGCTCGAATACATACTATTACTACACTTACGAGAATTTTAAAAACAAAGTTTGCCTATTACGGTGTCATAAACTCTGTAGATGGAACAACTGATATACTTAAGGATGAGTCTCTTAGCAATATTAGTGCACCAGAAGGAATGGCATCAAAAACAAATCGCATACTCCTGAGGAGGCACTTGAAATTTAGCAAAACATTCTAAATAATTCAGTACGTGACCTTCCAAGTGAAGCAGCTGACCCACCAAAATAATATTATTATTATTAAACCAGTTTTCAATGAATAAATAGCAATTTGGATAAATTGTATCTCTGTTGTTCCAAATAAAGTATTTATGAGGAGAGAAGTTGTGTTTAAATAGGAGAGCCCAAGCCAAAAGAGATTTCTTATGAAAGTTTGATCATTTGATGGGAACTTTCAGAATACTGTAGTTGCACTGTAAAACTAATTTCAGGCCACCAATTTTATAAAAAATATGATTGGGGGTGAAATTCCATAAGGAAGTGGAGTTATTCATACACTGTCTAATCCAGTTGATCTTAAAAGTGTTGTTTAAAGTTGTAAAATCTAAAATGTTTAATCCTCCATACTCATACTATTCATTATAACAGATTTGTTTATGTGTGTTTTATTTTTCCAAACAAAATTGCGTTCTCAGCGGATAAGGATAGGTTAGTCAAGAGATGCCCTCAGCATTTGAGAGAAGACATCTTCCTGTTAACGATAAATCTCTCTTTAACCACATATAACAAATTTTCTTTGTCTTTTCAATGATCGGCTCAAAATTCAAGGAACATCTTACAGAATCATTTTTTGTAATGATTACACCCCAATATGTGACTTGATTCTTAATTGGGATACCAGATATGGATAACAATTCACAATTCTTAATAGGCATTCATTCACACTTATTCATATTTAAACACAAGCCAGAAGCTTTGGAAAAATTCTTAACAAGCTCCAAAGAACGAGGAATTTGAGCAGCGTCTTTTAGGAAGAGGGTTGTATCGTCTGCCAGTTGGCTGATGATGACCTGCCTGTCCACAACCACCACACCCTGCAAATCACTATCAAAAATGTAAGTAGCAAAAAGTTTGGCAGCAATCAAGAAGAGATAAGGGGAGATTGGACAGCCTTGTCTTACTCCGCTGTAAAGGTTGAATCTAGGAGAGGTACCATATTTGAATTTAATTGAACTAGTACCGTTGTTATAAGAGTTTCGCTAGTTTTAAAAAAAAGTCCCCGAAACCACACTTTGATAGAGCTTTCAGAAACCTACATTAGTTGTTTTATATGCATGCAGAGAGTGAGTGACGTGTTCATCCGATCCCCTGTAATTTAATATTGGCAAAAAGGGTTGTCTGGATCCATGTGATAAGTACTGAGGAGCATGCTTAAATTGTTATCTCCCTCGGCCCCCCATAATAGTGTAAAACCCTTCTATGTGGGTTTAAACGATCTGGTCCTAGAGTCAGACCACTGAGAACAAACACACCACAACAGATCTATGGCAAAAGACATATATTTTATTAGTTCATAGGCAACACAGATTATGATTGATCCCAGACGGCAGGTCCTCCCAGGCAGGGAGGGAAACAAAATGCTACTGAGCATTCAGCACAGAGCACAACACCACAACTAAAGGCGTCTGAGCAATGGTAGAGGCAATACCTTAAACTACTCGCCAACTCAAGGTCTCTAATAAAACCTGCAAAGCAGCAGTACAAACAGCATGCAATAACTAATCCACACAACGAGAACTAGCCTCAGACATTAAATTAACACCAGGAACCTCCCTCCCCCAAATGCGTTTTATACCTAAAACGCCACTAGAAGGCTACATGTACTAAGACACACATTAATCAGATGTACTGATTAAAAAGGCACGTAACTTGCCAGTCCTTCAAGACCCCCCCCGAGGGTCTAGGCTTTAGTGCACCGTCTGACGTTGCTCCGTCGTGTATTTTGCAGGAGCCCCGGTGGGGAAAACTGTTCGTCAGAGTTGGTGCCGATCAATGGAGCGAAGGCGACAAGCCGAGCGCTTCCAATTTGTGACAGGTAGCAGGGCACACTCCTAATTACAGTCCCACTCTACCTTACTACAATCCCCCCACTTTTAGGCTGCCGGTGAGCCTAAATGTTCACGAACGGCACCCTCCCCTGGGACGAGTGCTAAATCCCGTAACTTAGTTTCTGTAACAGAACCTCCGCTTACCTGTCTCACACCCTTGATTCTTTTCCGGCTTTGCTTTAAAACCCTTCCAGAGTCTGATTAAGTCCAACTAGCAGGTGTGCCCCATTAACAATTAGTCTGTGCCTAGAATTTCCAAAGAAGGAATCCACATCTAGAAAATGCATTTTGATGATCAAATGCATTGTGATGCGTCACAGTTATTAGATTGACCGCCTTAGCGCGCACAAGTGTACTGCAGTCCAGACCCTATTACCACTGCAGTGGTGTTGGAACTGGGGGTACACGGGATCTTTGGCCCCCCCACTTTTGAGATTCGACATCCCATCGAGAGGAGCACAATATAGTGCGTTCACATTTGCAGCAGTGAGGCGAGCACCTTTTTCTACCTATCAGAATTTTGCTGTCTCTGCAGTTGCTGGGAAGAAAATTTTATGCTTTCAACTATTTTTGGTAGTCAGAAGGACTAGCTACTAATTTCAAATGACAGGGAAATTGACCAATTATATCTTCCTTATAAATGGGTGGGCTTTGTTACCACTAACCTTAAGGCAACTTTTTGGGCCAAGCTTTATGAGATCGCTACATAGGCTGCTCACACATGAAGAGCGGCTAGCATATTACGAATGAGCAAGCTTTTAAGCTTTTAGGCTGAATGCTTACAACCAATTTGTACGCAGTTCATGAGTTACATGTCAACACTGGTCCTCCCGATCTCATCACTTTTTACAATAGCAAATTCATAGAAAATGTTAATAATAAACAATGCAAATGTGAATTTTCTGTTGAATAGCTTACAAATTTTCAGAGGAGAGACCAACACCCATAATTAACCAAAATCAGAATAGATATATCCATTATGAGCCTGCGTTAGGTGTGCAGGGCACAACCCCAGATTCTCCGGAAAGTACCCCATCTTGCACCCCCCACTCTTGTAGTCGTTATGGCACCGCTGCTGCTAGATTGGCAGTGCTGCTCATTGGCGGACATACAAAGTAGCCTACTATCGTTTATTTTTATTTTTGTTCTCTAAGCTCTATATAGTTGCACGTATTAAATTAATTTAATAAGTACTAAAATCACTCAGATTATCCACAATGGCAGTAGAGCTTAAACAAAGTGGAATGAGGGTCATCCAAACAGCACTGTGTAAAACTCTTGCTGTAATAGCTTGGGCATTATAACTTCACTGCATTATTTTCTATTCTTTCACATGCATTTCAACACACTATTAATTACCAGAATCATATTGTAGAAATACTTGAACTCCTTCACTTGACCAGGGTGGGTCATGACCGAAAGAACGAGATCGCGGATACAAGCGGCGGAAATGAGTTTCCTCCGGAGGGTGGCTGGCATCTCCCTTAGGGATAGGGTGATAAGTTCAGCCATTCGTGAGGGACTCGGAGTAGAGCCGCTGCTTCTTTGCGTAGAAAGGAGCCAGTTGAGGTGGTATCTAGTAAGGATGCCACCTGGCCGCCTCCCTAGGGAGGTGTTCCAGGCACGTCCAGCTGGGCGGAGGCCGCGGGGCAGACCTAGGACCAGGTGGAGGGATTATATCTCCACACTGGCCTGGGAACGCCTTGGAATCCCCCAGTCAGAGCTGGTTAATGTGGCCCGGGAAAGGGAAGTTTGGGATGCCCTGCTTGAACTGCTACCTCCGCGACCCGACGCCGGACAAAGCGGATGACGATGATGATGATGATGATATTGTAGAAATAAACGTAGTTTATGGGAAATGGGGGTTATTTTGAAGGCACGGTTGATGTGGAATGGACTAATCTATTCAATTGGAATGCAATTTATGACAATGTAATACAATATATTTTATTCATCCTAACAGCTAACTGTATTTCCGAAGATCTAAATCCATAATGTGGTATATTTAGTGTTAAAAGTAGATACTTTTTTATAGTCAAGTATTTGTAATCAATATTAAAAGTTAGTAGGTAAGCATACCATATTTTACTATTAGTTTTAATTAACAAGAAGATCAGAGAGAATTGGAGGAGACATAGTAGGGGGATGAAGCATTGGTGAGCAGATGCATGGACACTTAAGGTCACCAAATGGAGACAGAACAGGGAAGGAGTGCAAGAAGTTGAGAGCATTAAAAGCAAGCATAGTAAATAAACCTTAATGATTATAACAGAAAAGATTAGCATTTTGAGAACAACAGATGCTTGGGGTGAACAAACCAATAAAGAGGGGGCCGTTTGTAAATCGGAGACTAGAGGGATACTAAAAGGTTCCCAGTAAGGAGATGTCCTTGGGTGTTTGAGAACAAATGCGGTCACTTGGAAAAGTGGGGAGTGACCTAAGATTGGGGATGTTGACTTGAATGTAATATGTATAAAAAGGCTAACTGTGAATGTACAATTCAGTTGATATCTGCAGACTCACTCGGTCTTATTCTATGCCGAATGAAACCTACTCTTCTAAAACTGGCTTTCGACTTCCAGTATTTTGTATCTAGGGATGTAATCTCTTCTAATTGAAAAGACACAACATATTTGGCTCTGCGAGTATGAGGGGGAAAAAAAGAAATAATTTGTCTGTAACTGAATACTGACAAACTCGTGGCACGGAGCACACAAACAGCAGAATAGGAAAAAGGTGAGCAGCTTTAAGTTTCTGCGTTAATAATTTGTGTGTTCTGGATTGTAAGTCTCTTTTAACAGTAAGAATACATTTCTACCTTAAAGAACAAAATGTATACTGATATTGCGGAATTTTAAGGTCATAGCGCGAAGAGCTTCTTTGTTTTGTGCATGCATGTAATTGAGATAGGATTAACAAATAAGATTGTAGTGAGACCTGGGGAAGGTACGACACGTAGTGAGACCTGGGGAAGGAACTACGAGAATAAGATTGTAGTTTGCTTGGGGAAAGTCCTACACGGAGGACTGATCTGAACCGCGATTTTTTTCCATTCCACCCATAGACATTACAATGTGCTATCAGAAGACTGTTATTAATCCGTTAATATAAAAAAGTTACCTATAGTTTAAGCTGGCTCAGTTTGTGATTAACGTGGATAAAGTCTACCATTATGCGGGAGGTATACTCTCTCAGTAAGTCACTATTAAAAAACAGGAAACTTTTATAGTTCTAAAAATGTATGTATAGTTCTAGAGGAATGCACAGTGCACGGTCGAGGGAATTATGGAGTCTCCATTGGGGCTTTAATGATTTGGGGGTTTGAATGGCATTGAATTTGCATATGAGAAAACAGATTGCCCCTGGTGAAAAAAAAGTATACTTATTTTGTACTAAATCTATAGTACGTATAGTGTACTTACTACAGAAAAAGTACACTTTTCTGGATATACTTTAGTATATCTTAAGTTGATCTAAATTCATGCTATTTTGGAACAAATTATTACTACTTAAAGGTGCAGTATGTAGTTCTAGAGAATTGGGGAAAAAAGTGCAAGAATTTGAATCACAACACTCAAAAAAGCCAACCTCCTGAGTCTTTGGTCCCTCCTATCCCTCTCAAAGGCCCATCCCACACATGCCCGTGTGCGCTCTGACTTGTGTTGTGCATATTTTTGGTTCTCACCAACAATGCATAAAGCGATGTCTGATTCCAAGGTGAGAAACAAAAGAATCCCGAACGTCTGATCGTAAATGCTCTAAAACTGAGTGGTTCACACCAAAGCAACGAGCAGAGACACAAATGACCGTTTCCATATTAACAACATACAGTCAGCTAACGTTAACAAAAACTATTTTATAATTGTATTCCCCTGTTAGTATGAGCAAGTGCATGACACTCGTTTTTATTTACCTGCGATTGGCACCATAGCTACTATACGTTGCTGAGTATATCCAACATATGCATATAAACGAATAATGCCTTTTTGACAAATCTGGTGCGATACTTCCTAAAGTTCTAAAACTGCACTTGGCGATTTGACAAGCCAAGTTTTTTGCGGCGACATTCAGCCACCTTGCAACTAGTTCACACCGCTGCTACTTTTGTCTGCGACGCGAATTGTTACAACAAGCTTGTTTGGAGGGTGACGCTGTAAGCAGTTACCTAGGAGTGTTTACGCGAGGTGATTGACAGGCAGGTAGCCCTTACTCCTTGCAAAAAACTCCCCTGATTGGTTAGGGATAGGCGGGCGTCCCTAGATTTTTTAAAAGCTGAACACAGGGCCCAGGGCGCTCACATGTAGCGCACCCTCTCTCCGAGCGTTTGGTTTAATGATATCCTCCAGGAGGTACATATGTAATAAACGTAAAAAAACATAAACATTTTTTATTTATTGCTACAAATAGAAACTTACATACTGCACCTTTAAGTTGTACTTGAAATACTTAAAGTGTAATAAAGATGCACTTAAATATAAATGTATTACAATTTAAGTAGTGTTAGTGTGTTAATTTGGAACAACTAATGGTAAACTAAAAGTATGCTGAAGTACACCTTTTTTTATAATGCAAGATGTGTACATTAGCATATTAAAAGTATACTTAAACTATATCTATAATCTACTTCTAGTACACTATCATGGACTTTTAAAGTTGTTACTAGTGTAATAAAGACGCACTTAAATATAACCTGATTTCAGACAGAAGTTCCAGGGAATTTCGCCATTATAGTTTCTGAAAACCAAAAAAAAGAGAAGGGGTATTTACATTTAGATAAAAACAAAGACTTACGGTTTTTCACATTAAAGAGAACCTATACATATATACCAATTACAGCATCCAACTTCTTAGCATCCAGTTTTTGTTTTGTGGACGAGGCTTTTCCTACAAAAAAAGATGTACTTCAGCATACTTTCAGTGTACTATTAGTTGTTCCAATTTAGCACACTAACACTACTTAAATTGTAATAAATTTATATTTAAGTGCATCTTTATTACACTTTAAGTATATCAAGTAAAACTTAAGTAGTAATAATTTGTTCCAAAATAGCATGAATTTAGATCAGAGGTGCACAACTTATTTTTACCAAGGGCCGATTACACATAGACACCTACACCAGAGGGCCACAAATTTTTACATTACATTTTTTTAGACTTACCCACATCAATTTGTAATATAGTACGCTACTATAATGTTATTACATACCATCAGGTACTTCCAAGAAATATCTTGGTCAGTGGGAGATATTGCAGCGCTTCTCTGACACCAACTGATTAATGTAAGGCTCCAGTGAGGTGGTCGCAAGTCTGAGCACCGCCTGCAGGTTCTCATCAGTTAGTCTTGTTCGCAGGGGAGATTTAGTCAGCTTCATTAAGGAAAACATTTGTTCACATATGTAAGTGCTTCCAAACATGGAGATCCACTTCAGTGCATTTGCAAAGAGATTGGGAATCTGTTCCCTGTCCAGGGCTTGATAAAACTCTAGGAGCATCATCTCCCTGTGCTTACTTCTCATTGCTGCAGAGCACTGGAGTTCAATTATTTCAAGTTGTATTTCACCAGTTACAGTTTCGGTACCTACAGAGAATGGATCTACAAGTAGTCTGAAGCAGCCTGTTCATTCCTGAACTGCCCAAATCTCCGAGTGAACGCCTGTCTCATGTCTTCAAGCACACAGCTGTGTCGACTCCAGTTATAGTCCTTGTGAGTAAAGGCCTCTTGGCATGTTGGAAAATGTGTCAGATTTCCTTTCTTTAATTGGGTTGCAAAGAGATTAAGTTTAATTTCAAATGCACAAACAGCCTCAAACAAGTGGCAAATCAATCTGTCTTTCCCCTGCAGTTTTAAATTGAGATAATTTAAGTGTCCAGTTAGGTCTGTCAAAAAGGCCAGATCAGCAATCCAGTCAGTGTTTTCCGTGACTGAAGTGTCTTTTCCCTTCTGCTGTATAAACAGCTTGATTTCATTTCGCAGCGCAAAAAATCTTTTCAAAACATTGCCACGACTCAGCCATATCACCTCTGTGTGATAGATAACATCCCCATAGACTGCACTGATGTCTTCGAGAAAAGACTGAAATTCTCTGTGATTTAGTGATCTTGCACGGATAAAATTAACAGTAGATACAACAGTCCATTATATCTTTAAATTGTAAATGTTTTCCACACAATGTCTCTTGGTGAATTATGCAGTGGTAGTGTTTAAGTTGCGCTGGAGGTCTGGTCCCAGGTGCCTCTTCAGGTATCCGATGAAGCCATTCGTCTCACCAATCATAGAGGGAGCGCCATTGGTTGTTTCGGCTGATAGCTTGCTCCATGGGAAATTTAAGTCCTCCACTGTTTTTTTGAATGCATTAAAGATTTCTAACCCAGTTGTTCTACCATACAAGAGCACTACTGCTGCAAGTTCTTGATAGATTTGGCATGTACCAGTGACACCACGGATAAATATTGAGAGCTGTGCTGTATCGGTATTGTCTGTGCTCTCATCCAAAGCAACAGAAAAATAAGTGAGGTCATTTATTTAGCTTTTTAACTGGCAGTATGAACTGTTGGCCATATCAAAAACGCGTCGCTGAATGGTTGTTCTTGAAAGACTAATGTTTTTAAAGGCATCTTTGGCCTCTGGGCAAAGCACATCACAAACCTCCATCATACAGTTTTTAACAAATTCGCCGTCAACGAAAGGGCGAGCAGGTTTTGCGACGAGTTTAACAATCCTGTAGCTAGCAATGCTACATGCTTCAGACTCCTTTCGTCTCTTTTTGAACACGCCTTGTTGACTCACCAGTTGCTTTTTTAGTGCTTCAATCTTTTGCTTTCTGTCCTCACCTTGTAGATCACTGAGTTTTGGGTGTTTTGTTTCATAATGTCTCCATAAATTATATTCCTTTGCCACTGCCACACATTCCAAACACACCAGGTATGAGAAAACGCCATGGTTTGTTTCATAAATAAAGTACTTGGATGTCCATTCTGGGTTAAATTTCCTATATTCGAGATCAACTTTTCTTTTTTTACTCGTACTAGGTTTTGAGAAAGACATGCTACCACTGAAGTAACTTGGATTAACCCATTTATAGCTGTCGCATTTCAGTTTTGTTGCCCCAGTTTTTGGCGATAGCCTTCCAAAAGAAAATATAGAATTGCGCGCTCATGACAGTTTGTGATGACTATAGGCAGGAGCATGATTCAAATGTTTGAAAGGCGGCAGTGTTCCGCATTTTCATGAAACTGTACAACGAACTTGACATGCCAGCTATATTTATTTTAAAATGCGTCAGTACTTTCTTTAGCGGGCCGGATAGAGAGTCTTGCCGGGCTGTGTTTGGCCCGCGGGCCGTATGTTGTGCACCCCTGATTTAGATCAACTAAAGTATATCCAGAAAAGTGTACTTTGTCTGTGTTAAGCACACTATACTTAGTATATATTTAGTACAAAATAAGTATACTTTTTTTTCACCTGGAAAGTCTCTATTTGAGTTAGGCTAGTAAACATTTGTGGAATAGCTATATTATGTTAAATACCGATGTTCTGGTGTGCAGTCATTTTTATTTTATATATATTTTATTATGAACACATATCAATATTCTGTTTATTACATTATATTGGTTTCCAGAAATCAAATATTGTTGAGATAATTGTGATAACAATATTCACGTAAAATACAATACAAAATAATGAATACAAAATAATTGCTTTTAGGGGCTTTAAAGGTGCAGTATGTAGTTCTAGAGAATTGGGGAAAAATGGCAAGAATTTGAATCACAACACTCAAAAAAGCCAACCTCCTGAGTCTTTGGTCCCTCTTATCCCTCTCAATAGCCCATCCCACACATGCCCGTGCGCGCTCTGACTTGACTTCATGAGCCTGAGCAAGGCAGTGTTTCATGAATCATGTGTGTGTTGTGCATATTTTTGGTTCTCACCAACAACGCATAAAGCCATGTCTGATTCCGAGGTGAGAAACAAAAGAATCCCGAATGTCTGATCGTAAACGCTCTAAAACTGAGTAGTTCACACCAAAGCAACAAGCACAGACACAAATTACCGTTTCCATAGTAACAACACACACAGTTAGCTAACGTTAACAAAAACAATTTCATAATTTTATTCGCCTATTAGTATGAGCTAGTGCATGACAATTGTTTTTATTTAGCTGCAATTGACACCATAGCTACCATACATTGCCGAGTTTATCCAACATATGCACGTAAACGAATAATGCCTTATTGACATAAATCTAGCGTGATACTACCTAACGTTGTAAAACTGCACTTGGCGATTTGACAAGCCGAGTATTTTGCGATGACATGCAACGACTTCAGCCACCTTGCAACTACTAGTTCACACCGCTGCTACTTCTGTCTGCGACGCGAATTGTATCAACAAGCTTGTTTGGAGGGTGACGCTGTAAGCAGTTGCGTTGGAGTGTGCACGTGAGGTGATTGACAGGCAGGTAGCCCTTACTCCTTGAAAAAGCTCTCCTGATTGGTTGGGGATAGGCGGGCGTCCCTTTAAAAGCTTAATACAGGGCCCAGTTCGCTCATATATAGCGCACCTTCTCTCTGAGCATTTGGTTTAATATCCTCCAGGAGGTATGTAATAAACGTAAAAAAACATAAAAAATTAAATCTATTGCTAGAAATTCAAACTTACATACTGCACCTTTAATGTCATGCAGGAGTTCATGACGTTCCTGACGTCTTGTAATCTTTAGGACTGTGGGGATATTCGCAACCGAATTTGTACATTTTAAATGTAATTTAAATCAACATACTAACCTTAGACTTTGCAGTCTTGGATGTTTTCATAGAACTGGCAGCTGTTGTACCATCCAACTATGTAGGTCTTCTCACTTCTAAGCCTCCCTCTTCACCACCACATCTGGAAAATCATCTAAGAAAAAAGTCTAACATATTTGTAGTGCCTACGTAGATAACTTTCTTAGCAATTTATAATTAAATCGTTATGATGGGGTAGTGTACAATTTAAGAAAAACATTTAATGCTCAGTTCTCTTTAATCATGCATGTAATCTTGGAGATATTATTAATATTTCCTATTGCCTATAGTTGTTGGTCTAGATATCACACATGTAGCTTTTTTAGCTAACCAGTAGAAACATAAGCTCGATTAGCTACATAGCTAATGTTAGCAAAAGTACAACTCACACAACAAGCTAGGAAAACTACATCAACGCATATTAAATGTAAAAATGCTGTGCCAGTGGGTGCTAAGAGATATGGTTAACTAATATTGGCTTTGAACTTCAGCTTGTCATGTCCCACAGTTCTGAGAGACGACAGGACTAGGGGTATAAGCAATAGCAAGCTTTAATCAATAAAGTAATAAATACAGAATAACAATGTCATCAAACGATATCAAAGGGTAACACCACGCCTACACCAGTCCGCTGTCCTGCACACACACACACCGTCCCAGTATACCGAATCCCACCCATTGGGAGGGGTGCGCCCTCCTTTTATACAGTGGTAGAATACAAGATAAAACAACTGGACGGAGGAGTCATTGGTTTAGACTTTTGATCCTCCCTTGTTGGTACGCAGGCTCAGTCCTAAGCCTCTAAGCACTCCAGATGGGACCAGTCCTGAGGTGTTGTACCACACTTATGAGTGCGCTGTAAGGGAGGGGGAGAGAGTCTACAGAGATAGTAACAATGACCATTGACAGAGCAGGGAGTGCAAGAAGACCTTAAACCAACAGATCGGAATGTGTAGGATGGCCCTGCTAAGACACAGCATACCATATATGGAATTACGTGGTCACACTATAAACATAACTAAGTGGTCTAAGAGACACACCATATACATGTAACTAAATGGTTTAATACACAGCATATAATACATGTAACTAAATGGTTTAATCTTAACAAGCTTCTAGAATTTCTCGCTAACAGTCAAACTTCCCTCCAGAGATCAGGATTTTAGTTGCAATTGCTTGCCAGGTTCTTTCCTTCTGGTTGGCAAAGACCACTCAATCCAGCGGTCTTCCGACTCTAGGTTATTTCCCAAAAATGTCATAGATTTGTGACTCCTTGTTTCAGTAAGAAAAAATGGCAAGTGGCACAGCTAATCGGAGCTTGTGATTGGACACCCAGTATTGGAGCTGTTTTGTTTAAAAAATACTGCTCTATGATTGGCGCTCCTTACTGAAATGACCAATTGAAAAAAAAATACATTTATAGTTTCTATTATATTTAAAATTGTAAAATGTCTTAAGTATACTAAACTACATCTTTAAATCAATATACTTTCAAATATTTCATTGCAAGTATGCTTTATTTTAATATACTTTATTAAGTGTATTATAATACCATTTTAGATTAAATGTATTTTAAGTGTACTTTCAAATAATTCACTGTAAGTATACTCTATTCTAATATACTTTATTGAAAGTGTATTAAAATACAATTTTAGATCAAATGTATTTTAAGTGTAATTCACTGTAAGTATACTCTATTTCTAATATACTTTATTGAAAGTGTGTTAAAATACAATTTTAGATCAAATGTATTTTAAGTGTACTTACAAAAAGTAACATTATAGTGTGCTTTTAAGTAGTGCTAGAAGAGGAAAGTATACTTTCTGTAGTAATCTGTAGTTTACTTTTAATACAAAAAGTATACTTATGTTTCACTTGGGGCGTAAGCATATTGACAGGCAGTAATGATATTTTTACTCAGGAATTAGTTATTGTGAGATATGTTGTGATAACTGGTGAGGGCTCTGCCCCAGTCTGCCACCCACGCACCATTGAGAAATACCATCAGTGATCCCTCCACGTCAAACAGCTGCCACTACACTTGGGAGACTCCAACTTGCATCGCCTCCCACCTCTCACAGACCCCAGTGCCAAAGTTGATTTACTTCGTAAGAGCCTGACTGCAAAACCTGACACACATGTTGACTCACTAGACACAGACAGACTGTCCTGTCAGGAGACTGGTGTTGTCGGTGGGTCTTTAACAACCACCTCCTGACACAGGCCTCCAAGAGGTTCCCTAGGGCTGATGTCCACTTTGCAGACCAACTTCTCCCTGGTTGGCCCATCACCAGGTAGAGCGAGAAACTCTGGCGGCACTAAAAAGTGCATACCTTGTATCCCCTCTCTCACACGGAGCTATTGAAGACATTCTGTTTTCCATGTTAATGGAATGAATGCAGTTGACAAGAAAGTTGAAAATAAGTGAGGGAATATATATATCCATCCATCCATCCATTTTCCGCCGCTTATCCGGGGCCGGGTCGCGGTGGCAGCAGGCTCAGCAGGGTATTCCAGCCGTCCCTATCCCCAGCAACGCTTTCCAGATCCTCCAGGAGGATCCCAAAGCGATCCCAGGCCAGACGAGATATATAATCTCGCCAGCGTGTTCTGGGTCTACCCCGGGGTCTCCTACCAGTAGGGCGTACCCGGAAAACCTCCAACGGGAGGCGCCCAGGAGGCATCCTAATCAGATGCCCGTACCACCTCATCTGACTCCTTTTGACGCGAAGGAGCAGCGGCTCTACTCCGAGCTCCCTCCGGATGACCGAGCTCTTTACCCTATCCCTAAGGCTGAGCCCAGCCATCCTACGGAGGAAACACATTTCAGCCGCTTGTACTCGCGACCTTATTCTTTCGGTCACTACCCAGAGCTCATGACCATAGGTGAGGGTTGGAACGTAGACCGACTGGTAAATCGCGAGTTTCGCCTCAGCTCCTTCTTCTCCACGACGGTCCGGTGCAACGCCCGCATTACTGCTAATGTTGCACCAATCCGCCTGTCAATCTCATGCTCCATTTTTCCCTCACTCGTGGACATATACAGCACTGTGCATAAGTTTTAGGCAGGGGATGCTGTTTTGAAGGCGAAGGGTGGTCACACCAAATGTTGATTTGATACAGATTTGCTTTTCCCTCACTTTGTATTTTATGAATTGATAAAAAAATAAACAATTAACATTTATATATGTATTTTTTTTTCTAACTTTAAAGACATCACACCTGCCTAAAACTTTTGCACAGTACTGTATATACTGTATATACATAAAAAAAGAGAATTCGTAGCTATTTCAGGCCAAGCTGCTTTGTTAGCTTAATTACATTTTAGTTGTTTATGCCCTTTTTACTAACTCAATAGAACCAGTGTTTGGGAAACTGCTAAATAGTTCTTGGATTTCTGAGCTTAAATCTCTCGCTAGGTGATTCAATTCAGTACCTTTCACCACACTGCAAAGACCATCAATAATGGAAAAGGGATCATAACCAGTAATTGTATATAATTTGGTATCATTACGTTGGAGACTGTTATTAGAACAGAAAAACGTGAGTGCAAGACATAATTGGAACAATTTAAATAAGTTTTTGAGCAGATTTCAATAGTGCTTTATCACCACTTATTCACAGCCTTTTTAAAAGCTCATGTAAGTTCATGGTTTGTTGTTAACAGACATCATACTGTTAACACCGTTTTAACTATTGACATTAAAAACTGTCTTGATCGTAAATATAGAAATATGGAAGGCAATTTTCTTGAAATTTTATATTTCTATTTTGATGACAACTATTCTGACAATAAAGTGCCTAAGTGAATGCTTTGTTGTCAAATCAGAGTGGGTTAGAGCAGCGTGATCAAAACGTCAACGAAACCGTCACCTTCTGATAAGGATGAAGAACAAGATGACTCAGAACACACTGCACTAGAGACACATGGTTATAGCCTGTTCAGGCTCAACCAGTCCACATAGGCACGTTGATCCTGCAGAGGGAAAAATACCGGTAAACTGTTTATCTATTCCTAAACTTAAGGCAATGGCTTGTTCAAGTTGAATTTTATATTTGAGAACACATTTTAAACACCGAAATAATCCCAAAACTAATGCCCCTGTGGGTTTTTGTTTTGAGAGTGACAAACTATCCCTGTCTGTTTGCACAGCTTGCCACAGAGATAAACATGGCTTCATCCTGTATGTCAATACAGCTACCAAAAGGAAAGCCTGTGACCAGAGATGGAGAATATAGATTGCTGCAAAACAAACGCAAGATGGAGAGACTAGTGCACAGAAAAAATGCAACCTGATTCATTCACTGAGGGAACATCAGCATTCTTGGAGAAAACATAAAAGATTATTTTGCCAAGTGGGGAACCCTTCCTTCTCTGTACATTTGGTGCTGCAGAGATGAGATAGCCAGAGGTGCAGACAGGCATAAAAACTCAAAGTGGACTTTGAAAAGCTTGACTTCAAATCACAAAATGGTACATCCTTACTAGCAACACTTCAACAACTATGCAGATGTTTAGAAATGCACCAATGCATTGGTGAGAGACCTGTAATCAGTGAGGTCATTGACTAATTCCATTGGTTTGAGTACCAAACGTGACGAGTCCCCAAAATAATTTACATGTGTGGCTTGGTTAAAATAAATACTTAACATTTAATCTGCATTTGAAGAGAATGACCTTCAATGAGTGGAAGCAGCTGGCCAACCCATTGAACAAAGAACCAGTTCTTGACTGGATTATTAAATAAAAAATGATTGAACACCCTAATATTGTTTTTTTGATTTACCTATCGCAGGTTGCACACATCTTTTTATAAGCTTTCTGTGAATATAAAGGTCTATGCAGCCTGGCCACTCGAGGCTAATGTTGCGATGACCCCTAGAGACAGTTGAAATCATGGGAAAAAATTTGCTTTATGACCCTTAAGCGTCTTGACAACATAGACAGTGCGTTTAGTAGCTCGCTAATTATGATATTTGTGAACTCCAATCAGAGTTTGGAAAAATTTTAATACCAGCATCAACCCTATAATCTGCGTGTATGCAGGTACATGACAAACTGTATTTTCTTATTATTATTAGTATGGTCAAAAAATCTGAAATACAAGCAATAAGCCCACATGTAATTTATTAAAAATAATAATAATAATACATTTAATTTGTAAAGCGTTTTTCATTGTAAAAACAATCTCAAAGCGCTACAACATTAAGATTACATAATAAAATGTATACAATATTGATAAATGCTAAAAGCGGAAAAACAGAGAGGAATTGAAAAATAAAAAAATAACACTAAAACACAGCTAGCAGAAGGCGTTCTTAAATAGAAAAGTTTTTAGGCCTGTTTTAAAACAGGATAAGAGTCTGTGGCATCCTCAGATGGTCTGGGAGGGCATTCCACAGACAGGGGGCTGCAGCACTGAACCGGTCACCCATTGAGCAGAGCTTAGTTTTGGGGGTAAAGAGAAGCAGGCTGTCATTTGTGTGACAATTTGTTCAGTAGCACCATGATATTAACCAGTTGACAGAAGGCTTATATGATAGAAGAGTTTAACCTCTTTAGCACCATATCTAGCAGTTAAACTTAAATATGGAAGCCTATAAGGGACTTTATTAAAATTATAATGTAAACTTGAAAATGAAAATGTAATTCCACAATAGCATTATAATTTCCCACGTGTTATTTTAGTCAAAATGTAAATGAAAATGAAATAATCCCATTTGTATTTGCATTTCACATGCTCCTCTGGGCATTCTATGTCAATACTAAAATGTAAAGGAAAAGCTGTTAGACGTTTCATTTTCAAAGTCGTACCCCGCAGTAATACGAACAATATTCAAATCTTTAAATTCAAATATGAAAATTCAAATGCAATACAAGCAATGTAGCCTAATTATCCATTTGTGCAAGCATTATTTGTGTCACAATTAAAATTGAAATGCAGTTGTCTAACAATTTGAAAATGAAAAGGAAATGGCATTTGACATTTAATTTTCAAAGACAATCTTTTGTACTACACTGTGGAGTGGACAACATTCAAATGCAATAAGCGAATCAGCGCTACTAGTCTATTGCATTTACATTTACATGTCACCACGCTCTCTTGGGGTCAACATTAACAGTAAAATGCAATCTGTCATTCCTCTCATCAAATAGGGTCTTTAGTTTGGACGTCACTTGGTTGCTTGCGAACGTTTACAAGTTTTAGCAACTTGTTGCTGACCCTCAAAATCTATAATTTATAATAATAAAGTGACATTAGGTTTGTGTTAGAAACTTTTTTAAATTACTTAAATATGCTGTTTGCATAAGTATTCAACCCCTGTGCTTTGGAAGCTACAAGTTGACACAGATGAAAGGACACGTAGTTGACACGTACGAGGACACGTAGGCCTTACAATTGCCCTCACTTCTAAAACATTAGAATAGCTCACATTTTCTGGATAACCCCCCCCCCCCCCCCCCTCAGTTTACTGACTGAGAATCTGAAGGAAAGGTGTGAACTTGAAGACTAAATAGCATTCTAATGAGGTTAGAGATAAAAGTAATAGACATGCATAAATTAGGAAAAAAAGTTATATTTAGGTACAAAATAATATCCAAGTGTTTGGATATCCTTGTGTGCACTGTTCGATCAATAGTGAGGAAGTGGAAGCTGCATTACACCACCCAGGCATTACCTTGATAAGGCCATCCCTCAAAACTCAGCATCCAAACAAGAAGGAGACTAGTGAGGGAAGCCACAGAGAGGCCAACAATCACTTTGAGGGAGGTAAAGAGTTCAGTGGCTGAGAGTGGAGTGAAGGTGCACCAGTCAACCATGTCAAGAGCTCTGCATAATACTGGCCTGTATGGGAAGGTGGCTAGAAAGAAGCCATTTCTCAAGAACAACCATATCAAAGCACGTCTGGAGTTTGCACGAAAGCATGAGAGTGACCCAGCTAAGATGTGGGACAAGTTTTTGTGGTCTGATGAGAGGAAGATAGATTGTTTGCCAAAGTTCAAAGCGCTATGTGTGGCACAAACCTTACACTGCCCATGCCTCAAGAAAAGCCATCCCTACAATGAAGTAGGGTAGTGAAGTGGTGGCAGCATCATGCTGTGGGGATGCTTTTTATCAGTAGAGACTGGGCATCTTGTAAAAAGTGAAGGAAGAATGGATAGAGCAAAATACAGGGAGATACTGCAAGAGAACCTGCTTCAGTCTGATGAAAAACTAAAGCTTGGGAGAAACTTCCCCTTTCTGCAGGACAATGATCCCAAGCACATGACCAAAGCAACACAGGAGTGGTAAACATCAAAAAGGTTAATGTCCTACATTGGCCAAGTCAAAGTCCAGTTCTTAATCCCATCAAGAATCTGTGGCACTGTTTGAAAGTTGTCAAGAGTCATCCAACCAACTTGAACAACCTGGACCAAATTTGCTAAGACGAATAGGCAAAAATCACTCCAGAACAGTGTGCATAGCTGGTAGATACTTACCCAAAAAGACTTAAGGCTGTTACTGCAGCAAAAGGGGGCTCTAGCAAATACCAGTGTGTCGGGGTTGAATACTTAGGCAAGCAGCATTTTTCAGTTTTTTATTTTCATTAAAAGATCTGCTGACAGATTATTCATTTTGGCATTGAAAATCTACTGTTAGAGCACATGAGCTTGCTAGAAAAATACTGACTGGAAATTTTTTTATCAGTATCATTTATAATAAGGACAAATCTGATAAGTTTCAAGGGGGTTAAATACTTTTGCAAGCCACTGTATGTTTCCATTCTGGTAGTGTCAAAGTGTAGGGTTTCTGTTTGTGTCTGTGTAGTTCATTGGTTTCACCTTTCCTTGTTTGTGTCATTGTGTCCACCTGTGTTCTTGTGTTTGATTGGTTTTAGTATTTAAGTCCTGTCACTTGTGTTTGTCCTTGTCGGTTCATTGTTGCGTGTCAAGTGGTTTTGAAGCCTTCCTGTGTTCCTGGTTTTTCAAGAACAAATCTACTTTGTTTCAAGACATACCCACGTTTGGGTCTGACTTACCACCACCCTGACAAGTATTGGACAAGCTGTCCGCTACCTTGGTGCTTTGGTAACAGATGTTAAGTACACCATCCAGTCACTAATCCATCAACACCTCAACTCAACAGTTGTCCTTCACAGATGTTTAAATTACATCAAAACCCAACAAATTGAGAAACTAAAAGACAATTCTAAAGCCCTCATTGAGACCCCCATGGATTGGTCTGTTACCTCTCTGAGTCCCAAGCCATTTTTGGGTGTTTTTGCAGCTGTCTTTTTTACTCTCCGTGGGCTATTTTTTCACTGCACCTGCAAGTCCTGCACCTCAATGGGAACAGTACAATCTGGCTAGAAGTAGGTAGAAAGAAAAAGTTCTCCTCTTGACAGAATCGGTGCAGTTCAACTAAATTGGTTGGCTCTCTGACACTGACTTGTTTTTTCAGCACAGTCAACATGTTCTTGAAGGGGTTCTGATTTATCCATTCCTTTACTACTTTTGATGGCCTTTTGGGTTCATTGTCCTGTTGGAACACCCAACTGCATCCAAGACCCAACCTTGTGGCTGATGATTTTAGATTTTATTGAAGAATTTGGAGGTATCCTCCTTCTCCATTATTATTTGATGCATCAGTATGACGCACACATCTTGTTATCGCAAAGTCATATTCTTATTATTATTATGCTTGTTTTTAGCCGCTTAATTACGGCCACAGTTTTGACCCTATCGATTCTATTCCAGTGCCCAAAGGTCTTGGTTAATGCTGTCCAGTGCGCTAAGATGTAGCTAAGTGATCTGTTCACGAGTTATATTTTTAATTATTCTTTTTAATCGGTTTTTGCCCCTATTAAAATGAATGGGAAGAGTTTTTTCATGGCACATCATCATCTATGATAGGTATTTGAATGTTGTTATGTTTGAATACCGACTGTCTTGGCCATTATGCTGAACACCAGCTGTTAACTGCTTCAATGACTCCGTCTCTTGTGTCAAGATGTGTTCCCCCTGTTATGATGGGCAAATCTAGGGATAGCAGGCTGAAAATCACAGGACTTACAGGTTTTGGGAAGGCAAGTCATCAGTATGAATGACAGATGTGTGAGCTTTCTTTCTTATTGACGTGGAATGCTATCTGACAGTAACATTCTCCACTGTCAATCTCTCACAAATATAATATTATTTATAGACAGAAATAACAGTAGTTGGTTGTGTCAATAAATACGCAACAAACAGGTTCTGTTCCTCATTTAAAAAATATAACTAAATTCGCAGATCGTACAACGTTCTACATATAAAACTCGCAAAGGGAACGCTATCTGACAGTAATATTCTCCGCTAAGAGTTGGCTATTGTCACGCAATGAAAGCGGAATGGATTAATTTGGACATTGATTATCAGCTAAAACTGGCATAGGTTTATTTTATTAATTTAAGGGCTTGATAAATCTTTATGAAGTTAAGTTGTCAATAAATAAACAAAAAATAATATATAAGGTCGAATGATTCTTAATCACAAAACTAATTAGGCTAGAATAGAATACTAATAGGCTACTAATAGTTATTTACAGAAAAAACGCAAAAGAAGCCTAACTTTCCAATAACTCACTAAATGTTTACAACTTGGGTAGGTGATCCGCTCGCCTAAGACACTTTTTAAAAACCCGTTAGAAAACGAAGTCTTTAGCGCAGTCCACTTGTAAGGCGGTCAGCCCAATCACTGGACGCATCACATCCGCATTTGCTCATGGAAATGCATTTTCTAGTTCCATTTACTTTCTGTAAAGCAGTTCCACTGGCAGCAAAACAGCCCTAGAGCATAATACTACCACCACCATAGGTAGGTGAAAGCTTGAGTTTTCTTCCTGATCATTGCAGTGACTCAACTGTGCCAGTGACACAACTATACTTATAAACAATTGTTTGCACAGTTGATCTTGGAACCTGAAGCTGCTTTGAAATGGCTCCAAGTGACTTTCCTGACTTGTTCAAGTCAATGATTCGCTTTTTTTAGATCCATGCTGAGCTCCTTAGACATTGTCGTTGTAGCGTTTGTGGGTGAATAATGAGTGTATCACGCGAGCCCTATTTACAGTGCATCCGGAAAGTATTCATACCCCTTCAATTTTTTCACATTTTATTATGTTACAGCCTAATTCCAAAATGGATTAAATAAAAAAAATTCCTCAACATTCTACACACAATACCGCATAATGACAAAGTGAAAAAAGTTTTGTAGAATTTTTTGCAAATGTATTAAAAATAAAATATCACATGTACATAAGTATTCACACCTTTTACTCAATACTTTGTTGAAGCACCTTTGGCAGCAATTATAGCCTTAAGTCTTCTTGAGTATGATGCTACAAGCTTGCCACACCTATTTTGGGGCAGTTTCTCCAATTCTTCTTTGCAGATCGTCTCAAGCTCCATCAGCTTGGATGGGGAGCGTCGGTGCACAGCCATTTTCAGATCTCTCCAAAGATGTTCAATCGGGTTCAAGTCTGGGCTCTGGCTGGGCCACTCAGGGACATTCACAGACTTGTCCCAAAGCCACTCCTTTGTTATCTTGGCTTTGTGCTTAGGGTCGTTGTCCTGTTGGAAGGTGAACCTTCGCCCCAGTCTGAGGTCCAGAGCGCTCTGGAGCAGGTTTTCATCAAGGATCTCTCTGTACATTGCTGCATTCATCTTTCTCTTGATCCTGACTAGTCTTCCAGTTCCTGACGCTGAAAAACACCCCCACAGCATGATGCTGCCACCACCATGCTTCACTGTAGGGATGGTATTGGCCAGGTGATGAGCAGTGCCTGGTTTCCTCCAGACATGACGCTTGGCATTCAGGCCAAAGAGTTCAATCTTGGTTTCATCAGACCAGAGAATTTTGTTTCTCATGGTCTGAGAGTCCTTTAGGTGCTGTTTGGCAAACTCCATGCGGGCTGTCATGTGCCTTTTACTGAGGAGTGGCTTCCGTCTGGCCACTCTACCATAAAGGCCTGATTGGTGAAGGGGTGCAGAGATGGTTGTCCTTCTGGAAGGTTCTCCCATCTCCACAGAGGAACACTGGAGCTCTGTCAGAGTGACCATCGGGTTCTTGGTCACCTCCCTGACCAAGGCCTTTCTCCCCCGATTGCTCAGTTTGGCCGGGCGGCCAGCTCTAGGAAGAGTCCCGGTGGTTCCAAACGTCTTCCATTTGCGAATGATGGAGACCACTGTGCTCGTTGGGACCTTCAATGCTGCAGACATTTTTTTGTACCCTTCCCCAGATCTGTGCCTCGATACAATCCTGTCTCGGAGGTCTATCATAACTTGGTTTGTGCTCTGACATGCACGGTCAACTGTGGGACCTTATATAAACAGGTGTGTGCCTTTCCAAATCATGTCCAATCAATTGAATTTACCACTCCAATCAAGTTGTAGAAACATGTCAAGGATGATCAGTGGTAACGGGATGCACCTGAGCTCAATTTTGAGTGTCACAGCAAAGGGTGTGAATACTTACGTACATGTGATATTTTATTTTTTTATTTGAAATACATTTGCAAAAAATTCAAAAAAACTTTTTTCACTTTGTCATTATGCGGTATTGTATGTAGAATGTTGAGATTTTTTATTTTATTTAATCCATTTTGGAATTAGGCTGTAACATAATAAAATGTGGAAAAAGTGAAGGGGTATGAATACTTTCCGGATGCACTGTAAATGAGCTAAGAGAAGTAACCAGCGGTAGTCAATCATAATCACACAAGAAGTTGAGGCCATGCCACAAAGAAAATTTGATTGACAACGTTCGTGATTGACAAAATTTTATTGACAATCACCAAAATTGATAACTTAAGTTGCTGTATGTATATTTTTGACCCAGCAGGTTTGGTCACATTTTCAGAAGACCCATAATTCATAAAAGAACCAGATTCCATGAATGTTTTTTGTGGCAAAGAAATATGTGTTCGAATTATTCCATTTTAGAAAAACAAGAGTGGTAGAAATTATTGGAAACTCAAGACTGCCATGACATACATGTTCTTTACAAGTGTATGTACATTTTTGACAACAACTGTGGTTGCGTCCCAATACCCATACTAGTATACTAGCCAGACAAATGTTTAGTTGGTCCCAATACATAGTATGTAAAATGCAGTATGCCAAAAATACCAGGATGTCCTACTGCATCCGATTACATTTTACAGTATGCTAGCCAGCATACGTTTCTGGCTATTCTGACCCACAGTGCTCTGTGAAGCGGAAGATATATCACGTTGAGTCTCCGCACTGATGGAGCGCCAATGATTTTCTAATTTGGCGCTAAAGACTATGACGGATGTTTTGACGAAGTAGTATGTCCCAATTGTATGCCTACTTCATACAACAGTACGTACTTGGTATCTGCCCTTGCAAACTAAAAGAAAAAAGTAGTTTGTGTTTTGAGAAGCAGCGTGCATCTCTCTGTCCTCTCCTCTCTGCTCCACCTGCAGTTCAGTCAATGATTTGCAGATTCTTTAAATAAGACAACAGAATTTTGCCACTACCATCTCTTGCTTCTACAATCTCAGGCCCTATCCAACTGTTACGACCGGCTCAAGCCGTCAACATGATTACACAAGTCATTTTACAAGAAATAACAGGTTTATTTCGGCCTACTCACCAAAATCAAAACACCAAGAAATAGTTGTGTTATATAAATCAACAAATCAGTGCAAAGAGTCTGTTGGATGCATGTAACGTAATGTAGCGTGTTTTAGGTGCGGTAACAAAAGGAATGGTCAAACACAAAGGTAGGCCTAAAAGGCACAAAATCCGTCAGCAGGGAGAGAGGGCGAGCGAGTGAGGGAGCTCCTGACTGATCCTTTGGACTGCATTATATGGGATCCAGGACAGCTGAAACTCATCTTCCGCAATCAATCACCTTTTACACAGCTCCTAGATGGCAAAGGTGGAGGAGACGTAGGGCAGGCATGGCCGTAGCCGAGACACCCGCACCACAGAAAGTCGACCTCCGTCAACATAAAACAATGCAACAATAATGTACACAACAACTATATATACGAATATATATAAATTCCCATGCAACAAGTCAGTTAAGGGTGCAGCAACTGTGGAGAAATTATTACAGAAACTTCTGTAATAACCTACTATTCCAAGAAACCGCAACAGCTCTTTTTTCACTGGTAGGCGTTGGAGAAGCTTCGATAGCAACCACTGTAGCCATCACCGGTTTAACCTGACCTTGTCCATCCACTACTCCTAGGTAAGTGACAGTCACTTTGGCAAATTCACACTTGGCCAAATTGACAGTCAATTTAGCCTGGGCCAGGCGGTCAAACAGCGCTTCCAGATGCTGAACATGCTGGGGCCAGGTGTCCCCACACACTACCACATCATCCAAGTATGCAGCGCATCCTTCCAAGCCAGACAGCACTCTGTTCATGAGTCTCTGAAAGGTACTGGGTGCATTCTTTAAACCAAATGGCATGACCAAGTATGCATACAGACCTGAGGGAGTGATAAAGGAAGGATAGTTTTCTAAACGGATATTTCCCCTCTCCGTTTAAAATTCTGTCTACATAACCTTTGTTTTAAATAATATTTCTGTACAAACAAGAACGCAAAAACAACTAGCTAAAACAAGCATGCTGGGCCAGTATCAAGCAGCAATAAGCACAGGCGAATTGAGGTGTGACGTCATTATTTCTCAAATGGTCCGTTTCAGAGGTCCACACAGATACACAGGAACTGGATTTTAAAATCTTCACTTTAAAAGACGTTTTAAAAAATCTCTGTTTTAGTAACCTAAAACGTTGTATGGGTATGGATGAGAGGACTAAACGTAGAGGAAAATGTTTGTTTTGCGAAATATCAAAGACAGTGCCCTCATTGTTCCACTCCTTAAGGAGACTGACGTGGTATATTTGTGTTCTATTTCCCCTGTCAGTCCGCATTACCTCACAGTCTACATCCCCCACTTGCCGTGTGACCACAAACAGCCCTTGCCACTTAGCGAACAATTTGGAGCAAGAGGTGGCCAATAACATTAGGATATTCTCTCCCAGTGAAATGTTCGATTATAGTTCCCCTGTCATAACAGCACTTCTGCTGCTCCTGGGCTTGCTGCAAATATTCTTACAAAAGCCTATGCAGTGAGTTAAGCTTCGCACACAAGTCCAAGACATACTGTATACATTTTTATTGTTTTCCTTAACGAATAGTGATGTGACGTTCGCAAACAATCTGACTCTTTTGTACAAACTAATTACAAACGAGAGCCGTTCTTTTTATTGTTCTGCATACATTTCACTGTCTGCCCTAGACCAGCAGCAACGAAAACAACAGCACATGCTTAAGGACAAAACCACAGGATTCAAAACATCATTGTAGTTATAATTGTAGGTAAAAATTACAGCTCTGACCGGAGCGCATTATAAGGTTCATAAAGTCAATTAGCATAGAGTTATATCCTTGTAGGTATATTGATACAGTATGCTACATGTTTTATAATATTAAGTGCTTCATGAGAGTTGCGTTCAAGGCAAGGAGACTTCAGGTTACATAACATATTTCATACAGAGGGTGAATTCTAATTAGTTAATTAGCTGACAAAGCAGAGGGATATGAAGTCACCTTGTGTAGGGGGGGGAGGGGGTACGTAATCAATAATGACTAGTACAAATCAATAGCCCTGTGCACTTCAGCTTGATGGCCCGATGCAGCTTGATGGCCCAATGATATCCATGGCAATTCTCTCAAATGGCAATTCTATCAGCGGAAAAAGGCACAGAAGGGCCTTTGGAATTGCCAGGGATTCACTAGCTGACAATCCAGGCAGGACAAACACCACTTACACACCTCTGCCCTAATCCCCAGCCAACAGGAACGTACCACTATCCGATCTAGTGTCTTAGCAAGTCCTTATTGCATCAAATGTTCCTGTCTGTGAGTGTCACAACTCTATACAGCCTGCCCCTAATCAATTTAATGTATGGGTAAGATGGCACAGACCCTGAACGTTTTTATCACTTCACTAAATGCAAAGCGTAGAGTGCTGGCACGAGACTGAGCAAGTGGGAAATCCTCCATTGAGAAAAAACACTGCCAGTTGGTCTGGACAAGGGCTACAACTGAGGGTTGTTAGCCTATGGCGTTGAACCCATGCCAGCATTCCCGATGGCAGCCCCATTACATAGGACTCCAATACCACCTGCTCGGGCATCGCCCATGGCCCCTACGCTTTGCAGCCACCTCATGGTTCTGTCCAGCAGCTGCTGGGCGTATTTGTGAAACTCAGGGCTCGGAACCGGCGTGTTCTTCCTGGCCACTTAGTTACCAGACGCGGGTCAGTTGGGGGCAGCCAGCAGGCCCTACACTGATAATGTTTTAAGTATTTAAAAAAATGTATTTGTTTACTTTTACTAGAGTACATTTAACAATATGTATTCTACTTCGCTACTTTTAATATACATTCTGTTACTGAGTACTTTTAAATGTTACTTTTAAATAAAAAAATTTGCACGTTTCACTCTCAAAACAGCTGCAACTAGGGCCTACAATAGAATGCAGTATTTTTAGTCAGACAGTGGAAATTACACTGGGTTCAGCGTGCTGTAGAACGATAGCGTGGGCCCGTTGGGGGGAATTGAAAATAATGTTTGTTCAGGGCTAGCGTGAAGCTTACGTTAGAAAACAAAAAACGACTGCTTTCACCTAGTTAATTTAATATTACAAGACAACAAACTAATGTGCCTGAACCTGTGTGTTGTTGATGTGAACATGTGAGCCTTCAACAGCTTAATTTATCTAAATAATGTTAAACACTAATTTACCACACTGAATTGCCTTTGTGTATGACATGTGCTATACAAATACATCTGATTGATGAACGGCAAATTGGAATTTACGGCATTTTCTCAACATTCGTCTGTAAGGCACAGTGTTGGGCAAGTTACTCAGGATTTGTATTAAGTTACTTTACATATTAGGCCTTTAAAAAGTAATGCAATTACTTTACCTATTACTTGGTATCAAAAGTAATTAGTTACGTTACTCGTTATATTAATATATTACTTACCCTAATCCACCCCCCCCCCCCCCCCCTGCAAAGCTTGCTGCCTGGGTTAACTTTTTTTTTTAAGAGGAGCTCTAAAGATCTGTTATATGGAAACTCGCCCAGAGGTGGTCTGTTGAGACTTAGTATGTTTATTAAGTTACGTTACCAGGATTTACTGACTTGACTTCGCTAACATTAACGTTAGATGGAACATTATTTCCGGATTATTAATACTAATCAGTTGGCCATGAACATCAACAGAAAATAAATTGTGAATCTTTATTTAAAGAGTAAAATCTATCTAACTTAATATTAGCTAGTTAAATCTTCTTTTTTCTTGTTCTCAGGTAACGTAGCCTAATCCTATCCTCTGCCCTGTTTGTCACGCTACCTGAGGAGAAAATGCTGTACTCATGCTGTTGTTTTTTTGATTGTCATGAGTTTGTGACAACCTTTGCTTGGCAGAGTGATGTCCTGTCTTGTTCGAGTTGAGCAAAGTGGATGTAGCACGGATGGAAGTAATGAAGTACAAGTAATCACGATACTGTAAGAGTAGCTTTTTTGTGTACTCCTAGTCAGTAATTTTACTTTTACTAAAGTATGGTTTGAATTAAGTATAGTAGTTCACTACATTTCTACACTCATCCATTACTGAGTAAATTATTTATTTTCGCTTTCAAATTATCAAAAGAATTTTGCAAGCTAGAAAAAAGTGTCTTTAACAAGACACAAGTCAAATGCATTGCGCCAAAAACAGGCCATCCAAATCAATCAATGTTATGCATCCTTCAAAACACCAGTGCTTGTTGTTTGATTTTCCGAAGTTTGAAGAGGGGGACAGAAGAAAGTATGAAGGTAACTCCAGAGCAGACTCACATGGAGGATGCAAATCCCTGGTCACATCTTAATGAGATGTTTATTTTCCAGCACAGAAAAGGTGATAGTTTGGTAAGCTTTGCCTACCAAAACTCGCAGATTTTACAGCTTATAAAACATCTATGTCGAACTAGGTGAAACATGTAAAGGTAAGATTACTTTTTCTAGCAGCAGTTAATGTTAGCCGTGTGTGTGTGTGTGTGTGTGTGTGTGTGTGTGTGTGTGTGTGACTGGTTAGCCAAAAAGGGAGACGTTTTATAATGTTTAATCGGTTACGCACTGTGTGTTATCATGTGTGGCAGTTTGGTGTTAAAAAAATGGAGGAGATTGATATTGGTTAGTTTAAGTTATGTTGATTACTTTTAGGCTTGGACGAGAAAACGTATTATTGGTATTAGATGAGGGCTACTCCCCTACCCAAACCTATTATTTTGTTATTTTTGGGAGTTAGATATCTAATCCATGCCCTGCCCAAACACAGTTGGTATTACTATAACTACCTGTTATAATGCCATTTCCCACATGGCACATTAGGTGTGGCACTGTTTGAGGAGATTGAGTTTATATTTTCATATACTGAGGGCCCATGATGTTTCAATAAAATGTAATGGCAAAATCTAGTTTCAGAAAGTCTGTTTTTTTGTTGGTAAATAAATATTAAGGTCAACACACATCTTTGACAAATATTTAATTGTCAGACAATAAATTAAGTTCCAACTGTACAGCCATTGCCTGTTTTTTCAGTTCAGAATGTGTACTCAGTAGCTTTTACTTTGAGTATTTTTAAGTGAGCTACTCTTTACTTTTACTTGAGTTATTTTTTACACAAGTACTTTTACTTTTTACTTGAGTATAATTTCAGTTAAGTAACAGTACTTCTACTTGAGTACGATATTTTTGTACTCTTCACACCTCTGATGGAGCGTATGACCGTTCATTTGAGTTTAGTGAGATGGACTCCGTAGAGTCGTGTAATTGCGATTTCATAAAATTCTGAAGCTGTGGCGGCTATCAGCTGCCCGCCGCTGCTGAATGTACATAGCGGAAACACTGATTTAATTTCATAACAAATTCTCACTGACTTCATGCATCTTTCTCATTGAAGATTATTTTCCCCTGCTCTGTGTATGTCCGCACTGTTTTGAGCAAATGCCAGGCCACTCCAGTATAATTTGAACAAGCTAACGTAACCTTGTGTGAACTCCAAATCTAGCTCAAAACCCGCAGTGTCGGCCAGGTAACGTTAAATATCAATTATATGTTAATTGATTCAATGAAATTAGGAAAACGCAACGTTACAAGTCACAGTGCCTGCTCTCGCTTTGGAAGCAGTGACACTCACCTCAGAGCGGTGCCAACTTCTTCATTCAGTTTAGCAGTTTGTGTGACACTGCTGTCAGAAGCTCCCTCATGAGCGCTCTCCTACCCTCATCTTTCAGCCATTTGAACTTTAGACAACTGGCAGCTGCAAGAAGTGCATCTTTGCTGGTAGCCAATGTGACCTACACTGTAAAAAAAATCCCTTAAAAAAAGGTCAAATGACTGGCAGCAACGGCTGCCAAACAAAACGCATAAAATAAAAGTAAAATCTCCAAACACAAATAAAGTGCAAAAAACATAAATTCACAGAAACTACAATTAAAGGTTTTGCCAAGATATACTGTTACTTGACAGATTTTTCCAAAATTATTACGATCAAACACCTTCAATAAAGTCACTGCTGACTAAAAGTTCAACAGAGGCAAAACTGGCATTTTAACGATATTTGCTAAATCATTGCGATCTAACACTTCCCATAACGTGATGAACTAAAAGTTCTACAAAAAAACACTATAATTCATTTCCAAAACTTGGAAATTTTGTCTCAAAGTTTTTAACAGATGGCAATTAAAACAATCTTGCAACCAAACAGGTCCATGGTGCTCAAACAACACTAGTGAACTACTCCCAAGGATTCCATCGATAAACCCAGACCTAACACATAAATATCATTTGCAATTTTAATTTCAACAGGCCACAATCACATTGAATAGGTACATTATAATTATTGTCCTACAATGCCTTGTTGCAAATCCAGACCAAAGTTGTCACAGAGTTTACAAAGAAAAATGTTACACTCTTAGCATGGACGTACAGTGCATCCGGAAAGTATTCATACCCCTTTACTTTTTCCACATTTTATTATGTTACAGCCTAATTCCAAAATGGATTAAATAAAAAAAATTTCAACATTCTACACACAATACCGCTTAACGACAAAGTGCAAAACGTTTTTTAGAATTTTTGCAAATGTGTTAAAAATAAAAAAAATGTATATCACATGTACATAAGTAATCACGCCCTTTGCTGTGACACTCAAAATTGAGCTCAGGTGCATCCCGTTTCCACTGATCATCTTTGAGATGTTTCTACAACTTGATTGGAGTCCACCTGTGGTAAATTCAATCGATTGGACATGATTTGGAAAGGTACACACCTGTTTATATAAGGTCCCACAGTTGACAGTGCATGTCAGAGCACAAACCAAGTTGTGAAGTCCAAGGAATTGTCTGTAGACCTCCGAGACAGGATTGTATCGAGGCACAGATCTGGGGAAGGGTACAAATAAATGTCTGCGGCATTGAAGGTCCCAACGAGCACAGTGGTCTCTATCATTCACAAATGGAAGAAGTTTGGAACCACCAGGACTCTTCCTGGGACTGGCCGCCCGGCCAAATTGAGCAATCGGGGGAGAAAGGCCTTGGTCAGGGAGGTGACCAAGAACCCGATGGTCCCTCTGACAGAGTTCCAGTGTGTGGAGATGGGAGAACCTTCCAGAAGGACAACCATCTCTGCAGCACTCCACCAATCAGGCCTTTACGGTAGAGTGGCCACACGGAAGCCACTCCTCAGTAAAAGGCACATGACAGCCCGCATGGAGTTTGCCAAAAGGCACCTAAAGGACTCTCAGACCATGAGAAACGAAATTCTCTGGTCTGATGGAACCAAGATTGAACTCTTTGGCCTGAATGCCAAGCGTCAAAAGAAGAATGTGAGAAACTGCAAAGAAGAATGGGAGAAACTGCCCTAAAATAGGTGTGGCAAGCTTGTAGCATCATACTCAAGAAGACTTGAGGCTGTAATTGCTGCCAAAGGTGCTTCAACAAAGTATTGAGTAAAGGGTGTGAATACTTACGTACATGTGATATTTTATTTTTAATACATTTGAAAAATATTCTAAAAAACTTTTTTCACTTTGTCATAATGCGTATGTAGAATGTTGAAAATGTTTTATTTAATCCATTTTGGAATTAGGCTGTAACATAATAAAATGTGGAAAAAGTGAAGGGACATGAATACTTTCCCGATGCACTGTAAACCTTCATATGAGCAGAAACAAATTTATTTCACAGATATTTGTATGAAATTTAGGAAAACAAAAAAAATAATGTATCATTATTGTAGTATTTTTCTGCAAGAAAAATGAAATACATGTAATTTGTCATTATTGACATGATGCTTTAAAGGAGAGTTTGGTTGTGGATTTTGGGATAACATCTGTAATTTAACAGTGTTTTGAATGCAATTTCAATACAGAGCAAAGTACTGTGAAATGTTAGTTATTATCCATGAAAATAGGATTTTTTTTTTGTGTACCCTGACCTGCCGCGCGTAAAAACGTCATCATAAGATAGCCTATCTAGGACCTAAAAAAAAGTATTGTTGCAATGCAGTAACTCAGCGTTACTTGGCTTAGTAACTGTAATCTAATTATTGTTATGGAAATTGTAATCCCTTACTCTATTCATTACTGGTGAAAGTAATCACATTACAGTGATTCATTACTCAGTACGCAGTTACTGCCCAACACGTAAGGCAAAATGATAAGTCACTGTAAAATACTTTTAAGAGGTCAAAGTTCAGCGCAACTTATTTCAGTGGTATCAAAATGAAGCTGACAATGTTTGGGAATTTATGTCCATTTGGGGAAAATCCCATACTATACATTTTGAGAATTGCACTTCAGTGACGCAAATTTACTTTTACTTGAGTAATTCCACGGACTAGTTATTTTACTTGCACTTTAGTCAGTTTCAACTAAAGTAACACTACTTGAGAAGGATTGCCCAGTACTCTTTCCACCTCTGACTATTTTACCTTATTTCATGTTCTCTCGAAGATGTCCCAACATGTCCAGATCTTTACGTCCATTTGGGCTGTTTTTGAGTAATCACGTTTTCCCATTTTGCTACTATGCTGACAACTTGACAAGAAAGCTATGGGTGCTTGAGTAGCGTGGATCTCAGTGTCAGTGAACACATACTGTATATAGATCTAGACATGGCCATAATGCAGTCTGAGGTTTTATAATATGAATAAAACACACACACACACACAGAGACACAGAAATAACATGTATTGGTATTACAAACAAAAACTATCAAGATTTTTATTGCAAGTAGTCCTTCACTGAGCCGCATCACCCAGCCCTATGACACACATATAAAGGGGTACTTCAGGCAGGAAAAAAATTTGATTGGGGGTAAAGTCACAAAAAAAGGGTGAAAACCACTGCTCTACAGAATCCAATTCAAAACCCTTTTGCTGACTATCAAATGCTCCTGTGGCAATGACCTCTTACCTCAAAGATCTAATCACACCCCATAGCCTCTCAAGTTGTCTCAGGTCTGGGGACAGCCTGCTTCTCCTTACCCCCCAAAATAAGCTCTGCTCAATGCGTTCAGTGCTGTAGCCTGTGGAATTCCCTCCCAGACTAGCTGAGGCCCCAGACTTTTTCATACTAAAAACGTCTTAAACATTTTCTTTTAAAGAAAGCCTTTTGCTAGCTGTGTTTTAATGTTGTTATTTTATTTTATCTCCAATTACTCTCTGTTATTCTGTTTAAACAGAATAAAACATATTCAATTAAACATGCAGGTAATTGGTGACTCTAAATTGCCCCTAGGTGTGAGTGTGAGTTGTTGTCTGTCCCTGTGTGTCGGCCCTGTGATAGACTGGCAACCTGTCCAGGGTGTCCTCCGCCTCTCGCCCTGTGTCGGCTGGGATAGGCTCCAGCCCCCGCGACCCTGCAAAGGATAAGCGGTATAGCTAATGGATGGATGGATGGATCTTAATGTTGGTTGTAGCACTTTGAGAAAGTTTTTACAACGTAAAGCAACAGTAGGGGTAAGTTCCTCCAGGTGACCATTGCTATTGCCATTTAGAAACCGACAGCATCAGCAGTAACAGTAAAAGCTGCAGCAGGGACTGGAATAAAAGGGGCATTTCCCAACCCTAAACCACTGTGTCTGTACTCGGTCTGTGCCCTGAACCATCACAAATATGTAATGACATAGTGCTTTGTGTATTTACGACAAAGAAGTCTGATTAACTGTATGTTTATCACAGTAATTTCTACTAACCTAGCTAACGTTAGCTAGTTAAATGAAGAGGGTAAAGCCTGGTTTATACTTTTGCGTTGGCGAACGTAAACGTTAATTTGGGGCATATGTTCACACAGCTGTTTGCCTACAAACTTCAATGTAAGTTTAACAGGCCCACTAGGTGGCAGTGTCATATTCAGTAATCCAGAATTTACAGAAAACAGCAGAAGAAGCACAGACGTCATGTCCAACGAAAGTATAAACAAAGAGACCGAAGGTTGCTCACTGGTTTTCATATTATCTTACATCAAATCAAATAGTTTATTTATAGAGCACGTTTAAGACAAGCAGAGCTGACCAAAGAGCTGTACAGCGATTGTTTGACGCACTGAGAAGACGCTTTGCGCGACGCGCTGTTAGGATTTGTCAGGACTCCCCGTCAACACGTCAGTGAGTTACTCTTTCCCAGAAACCCCTTCTCTGTGAGGCTACGCGGAGACGTTTACATGCTTCTTCGCAGAAGTATAAACCAGGCTTAAGGCTGGCTTTACACGGTGAAACTTTCACGCAAGTTGCATGAAACAGAATTTCGGCGCAACTTGACAGTTACACGAAGCAATTCAAAAATAATCACAAAATATAGAAATTACAAAATGTCTAATGCAACACGATTTAATTGTTTATTTTGCTAAGCTACAACTAGCAAGCTAGATCTGCGTTTTTCCTTTTGTCGGGCGTACTACTTTCTCGCTATATTACTTCAAGTGGGAAGTGTCATTCTTATCTTACTTTGTATAATTTTCATATTATTTCACCGCTGGGTAATATAATTTTTTGACATATTGTATCGCTTTTTTTTGCCACTGGCTAGCTACTTTGTTTCATCAGGGCTGTCACGGAGAGTAAGAAGAGAGCTATCGGTGTATTAATGCTTTTAGATATGCTGGGCGAAAAAAATTGACCTAAAATGGTTTAACGTCAGTGGGTAAGGGACTAGCTATTAAAAAGAGAGACCAATGGATCATTTCACACTCTGTTCAAAGAGCTTGATCCAATGAGCCTATGGTGAGTGCATTTACCTTCTAATTCCAAAAAGCTAAATCTGATTCTCATAAGGCTAAAGCTAAAGCATTACAGAACATTTATTTCTGAACAGTTATATGACCACTATTTCAAAACATGTTGATAATATTTTGTTTTTACCCATGTAGAACCTGGCTCCGCATGGATCAGAGTACATTCCAGGCTCTACTAAGTATGGTGGCACCTCACATAAAAAAAAAGGAAACAGTGATGAGGGAGCCCATCAGCGCTGCAGAGAGACTGGCTGTGACCCACAGATTTCTGGCAACAGGGGAATCATATGCATCTCTGTCTTTTGCATTTAGAATAAGTGATCCAGCCGTTTCTGTCATTTCTGTGATTGAAACATGCAACACAAGCTACAAGGTTGTTTTTTCCCTACAATTTTCAACAACACATTTTATGCTGGATATACAAGGAGGCATATACTTATAATGATCTGTCTTATGTGCATAAGGTCCTGAAGCCAGACTACTTGAAAGTGCCAAGCAGCACTGAATGGAGTGCAATTACCCAGGGCTTTGAGGAACAGTGGCAATTTCCAAACTGTTTGGGTGCACTGGATGGGAAGCACATTGTGATGCAGTCACCTAAACGTAGCGGATGGCATTTCCGCAATTATAAGGGCACAAATTCAGTTGTGCTCATGGCTCTTGTAGATGCCGACTTGTAGATGCCGGCACCAACGGCAGAGTCAGTGATGGTGGTGTTTGGAACAAGAGCAATCTTGGGACAGCTCTCCATAGAGGGACACTCCAGCTACCAGACCCAAAACCTCTGCTATCCAGGACCACACCAGTGCCTCATGCAGTGGTGGCTGATGAAGCATTTGCCCTGAAGACAAACGTGATGAAGCCTTTCAACAGGGCACACCTCAACAGAGAGACCAGAGTTTTCAACTACAGGTCAGTTTATCAAATAATTAAGAACAATTATAGTAATAATAAATGGTATTTATAAGCACCTTTCTAATTACTCAAGGATACTGTACAACAGGAACAAACTGTGGGTACGCTAAAGACAGTATTGTAGTATTTGTGTTAGAAATCTGACAGTGATGCTTTACGTGATTTTATGTTTTATTCGGGCTTTTTAGAGCAAAGAGATGTGTGGAAAATGCTTTTGGCATCATGGCCAATCGGTGGATGGTGTTCCACACCGTAATCCTCCTCGAGCCAAAGAAAGTCAGGGATCTGGTTCTTGCCGCTGTAGCACTCCACAACTACCTTCGGAGTCAGAGGAGCAACCGTCAGGTCTACATCCCACCTGAGCTGATGGACAGGGAGGACATTTTCAGTGGGGAAGTGATCCCTGGGGAGTGGCGTCTGGATGCACCTGCACATTCTATGCTACGTGTTAGATCAGCCTGCAACAACTACACCACTGTAGCAAAGGAGGTCAGAGAGGAGTTCAAGAACTTCTTCAACAATGAGGGTGCTGTCAGCTGGCAAGCAAACCTGAACCACTGAAGACACCAGATTTCTGAATCCTTTGTAAATTATGTAAATATTAAATCATTATTAATAACAAAATTGACTACAAACTATTTTAGTGTAACTACCTCCATTCTCACTGTATTAATGTCAATCTCTACTCTGCTGACAAACTGATACTGGTAAACACATATTTTACTTTGGTAGGGAAATAAATACAAAATAATAATTATTAAAGAAAAAGTATAATTTAATAAATACGATTGAACATAAGTTTTAAATAAATAACAAATAACATGCAAAGAAGACAGTTAAATTTACAATTACATTTCACTCAATAAATTTACATTATTATTTATACCTTATTTACATTTACATTTCACTCATTACAACATTCATTAAAAAAGTTTTTTAGCATAGAAAAACTCAGCTTTGCAGAGCTCCCTGTTTCGAAACCCCATGCCCTTCAGAGTCTCTGCAACATATTCACCGAATGTATCACTGGGATCAACTGATACAAGCTGCTGCAGACAACTGAGTATGCTACTGCATACAGTTAGGCCCAAAAATATTTGGACAGTGACACAATCTTCATGATTTGGGCTCTGCATGCCACCACATTGGATTTGAAATGAAACAACTACAACAGAATTGAAGTGCAGACTTTAAGGTTTAATTCAAGGGGTTGAACAAAAATATATGATTAAACATGTAGGAATTGTAGCTATTTTTATACAAACGCTCCTCATTTCAGGGGCTCAAAAGTAATTGGACAAATAAACATAACCCCAAGTAAAATGTTACTTTTCAATATTTTGTTGAGAATCCTTTACAGGCAATTACTGCCTGAAGTCTGGAACCCATGGACATCACCAAACGCTGGGTTTCCTCCTTTGTGATGCTTTGCCAGGCCTTTACTGCAGCGGTCTTCAGTTGTTGCTTGTTTGTGGGTCTTTCTGCCTTAAGTTTTGTCTTGAGCAAGTGAAATGCATGCTCGATTGGGTTGAGATCTGGTGATTGACTCGGCCATTGCAGAATATTCCACTTCTTTGCTTTAAAAAACTCCTGGGTTGCTTTTGCAGTAAGTTTTGGGTCATTGTCCATCTGTACTGTGAAGCGCCGTCCAATCAACTTTGCTGCATTTGGCTGAATCTGAGCAGAAAGAATATCCCTATACACTTCAGAATTCATCCGGCTGCTTCTGTCTTTTGTCACATCATCAATAAACACAAGTGACCCAGTGCCATTGGAAGCCATGCATGCCCATGCCATCACACTGCCTCCACCATGTTTTACAGAAGATGTGGTGTGCTTTGGATCATGAGCTGTTCCAATTCTCCTCCAAACTTTCTTCTTCCCATCATTCTGGTACAGGTTGATCTTAGTCTCATCTGTCCAAAGAATGCTGTTCCAGAACTGGGTTGGCTTCTTCAGGTGTTTTTTGGCAAAGTCAATTCTGGCCTTTCTATTTTTGAGGCTTTTAATGGTTTGCACCTTGTGGTGAATCCTTTGTATTTACTCTCATGAAGTCTTCTCTTTATGGTAGACTTAGATACTGATACACCTACTTCCTGGAGAGTGTTCTTCACTTGAGTGGATGTTGTGAAGGGGTTTTTCTTCACCATGGAAAGGATTCTGCGATCATCCACCACTGTTGTCTTCCGTGGACGTCCAGGCCTTTTTGAGTTCCCAAGCTCACCAGTGCACTCTTTTTTTCTCAGAATGTACCAAACTGCTGATTTGGCCACTCCTAACATTTCTGCAATCTCTCTGATGGATTTCTTCTTTTTTTTCAGCCTCAGGATGGTCTGTTTCACCTCCATTGAGAGCTCCTTTGACCGCATGTTGTGTGTTCACAGCAACAGCTTCCAAATGCAAACGCCACACCTGGAATCAACTCCAGACCTTTTAACTGCTTAATTGATGACAGGTTAATGAGGGAAGAGCCCATGCAGCGTTGTTATTTTTTTTTCAGCCTTCTGAGTCAATTGTCCAATTACTTTTGGTCCCTTGAAAAAGAGGCGGCTACGTATTAAAGAGCTGTAATTCCTAAACCCTTGCTCCAATTTGGATGTGAATACTCTCAAATTACAGCTGAGAGTCTGCACTTTAAGCCCATTTTGATTATATAATTGTATCCTGAACATGTTTTCGTAAACAGCTAAAATAACAAATCTTGTGTCACTGTCCAAATATTTTCGGCCCTAACTGTATATCCATGCTACTGTATATATCCATCTTAGTGGCATCGTTCTGTTTGTCTCTACTCTTTTTCTTTTTTGTTGGTGCTTCAGGCGTTGTAAAGATGGAATTACTTGGACCGCTGTTGGCACTGATGTCACCATAATCCTGGTTGTCTGCTTCTTCCTATAAAGTGATGTACAAAAAATATGCAACCTTGCATGAAGTCTATAAGGATAATCTCCTTCTCAAGCGTCCAAGAGACCATTTCGAGTTTCATTATCTTAATCGACATTGTTACAGTGTGTCCAGTTGGAATAAAATCAGTTGAAATTGTCTCACACCAACGGTATTTTGACGTCATTGTGTGACAAGTTATTAACGTTTTGATTGTTTTGACTAGTTTCACGAAGTTGAGTGTTTTGCAACTGTTGCAGCAGAGTTGCAGACAAGTTTCAAGCACATTAACAAATACTGATGTAAACACTTTTTACAATTTTTTAGATAATACCTCCATGAACTAGAGCTGTTGGCAGTTTAGAAAAAAAAAATAGACTAGCCTACTAGTCTCCCCTTTTGTAATAGGTATCATCTTTTGGGTCCCAAAGGAATCTCCGCTCTGTGTAAAATGAAGCGGTTGTCAGGAGAATAACTTCATATAGGTCGCAATAACCTCAACAGATTTAAGAAGATTAGCCAATGAAACGGACAACTAACGTTAGCAAAATGACAAACAAACAACAGTCATGACATGTTAAAGTTGTTGTTGCCTAAGCTAGCGCTAACGTAGCCACTGGCTAACTGCAACACTGTTGGTAACAAACTTTGACTAGCTCACATTTGTTAAATTGTTGAAGAAAAAAAAAATCAACAGAAACAACTTTACCAACCTTGCATGAAGTCTATAAGGATAATCTCCTTCTCAAGCGTCCAAGAGACCATTTCGAGTTTCATTATCTTAATCGACATTGTTAGTGTGTCCAGTTGAAATAAAATCAGTTGAAATTGTCTCACACCAACGGTATTTTGACGTCATCGTGTGACAAGTTATTAACGTTTTGATTGGCTGATGCGTGAAACTAGTTTCACAAAGTTGAGTGTTTTGCAACTGTTGCAGCAGAGTTGCAGACAAGTTTCAAGTGTGTTGCAAAGGGCATTACACCAAGCAACTCAATTGCAACTTAGTTTCACCTAGGTTTCAAGATACTAAAGTTGCACCGCGTAAAGCCAGCCTAAGACAGCTGTTATATAGATAATACTGTTACCTCAAGTCAACTGTGGTTGTATTCCGCATGCGTTTATTTGTTAATAACCATATAGTTATTTATAAAGTGTTAGTTTTAAAGGGGAATGTGTTATTATAATGTATGTTGACTAGGTTGCTTCACATGACATCGCAGCGCTGCTGTGCTAAACTGAGCGTTGGTGGCATGCGGCGATGTGGCATTGCAGAACTAGTACTAAAGTTGAGTGTAATTAGCCAGCACATATTGTCTACAGATTATTTCTGCAATTGGACACAAAAGGTGTTATGCTTGTTCATCAAAAAATATTAGGCAAATTGTAATCTGCCAATTGAAGGCAAGGGGGTTTCATAATTTCAATGCAAAAAAGACCCATCTTATAAGTGGACTATAGCTACAAGCTTGCTAAGGCTATTTTCAGAACCAGTTTGTTTAGCTATTTATTTACTGCCAAGTGTTCTGCTAACTTGGCTATCAACTTTCAAGGGTGGCCTCTTGCGCCAGACCTAGTTAGTGAGTGGAACAATTAATGACTTGTCAGTCAGTTCCACAGCAGCATAGAGTCAGCGACCGGTCACAATATCCAACCTCAGTCAGTGAAAAAGCGAAACTGCATAGTAAAACTGAAAAAAGTGAAACTGCAAAAGTGAAACTGCATAGAACCCTATTGTATTTGCTGGCGTTCATTATTATTAAGGGTCTATGCAGTGAAACTGCATAGAACCCTATTGTATTTGCTGGCGTTCATTATTGGGGGTCTGTGCAGTGAAACTGCATAGAACCCTATTGTATTTGCTGGCGTTCATTATTATTATTATTATTATTATTATTAGGGGTCTATGCAGTGAAACTGCATAGAACCCTATTGTATTTGATGGCGTTCATTATTAGGGGTCTATGCAGTGAAACTGCATAGAACCCTATTGTATTTGCTGGCGTTCATTATTATTATTATTATTATTAGGGGTCTATGCAGTGAAACGGCATAGAACCCTATTGTATTTGCTGGCGTTCATTATTAGGGGTCTATGCAGTGAAACTGCATAAAACTCTATTGTATTTGCTGGCGTTCATTATTATTATTATTATTATTATTAGGGGTCTATGCAGTGAAACTGCATAGAACCCTATTGTATTTGCTGGCGTTCATTATTATTATTATGGGTCTATGCAGTGAAACCCTCTCCGGGAACCATCACCTTATCGTGGTGGAGAGGTTTGTGTGTCCCTATGAACCTGGGGGCTGTGTTGTCTGGAACCTTGTGTTCCTGGTAGGGTCTCCCATGGCAAATTGGTCTCGGGCGAGGGGCCGGACTAAGAATGGTTCAAAAACCCTCATGGAAAAAACTAAAAGAGAAGATGATACCCGGCCCGGAGGAAGCCCGGGGTCCCCTTCTGGAGCCAGGCCCAGGAGGAGGACCCGTCAGCGAGCGCCTGGTGGCCGGGCTTGCCACGGAGCCCGGCCGGGCATAGCCCGAAAAAGCAACGTGGACAACACCAACGTCTCGCCTTCTCCGTCCCGTGGGCTCACCACCCGCGGGAAAAACCAAGGGGTCGGGTGCGCTGCCAGAAAGGTGGCAGTGAAGGCAGAGGTTTTCGACGGATCGGACCCGGGTGGCAGAGGCTGGCTTTGGGGACGTGGAACGTCACCTCTCTGGGAGGGAAAGAGCCGGAGCTTGTGCGGGAGGTGGAGCGCTACCAGCTGGATCTGGTGGGGCTTACCTCTACGCACAGCCTCGGCTCTGGAACCTCACTTCTGGATAGGGGTTGGACTCTATTCTTCTCCGGAGCTCCCCAGGGTGAGAGGCGCAAGGCTGGTGTGGGGATACTCACGAGTCCCCGGCTAAGTGCCTCTATGTTGGAATTTACCCCAGTGGACGAGAGGGTCGCCTCCCTACGCCTGCGGGTCATGGGGGGGAAAACTCTGACTGTTGTCTGTGCCTATGCACCGAACAGCAGTTCGGAGTATTCGGCCTTTTTGGAGACCCTGGATGGAGCCTTGTATGGGGCTCCTGAGGGGGACTCTGTAGTCTTGCTGGGGGACTTCAACGCACATGTGGGCAATGATGGAGACACCTGGAGAGGCGTGATTGGGAGGAACGGCCTCCCCGATCTGAACCCAAGTGGTGGCTTGTTATTGGACTTCTGTGCTAGTCATGGAATGGCCATAACGAACACCATGTTCGAACATAAGGATGCTCATAAGTGTACCTGGTACCAGAGCACCCTAGGCAGAAGGTCGATGATCGATTTTGTTATCGTATCATCGGACCTGAGGCCATATGTTTTGGACACTCGGGTGAAGAGGGGGGCAGAGCTGTCAACTGATCACCATCTGGTGGTGAGTTGGGTCAGGTGGCGGGGGAAGCCTCTGGACAGACCTGGTAAGCCCAAGCGTGTAGTGCGGGTGAACTGGGAACGTCTGGAGGAGTCCCCGGTCCGGGAGGCCTTCAACTCACACCTCCGGCGGGGCTTCTCTGGCATCCCTGTGGAGGCTGGGGGCATTGAACCGGAGTGGGCGATGTTCAAAGCCTCCATTGCTAAAGCTGCGTCTGAGAGTTGTGGTCTCAAAGTCTTAGGTGCCTCAAGGGGCGGTAACCCTCGAACATCCTGGTGGACACCGGTGGTCAGGGGAGCCGTCCGATTGAAGAAGGAGGCCTTCCGGGACATGCTGTCCCGGGCGACTCCAGAGGCAGTTGCAAGGTACCGACAGGCCCGAAGGACTGCAGCCTCGGCCGTGGCAGAAGCAAAGCAGCGGGTGTGGGAGGAGTTCGGAGAAACCATGGAGAAGGACTTTCGGCTGGCGCCAAAGCGGTTCTGGAAGACCATCCGACACCTCAGGAGGGGAAAGCAGGGAACCATTCAAGCTGTATACAGTAAGGATGGGACGTTGTTGACCTCAACTGACAAGGTGATTGGGAGGTGGAAGGAGCACTTTGAGGAACTCCTGAACCCGACAAACCCACCCTACATGGTAGAGACAGGGCTGGAGGATGATGGGGGATCAGCGTCAATCTCCCTGGCGGAGGTCACTGAGGTAGTCAAACAACTCCACAGTGGCAAAGCCCCAGGGGTTGATGAGATCCGCCCAGAAATGCTGAAGGCTTTGGGTGTTGAGGGACTGTCATGGATGACACGTCTTATCAACATTGCGTGGAAGTCGGGGACAGTACCTAAGGAGTGGCAGACCGGGGTGGTGGTTCCCCTGTTCAAAAAGGGGGACCGGAGAGTGTGTGCCAACTACAGAGGCATCACATTACTCAGCCTCCCCGGGAAAGTATACTCCAGGGTGCTGGAAAGGAGGGTTCGACCGATAGTCGAACCTCGGATTGAGGAGGAACAATGCGGTTTCCGGCCTGGTCGTGGAACAACGGACCAGCTTTTTACCCTCGCGAGGATCTTTGAGGGGGCCTGGGAGTATGCCAATCCGGTCTACACGTGTTTTGTGGATTTGGAGAAGGCGTATGATCGGGTTCCCCGGGAGATACTGTGGGAGGTGCTGCGAGAGTATGGGGTGAGGGGGTCTCTACTCAGAGCCATCCAATCTCTGTACTCCCAAAGCGAGAGCTGTGTCCGGGTCTGCGGCAGTAAGTCGGACTCGTTTCCGGTGAGGGTTGGCCTCCTCCAAGGCTCCGCTTTGTCACCTATCCTGTTTGTGGTTTTCATGGACAGGATCTCACGGCGTAGCCGCGGGGGAGTGGGGGGCTGCGGGTTGGTGGGCAGAGGATTGCATCACTGCTTTTTGCAGATGATGTGGTCCTGATGGCATCATCAGTCTGCGACCTGCAGCACTCATTGGATCGGTTCGCAGCCGAGTGTGAAGCGGCTGGGATGAGGATCAGCACCTCCAAATCTGAGGCCATGGTTCTCAGCAGGAAACCGATGGATTGTCTAGTCCAGGTAGGGAATGAGTCTTTACCCCAAGTGAAGGAGTTCAAGTATCTTGGGGTCTTGTTCTCGAGTGAGGGTAAAATGGAACGAGAGATGGGCCGGAGAATTGGAGCAGCGGGTGCGGTGTTGCAGTCGCTCTATCGCACCGTTGTGACGAAGAGAGAGCTGAGCCAGAAGGCAAAGCTCTCAATCTACCGGTCTATCTTCGTTCCTACTCTCACCTATGGTCATGAAGGGTGGGTCATGACCGAAAGAACGAGATCGCGGATACAAGCGGCGGAAATGAGTTTCCTCCGGAGGGTAGCTGGCATCTCCCTTAGGGATAGGGTGAGAAGTTCAGCCATTCGTGAGGGACTCGGAGTAGAGCCGCTGCTTCTTTGCGTAGAAAGGAGCCAGTTGAGGTGGTTCGGGCATCTAGTAAGGATGCCACCTGGCCGCCTCCCTAGGGAGGTGTTCCAGGCACGTCCAGCTGGGCGGAGGCCGCGGGGCAGACCTAGGACCAGGTGGAGGGATTATATCTCCACACTGGCCTGGGAACGCCTTGGAATCCCCCAGTCAGAGCTGGTTAATGTGGCCCGGAAAAGGGAAGTTTGGGATGCCCTGCTTGAACTGCTACCTCCGCGACCCGACCCCGGACCAAGCGGATGACGATGATGATGATGATGATATGCAGTGAAACTGCATAGAACCCTATTGTATTTGCTGGCGTTCATTATTATTATTATTAGGGGTCTATGCAATGAAACTGCATAGAACCTTATTGTTTTTGCTGGCGTTCATCATCATTATTATTATTAGGGGTCTATGCAGTGAAAGAGATGTTCTTAGATTTATTCTTAGCTGGATTACCAAATTTATTTTGGAGCTGGGGTCAACCCCGCGCATGGCAGACATCTTTGCACTTGAGGAAATTTGACTAATCAAGATAACGTTGCGTCGGGTTTAACTCCCAGCACAGTATAGGATATCTTAATGTTTTGTTGTTATCACGTTTATGTTTCCTTGTTATCATGTTTATGTAAAGAGTTATGAAGTGTTGTAAACGCAGATATCGGTTTGCCTGAAGGTTATGTATGTTAGTGGGTGTGCAACCTCCTCCATTTTCTGAGTGGTCTATGACTATTCCACCCTGATTTGTCCTTTTTCCTCTTTCTTTCATTCATTCTTTCTTTCTTTCTTTCTTTCTTTCTTTTCTTTTCTGCAATTTTTTTTCCAAAGTTTTCTTAATGTTCTTTTTTTCTAGTAATAATGTTTTCATAGCCGGCCACCGCTATCACTGCTTGCAGTTATATTTATTATTATTATTCCCCCAAATATCCTACTTCCCATGGTTAAAAATGCACCAAATTTGGCACACATGTCCAGGTTCTCTCAAAACAGCTCTGAAATCTTCAGAACTTGTCCATTGCAGTGAGATGAAACATTCATGAACTGGCACCCATTTGAAATTATGACCAATTTATATCATACTTATATACAATATTTGTATTATGATTCATATCACGATTTAAAGTTTTTCAAAATGTACCTTAAAACAGAATTTTTTATAAATAACCAAGTTTAGTCGTTTATTGGTTGGATTTGAACTAACCCCTCTGAAACCATAAAACCAAATGAACTCAAAATCGCTGTATATCATCCTCAGATGGTCTACTAAACTTTACACACAAAACCAAGCTTGGCAATACAGTCATAATTGAGCTCACACTGCTCCAAAATGCATTTCTGTAAGTTATTAAGTAGTAGAAGCAAGTATTAGCGAGTTAACGCATATTTGGTTTAACGCGTTAACACAATTTGTTTTAATGTCACTAGTAGTTTCTTCTTTAGCTGATATTCTCCCCACATAGCAGTGGACACAGTATTGGATCCACCCTCAAGTGTCAATGGGCGGGAATCTTCTTGCAACCGTGACTGAGAACGTCTTATTGAGTAACCTGGTTCAAACATTGTCAAAATTGGCTCTGAATGCAAATACCATAAGTTTCTTAGAAATGTGCAAGCAGCTACAATGCAACTTTTGTTGGGTGAGATGTGAGTGGTGGTGATTTCACTGTGTTAATCTATAGCCTTTTGTAACGATTATGTGATGAGGTGTCCAATAAACATTGCAAAGCAGATATGAACGGTTTGGAACACTAAATTGGTCATATCAGACAAAGAGAGGTTTATACGTTTAGATTTGTTCTTAGCTGGGTTACCAGATTTGTTTTGGAGCTGGGTGTCACCCATGCATGGCAAACATCTTTGTACTTGAAGAAACATGACTAATCAACATAGTTTAGCGTCGACCGTAACTCCCAGCATGCCTGGCGAGTAACTCTGTTTTTTCTTAAGGACAGTAGGATATCTTATTGTTTCCTTGTTATCACGTTTATGTTTCCTTGTTATCATGTTTATGTAAATGGTTATGAAGTGCTGTAAACGCAGATATCGGTTTGTACTTTTGTTAGATGTGACACCGTGACTGTGTATGGTGTGTCTGTGAATAAGGTCAGAGCACGTCGCACCCTATTGGTGTTCTGCTTTTTGTTTCAATTTAAACAAGTAAATGGACGAATAGACCTGAGTCTCTGTTGATCTTTCCGAAGTTAGTACTTTACCAACACAACATTCTTCAATGCTCCTTTTGGGTTGCCAAAATGAGCATTGTCCAGTTTTTTACTGTGGTGGTGCATATTGCTCAGTAACTGATAAAGTTTTAAATTTTGCATGTCATCTTTAGGATACTGAATGCTGTGTAGGTTGGTGAGTGTGCAACCTCCATTTGCTGAGTTTTATGACCATTTCAACCAAATGTCTGTCTTTTTTTTCTACTTTTTCTGTATTTCTTTCTTTCTTTTTCTGCAATTTTTACTTCATGTTCTTTTTTTCTGTAATAATCTTTTTATAGCCGGCCACCGCTATCACTGCTTGCAGTTATATTGTTGATTTTGTAATGGTTGGTGTAAGGATTAGAAGTTATGAAACTGGGGAAATGGTTGTAAATAGCCATGTTTCTTCAAGTACAAAGGCGAATAAATGTCTGCCACATGCGATGACGACCCCGAGCTCCAAAATAAAATGCCACTGCTCTCGTTTTGCGCGCACAACTGTGCTCATCTCACACGCACAGACTTTCTGCCAAGTTTGCAACCGTGATTCGAGGTTATGAAACTGGGAATATACTTGTAAATAGTCATGTTTCTTCAAGTACAAAGATGAATAAATGACTAGCCCGTGCGAGGCTTTCTCACAAGTTGGCATCCCTGCAGTAACAAATGTTGATAGGCACTGGATTAATTTTAGATAGCAAAATTAGACTGTTCATGTATTGTATCTTAATATGATTCTTGTCATTTTGTTTTAAATGTTTGTTTAAAACAGTTAATTTTGAAACACAAAAGTCACCACCACACACCAAAAGTAATCTAAAGATGGTGTGCAACAATCAAAAGAAACTCGCCCCTTGATGTGTATAAAATTTTCTAATAAATTATAATTGTAAACTTTTAACATTTATAAAAAAATACAGTGTTTAAGGTACATTTTTTAAAACTTTAATTTGGAATGGAACTAATAAGACAAATATTTTCAAAGAATATGATTCAAATTAGTCAAATATTGAAGCAGTTAAAAATAGAAATGTACAGTACTGTTTACAGTAATACATTTTGATGCACTGTGAGCTCAATTATTAATTATGTATCAACAAGCTTGGTCTTGCGTTGAAAGTAGACCATATGAGGATGATATACTGCGATTTTGGTGTAATTCGGTTTTACGGTCTCGGAAGAGTTGTTTCAAATAGTTAAAGTGTCAAATCCAACCAAAAAAAAATCGGTTTTCAAGATAGAGTTCTGAAATTTTAAATGCTTCATGAAAATAGTCTTAGGATTTTTATCTTGTTTTTGAACGCTGATTGTCATATCTCACTGGTTTATTAAACAAAGTGAATGTACAGTAGTGATACATTTTGATGTGCTGTGGACTCAGTTTTGGTGAAATCAACAAGATATTTTGGTTGGTTTATGTTGAGAGTCTGAAGATTATATCCTGAAATTGTGGATGTGTGCCAAATCTTGGCAAATGCGTGCATTCCCATGGCAAAATACAATGCAAGTACAAGCAAACTTTATAAAGAAAATAGCATTTTAATTTTATAGGGTCAAGGAAAATTATCTAACAAATTGATCTCCTAAATTCTTGTACATTATTGGTGCTAGGTAACTAACGTTACCAAGCCAATATTTGCATGAATTGAGACAACTTTAGGTGGAGCCGCTAGCTCGTTACAGCAACATCAAGTACATCCCCAAATTAACAAATACAAAAATAAAAAAAGTTCAACATGATATATTATTATATTAGCCAGCTAGTAACTTACTCAGCTGTCAAATGCCCCCCTGGCCCAGCAGGTCTCGCACTCGGTTTTCTAAATGGGTCTCCAGCACTTCGCTGTCTGTATGCGCTGCAAAGCTTTCATGCTCAGATTACACACGTTCTTCTTTGTTTGAGCCTGGACTCAGGGTGTCATACTTGACAGCAGAAACTGTGCGCCGTCCCACTCATTGCAGCACACACCCTCTGTCTCCGTTGCCATTGGCAGGCAATACCTACAAATAACACCACCAGTTCGAGTCCAGCTTTGGCTCAGCTGCTATTGCTTCAGCTCCAGCTGTTTCGCCCGCTGCCAGTAACTGTTGTTCTATTACTTCATCGCTTTGTCAGGTTCCTCATCGCTAAATTCCGGTTCAAATAAATAGGGCTGAATTTCACTGTCCAACAGAATATTCATAAAGTTGTCATAATCTAATTCTGCAGTGGAATCAGTAACCTCGTCAGCCATGATCACAGACAATGTAGATGAGTAGCTATCTAGGTGTAATGCTATCACTTGGGAATGCACCGATCGTGAAATTCTAGGCCGATAGCCGATGCCCATACCGATGTTTTTAGGCCTATTTTATTTTTGTTATTTATTCCCCCTTTCGTGCCAGTGAAACAAAGAAATCTTCTTAATAAAAAAATAACTGAACTGTTTTGAATAGGGATGGTAATCTTCAGTAAGAATTTAATCGATCAGGAGATTCAAATTAAATGATTAAATTGAACAGTCTCGTCTTTTGGTTGAAATTCACGGCGCATGTGTATTCGTATCCGGTATATGTGTTCGGTGCCTTTAAGAAGAATTTGTTTATGAGTGATGCCATCACATTCCTGCTAGGGGACGCTAGTTTGTCGTTAGTGCTAAAGACGATCTCTGCCAAATTCACATGTCGATTAGTGGAAGTACACATGCTTTTCAGTTTTAACCTACCTCCAGTGACTCAAACTGAGTTGAACAGTTCCTCCTCCTCACTGTGGTTATCGGATGAGGAGTTATGTCTCCCAACGTTTGCAGGGCGCATAAGGATGACAATTGAATTATTGAGGTGTATGCGGGATGTTAACTTCAAATCAAAGAGGGTGAGCTGTTCAACTATGAAACGAGCTAGAAGAAAGTCCAGTGTTGGAAAATTTCACACACAGAAACAATAAAACAAGTGCATTGCCACCAGTGATGCTGTTCTGACTTCTGACTAACGTCGCCTGACGTTAATTCCACCGTTGTGCCGAAATTTGGCCGGCTGCCGAAATTCGATTTGAGCACAAATTCAATCATACAAATGCAAGAAACAATCTTTAATATTTGAGCACAAATTCAATCATACAAATGTATGATAACCACACAGCTGACATTTTCTTTCCTATTTGAAAATAAACATGCGCGCGGCAACAACATTTAGACCACGCAAATTGATGCAACATAAAAATCGGCCACTGCCATCGGTTAATGCCATCTTATTTGCCGATAGGCCGATGGCAGTCAATAAGGTTCTTATGCAATTTTTATGTTTCTTTTTTCCCTTAAAGGGGCCATATTATGCTACTTTTCAGGTTCATACCTTTATTAAGGAGTTCTACTAGAATAGGTTTTTGCGTTTTAATGTTCAAAAAATAATTTATTTTTTATAAACTGCCTGGATCTGCAGCACATCTATTCACCCTCTGTCTGAAATGCTCCATTTTAGCTCCTGTTTCTTTAAGACCCCCCCTCCCGACGAGCCAAGTCCGCTCTGATTGGTCAGCTTGCCAAACAAAGGGAATTTGCCTTCGCGCTGACAAAACCAGCGTATTCTCGACATGGCGGAACCACCCGGCTTTCGCTCTGACTGGCTCTGGTTGAGGGCGTGCCAAACATTATTCACATGTGTGACTTAGTGACGTAGATAAGTTACAGAAGTAAACGCCGGACTACAAACGAGGCGTTTTAGGCAGTTCAAGAGCAGTGTTTTCTGTGAGAGAGAGCAGCTCCCTTTGGCGTGGACTATGGGTTTTGTAACTTTTAGACCTTTTACATGCACTAAAAGCTATATAACATACTAAAGGAAAGGGGAAAACCCAAAAAGCATAATAGGGCCCCTTTAATGTGTAGGGTTACTGGTTTACTACTTCTTGTGTGTGAATTACTCTTTATCAATTTTGTAGATTATCAATTAATTCATAAATGTATTTTATAATCGATCAATTTGATATCAAATAATTAAGGGGGCACCACCCCAAGATTTTAGCTTATTGCATGGCTTGATGGGAAACCAGGTCTGATTTGGCATTAATTTAATAAGTAGTTGAAGTTTTAGTCTCAATTCTGAAGTAGTGACGTTCTATGTTACGAGAATAAATGATTGTGTGAAAATGAAGATATGACACAGCTGGGTTTGATTGCAAAGCAATTCTATTTATTTACTAGTCTGAAAACACATTAAAAATACAGTTATACAAAGAATGACTAAATGATGACATTAATAAACTAAAGTGGTTAGTATCTAAATATACACAGTATAACAGTTAAAATATTGATAAATTATGGTACACATCAGTAAAGTTGTCTCTATAGCATCCAAACGCTCAGGTTATGAAAAGCATGAGTTTACGTTACTGTGAGAAGGAAGGCGGAGCTGTGGCACTGAATGATTGGTCTTGCCTGCTGTTGCGGCTGTACCAAATGTGAGAAGTCTGTGGTTTTAGTGGTAAAGTTCTGAAAGTTAGTTCCTTGTGTGAATAAACATGGAAAAGCAACGTGGGTTTTGGGTCTTCCTTGTCCTCTTCTGGGAAGGAGGACAAAGGTGCGCTGGTTCAGTTTGGGTGATCCAGCGAGGTCCTCGACTCAGTAGATTTGGTTAAAAGCTCTGAATCACTTCGGAAAAGGCGGAAGTTGTGAAGTCCCGAACGTGGTTTGAATAAACGTTCCTTTGCTCTGAAGTGGTTTAGTTTGAAAGTGTGCAAGGAGTTTTCCGGCCTTGTAGTAAGGAAAAAGGCCTAAAATCCTTCATTCAAAGAGTTGCTTGCAGACGCGAGGTCGAGGAAAAGGGGGGGTGTGATTATCTTAACCCGTGTAACGCAGGGCGGCCTTCCCAGGTTACGTGCGGATCTTAAAAGCAAAGTTTCCTGGATGAAAACTCTATTTAAGATAGTTTGAGAAGGGGTGTCCAAAAGGTGGCTGAGGTCACCTGATTGGCCACAGCCAGAGGTGTTGGTTATCTAACCTATCAGTGAAATATCAGTTTACCTTACCATGTCATTTGGTTTCAATGTAAGCTTATTTACTAGGAATATGTTCTATATAACGTTTGCAAAGTTTACAAAATATCATGGTGGACATTTTGATAGGGGATAAGTACTAGGCTGACTATGTTAGTTCACTTAGAAAAACAATACACAATATATATATTATTAGAAAATACAACCAATTAATGTTACAATTGCTTCTCATTGTCAATGTCGAATATTTTAATTGATTGTTCCTTAGGCAACAGTTCTTAATCCCAATTTACTAATCCTTAGAGTGGAAGCAGTTGGAATTGCTGGAATAGAGTTAAGGTTTTATGACCCTTTGTGTTGAGAGACCATGCTTTGGTTATCTGGAATGTTCCTTAGGCGCCATTTTGGGCCTGAGGGGGATGGTTTGGGGATTGGTTTCCATACAAATGTTTTTTTCTAATTCTTTTTACGTAGCTGGCCCGCATACACTGCTTGCAGTTATATTTAATAATGAAATTCCTACCTAGCCTATGCCTTGTGCAACGTAATGACGGGAAAATGTACACACAAAAGTTGGACACACAAAGGGACGACTTATGTTGACCTATCAACGGTCTAGTGTTTATAGCTCCACCCTTTGGGCTGGGACTGTGTGCTAGGAACCTCAACAGAAGGGTAGTGAAAAGCAGGACGGAACGGGACCGTTATCTACCGTTCCCTACGCAACTTTTGCCAGTGGAAACGCAAAAATAACTGTTCCGTTCAGCTCCAACCCTAGCCGTTACCTAGTGCTTGGTGGAAATGAGCCAATAGACTGTGCACTGGAGGTGGTGATCTCTCCTACAAGACCAGTTTGGGCCATTCAATATGAAAACTAAATATCCTTCTATAAGCCAGGTTATAATATAGCCTACTGCCTGCAATGTTGTCAAAGGCTGTTTCTAGTTTCTCCCAACCTGTCGGGAGGCAAGCTCGGGCGCATTGCCTTGTGCATCACCAAAAGAATGGCACCGTGGATAAAGCTAAAAACTGGGTAATCGTTATCCCTATCGGACACGGACGGCTGCGGAGCCAAACAATTGTCAACTTGTCTCTTTGTCCGCATCCCTGCATCCAGTGGAGCCACGATCTAATGGTTCAGGTTGGTTCACAGTAGGGCTGACACCTTCGGGTCGATTAACCGATTAACTGGTCAACATGTTCTGCTGGCCGATTAATCGCTGGTGTTGCTTTCATAACACTTTTTAATCCATTATTTTCAGGGTGGGAGGGACATGCAGACATAATGTATTTTATTTTTGTGTAAGAACATTGATTATGAATAATAAGTTAATTAAAATTCATAAAATACATTAATAATAATATGGTTTATAAGACTTATGAGACAGGAAGTCAAAACACCCCCGTTTTCAGAACTTTGAACTTACCCAAATTTAGACTGCTTAGAAGACTAGAGAAACTTATTCCATGTTGACTAGGCTAATTGTGGACACCATGTGGAAGAAGTCCTCGGTGTGGAAACATTTTATTAGAAAATAAAGAGAAAAATAATGCAAAATTTGCTCCTAATTATTTTTTGTGTTTATTATTCATTTAGGCTACCAGGTAGAGTGCACTCAGTGTACTGTGGCTGATTTAGTTTATCTCTCTCTAGAGTATGTTATTTGATAGAACAGATTTGCTCAAACCTAAAGGTAACCATAACAACTTGCCTGGAACATTGGGCCTCATTCACCAACCATTCTTAAGAACAGGATTGTTCTTAAACCAAACTTACGCAGGTTTTCACGAATATTCTGACATTCACCTTTCCTATTATGTGATGCGTCAGTGATGATGCACTGATGATGCCATATTCCACCGGCACAAACCCACTAACGGACAAAATTGACAAGACACTGCGTACTGAATGTGAGTTAAGTTGCATTTGTTTAACGTTAAAAATAATTCTGGTGCCTTGAATTGGAAAGCAAAGTGAACCAAAGTTAGCTAGCCGAAAGTGCGAGTTGCTAACAGTGGGCTAGACAACTGTAACAGCTATTTTGGGGCAGTTTCTCCAATTCTTCTTTGCAGATCGTCTCAAGCTCCATCAGGTTGGATGGGGAGCGTCGGTGCACAGCCATTTTCAGATCACTCCAAAGATGTTCAATCGGGTTCAAGTCTGGGCTCTGGTTGGGCCACTCCGGGACATTCACAGACTTGTCCCAAAGCCACTCCTTTGTTATTTTGGCCGTGTGCTTAGGGTCTTTGTCCTGTTGGAAGGTCAACCTTCACCCCAGTCCGAAGTCCAGAGCGCTCTGGAGCAGGTTTTCATCAAGGATCTCTCTGTACATTGCTGCATTCATCTTTCCCTTGATCCTGACTAGTCTCCCAGTTCCTGCCGCTGAAAAACACCCCCACAGCATGATCCTGCCAGCACCATGCTTCACTGTACGGATGGTGTTGGCCAGGTGATGAGCAGTGCCTGGTTTCTTCCAGACATGACGCTTGGCATTCAGGCCAAAGAGTTCAATCTTGGTTTCATTAGACCAGAGAATTTTGTTTGTTTAGGTGCCTTTTGGCAAACTCCATGCGGGCTGTCATGTGCCTTTTACTGAGGAGTGGTTTCCGTCTGGCCACTCTACCATGAAGGCCTGATTGGTGAAGGGGTGCAGAGATGGTTGTCCTTCTGGAAGGTTCTCCCATCTCCACAGAGGAACACTGGAGCTCTGTCAGAGTGACCATCGGGTTCTTGGTCACCTCCCTGACCAAGGCCCTTCTCCCCCGATTGCTCAGTTTGGCCGGGCGGCCAGCTCTAGGAAGAGTCCCGGCGGTTCCAAATGTCTTCCATTTGAGAATGATGGAGAACACTTTGCTCGTTGGGACCTTCAATGCTGCAGAAATTTTTTTTGTACCCTTCCCCAGATCTGTGCCTCGATACAATCCTGTCTCGGAGGTCTACAGACAATTCCTTGGACTTCATAACTTGGTTTGTGCTCTGACATGCACTGTCAACTGTGGGACCTTATATAAACAGGTGTGTCCCTTTCCAAATCATGTCCAATCAATTGAATTTACCACAGGTGGACTACAATCAAGTTGTAGAAACATCTCAAGGATGATCAGTGGAAATGGGATGCACCTGAGCTCAATTTTGAGTGTCACAGCAAAGGGTGTGAATACTTATGTACATGTGATGTAAACATTTTTTATTTTTAATACATTTGCAAAAAATTCAAAAACACTTTTTTCACTTGGTCATTATGCGGTATTGTATGTAGAATGTTGAGAATTTTTTTTTATTTAATCCATTTTGGAATTAGGCTGTAACATAATAAAATGTGGAAAAGGTGAAGGGGTATGAATACTTTCCGGATGCACTGTAGGTGTGGCAAGCTTGTAGCATCATACTCAAGAAGACTTGAGGCTGTAATTGCTGCCAAAGGTGCTTCAACAAAGTATTGAGTAAAGGGTGTGAATACTTATGTACATGTGATATTTAAATTTTTGATTTTTAATACATTTGCAAAAAATTCAAAAAACCTTTTTCACTTTGTCATTATGCGGTATTGTGTGTAGAATGTTGAGGATTTTTTTTATTTAATCCATTTTGGAATTAGGCTGTAACATAATAAAATGTGGAAAAAGTGAAGGGGTATGAATACTTTCCGGATGCAGTGTAGAAGGAGGTCTCATTGAGGAGTGAGTCATATATCAGATCAATCGCTTCGTGGAAATTAGAGATCTGCCCCCTCAAAACATGTGATACATTTGATGCTTTGAAGTACTTCACTTGGGCCCGGACAGCAGTTGGAGCGATATCTTTCTCCACTTTCTGACTAATTTAATTTGGTTTGCGACGGGAAAACAATGTAGAGAGACATAATCTCAGAGTATGTGTTCATTGGTTTTTCAGAATTTTGTTATGACCTAACAGCATGTCCGGGAAAATATTAACTGTTGATTATTTCAGTAGAAATTGAAATGATGCGTCTGTGCCTCTAGCAAACATATACTAGCTTGCTAGCTAGTTTGTTTTGGTTTAGAATTCAGTCGCGTTCATTGTTATCCATAAAGTGAGACATATTTTTTATGTTCTATGTATGGTTATATCAGTCAGTTTGGCTACGATTACATAGGCCCATTGCCTAACACATTCAATTTAAACATCAGCTGTCAATTGGTTGTGAATGGAAGTGATGCATTGGGAACGTTATATGAGCGAAGCTAGTTGTTACATTCATGTTGCGGGGTCATTTTAAGCATCAAGGTAATTAATTTGTTAAGGCTATATTAATGTACCTAGCGGATTTGAAAAAGTTCCATTTCAAATACTTCTGCTAATAAAGAAATTAATCTGCATGATAAGATATACTATCAATTGTAAAAAAGTTAGACTTTTCCTTTAATGTTCTGTTTGTTATGTCTACTGAAGCCTATTAGTTTCTTTAAAGATTGCAAGTGGCATGCATGCAGTATTTGTGACCACAGATGTTATTTAAGCATGTATGAAAAATCAGTGTGTTAAGAAAACGAGATGTATTTATTGGGCAATTTATTGTCTTGTTTAAGTTTGCAGAGCAGACTGCAGAAATTTGCAGATCGGCTAGCCTACTTCCAAAAGTCGTGTGGAATTACAGTACATTGCTAAAAGATCCAGATCATCATCATTATAAATTATAGAAGTTTGTTGGGCAGAGAGCTTTGACTTTTGCAAGATCGAGTGGGCGAGAACTGTGGGGGGAGGTAGGGAAAACGATAGTATTTCAACGAGAGAATATGCCTGTTTATTACCACTTTATAGGCTAAATAAGCAGATATGTACAAATAATACTGATCAATGATCTTGCAATGGTACCTACATTTTACTGAGATGTTTTGAAATGTGTTTTCGACCCGGTGATTATCTGGCACTGATTATGCGTGTACAAAAGCAATTGCAAGCAGTACCTTGGCCATCTGTGTCGTTCGGAGCCGTAGAATTTTTGTAGCCTAGGGCCGCGTCATAAAAAAGCTAAGTTGTTTAACGCGTTCGCGGTTTTCAGCATACACGTTTTTAATATTATAGCCTTATTTAGGTATACTGTAAAGGCAGTGAGTTTTTCAAAGTATCCGTTGCAACATTTACATTATTCTTCCCAGACAAAGAAGTAAACTAATGTCAAAGGTTTACCATAGGAGGTTTGAGCTTTTTGAAGACACCGCTTTTTTCGACACTGTCACTTTAAGATCAACTAAAAATTTATGAATTAGTTTTTATTAATAAACATTTAGTAAGTAACACATATTTGGAGCATTCACTGTTTAATCACTTGATTTAAAAAAAAAAATGAAAACACGTTTGTCCTGTCTACTAACAGTAACCATCTCAAAGGCACTTTTTGTCTAGCTTGTGTCTAGCTTGCTTCAAAACAAACTTCATTATTTGTTTAATGTAACCGGCGTAGCACGATTGAAAAGGTCAAATCCAACATTACAAAACATGGTTGTAAAAATGAAGATACTGCATGGTAGATAACACGGCAAACTGGCAAGCAGCAGTTTAATAAAAAACATTTATTAAAATGATAAAACGAATAACCCATTAAACATGCATTTGCACTGAAGACAGCACTATTGATTTTTTTATGTCGCAGGGCTGTTTTGATGCTACCTAAAATGATTCGGTGCGATAAGAAGAGATATGTATTGTAGTGGGTTGCGCTGGTCTCCATTCATTTAAACAGAACACTACGAACTAAAAACAGTTACAAGTAATGGTAATGCACATTCTCCGACTGCTGCTTCTACATTGACAAGAAAGTGGTTTTGTGCCAGTGTTGTTAACAATAATGTTTGCATGCTGCGCATATCCATGCAAAAGGTTCCATCACATAAACCAAATATGTTAAGCCTATGGAAGCCCATTAGGGACTTTATTCAAATGAAAATGTAAACTTGAAAATGCAAATGCAATTCCAAAATAGCATTATCACTTTCCACATTCCTATGTGTTATTTGAGACAAAATGTAAGTGAAAATGCAATCATCCCATTTGCATTTGCATTTTCAAAGGCTCCAATGGGCATTCTGTGGCAATATTAAAATTCTAATGCAAAAGCTGTTTGACATTACATTTTCAAAGTCCTACCCCGCCATACTGCGGACAATATGTTAATGTTAATTCAAACTTGAAAATTAAAATGCAATATTAAAAATGTATTCTCATTTTCCATTTGTGCAAGCATTATTTATGTCACAATTAAAATGAAAATGCAGTTGTCAAACAATATGAAAATGAAAAGGAAATCGCATTTGCCATTGCATTTTCAAACACTTCATCTTTAGTACTATGCTGTACAGTGGACAATATTCAAATGCAATACGTGAATCAGTGCTAGGAGTCTATTGTATTTGCATTTTCAAGTCACCACGCTCTCTTTGGGCCAGAACATGAACATTCAAATGCAATCCGTCAGTCCTCTCATCAAGGCTGGTCTTAGGTTTTGGACCTCACTTCCTCCTTCTGTCACTTAGAATAGTGCAAGCTGTAGCTAGCGGTGTGTCCGGTGCGCCGGGAGATAACCCCTTTGGCTATTTGACAACCTAATTTTGCCATTAACAAATGTTCGTGACAGAACAGAGAAAGTATGTATTGCAGAGTAGGCCTTAGGTCTACTCCATTTCTGGCACCGACATGGACGTGTCTCCCGCACCAGCCAAGCCTATGCCATTGCCGCAAAGATGAACACTCAGTGTGGCTAACTTGAAAGACAAATGAGCAACCTCACCTTAATAAAATTGCCCAAAACAAGCGCAACACTACCTATGGGCACATATTCATAATACAACATTATTAAAACTATAGGTGTGAACGTTTATGAAAACATTAAAACCTTTTCCAGAAGAAATTTACAGCGTTTATAATGCACCTTCTAATTAGATAGCTTTGTTCAATCTAAAGTGGTAGAATCCTGCCTTCATATTATCACCATATCCCATATTGTGCTCTAAGTTTATTTATTCAGTATGATTCTGATAATTAATAGTGTAAACATGCATGTGAAAGTTGAAAATAATGCTCAATCTATTAACCCACAGCAAGCGTTCAGCTATATGACTGTCCGGCTCCTCTTCGTTTCAGCACTGTCATTGTGAATAATTAGAGAGCGATTTTAATAAATGTACTTTTTTTAATAAATGCAAAACCATCGAACTTGCAGCACAAAAGTATGACTAAGGACTTGCGAAATAGCAGCTCCAACAACTAGTTGGTAAAAGGGTAATGAAGCAAGTCACTAAACGAGGAAGTGACATCCTAACTAAAGACCCGCCTTGATTAGAGGACTGACGGATTGCATTTGAATGTTCATGTTCTGTCCCAAAGAGTGCGTGGTGACTTGAAAATGCAAATGCAATAGACTCCTAGCGCTGATTCGTGTATTGCATTAGCATTTTGTCCACTCCACAGTGTGGTACTGAAGACAAAGTGTTTGAAAATGCAATGGAAAATGCGATTTCCTTTTCATTTTCAAATTGTTTGACAACTGCATTTTAATTTTAATTGTGACATAAATAATGCTTGCACAAATGGAAAATGAGGATACATTTTTAATATTGCATTTTAATTTTCAAGTTTGAATATTGAAACATTTGAATAATGTCCCCAGTATGGTGGGGTAGGACTTTGAAAATGTAATGTCAAACAGCTTTTTCATTTGAATTTTAATATTTATACAGAATGCCCATTGGAGCCTTTGAAAATACAAATGGGATGATTGCATTTTCACTTACATTTTGTCTCAAATAACACATGTGGAAAGTGATAATGCAATTGTGGAATTGCATTTGCATTTTCCAGTTTACATTTTCATTTGAATAAAGTCCCTTATGCGCTTCCATATAAGCCTGTTAACCAGTCGCCCTTAAACATATAATTAGTTAATCAACTAACGTTTGCCATGACTACGAGTTGTAAGATAAGAATATATTCTAGATAGACATCGTGAACTTGTTTACGTTATGTAACCTATACAATAGTTAGGGTGGACAATACAACGCAGTATTTTTACCCCGAACGCAAAAAAGACCGTTGGTTCCCAGAGCTGTAGAACGCTAGCGCAAACCCATAGGAAATTAATTGAAAAGAATGTTTGTTCAGCCTTTTTAGGGCTAGGGTTAAGCTTGCGTTCTAAAGCCTGGTTTATACACGTTAACAGCTCTGCGTAGCTTCGAAGAGCAGGGGTTTCTGGGATAGCGTAGCTCACCAAGTCTCGTTGACGTGGTGTCCTCCCAAATCCTAACAGCCAGTTGCGCTTCTCGGTGCATCAAACAATCGCTGATTGGTTGAGCAGGGTAGGATGCAAGTAGATATTCGGTCATATTTGGCTGTATCGAAACAAGTTAAAACGTAGATGACTCAATGAACTGGAGCAGATAGGCTGATTTTCAATTCGAATCATATTAGTGGTTTCTATGCACTTAAGCTTGTACATAATATAGCCTATATATAGGCTATATGTTACAACTGTTTTCTGTAGGCCCATTGTTTGATAAACTGTATATGAATATGTACAGCACTTTGGTCAGCTCTGCTTGTTTTAAACATTTTCAATAAATAAACTTGATTTGATTTGATATAAGAAAATATGCAAAGCAGTGAGCAACCTTCGGTCGCTTTGTTTATACTTTCGCGGCACATGAACGAAGGTTTCCGTGTCTGTGCTTCTTCTACTGTTTTCTGTACATTCTGGATTACTGAATTCGACACTGCCACCTAGTGGGCCCGTTAAACTTACTATGTATGTAAGTAAACCACTGTGCGAACGTGAGCGCCAAATGAACGTTTACATTCGCTAACGCGCTCACGGAGAAGTATAAACCAGGCTTAAATCACAAAACGGCACCAACTGCTATCACCCTGTTCATTTTAATATAACTGGGCGATTAACTAATATTATGTGAAACAAACCATACATTCATTCTTGTAGTGAACATGTGTGCCTTCAGCTGATTAAATTTGTATACAGATAGGTAAACGGGAAGTTGTAAATTATCTTAAGAGTTTTGTTTGCTTCACCTACATGCCTGAATATAAGACCAACTCGATTTCAGTCATTTTAAAATCCAATTCAAAGCTTCTGGTATACACATAAACGTTTCATCAAAATCTGAAAATAAACTGTTTTATATATTTGAGTTAAAAATTGACAAGAGCGTTTTCTAAAATACCATTGGAAAACTAATTTCGATTCTTCAGATTCAGATTTAGAAAAGGTCATCCATGCTTTTATTTCCTCCAGACTTGACTACTGCAATGTACTTCATTCTGGAATCAGCAAGCAAAACATCCAAAGATTGTAATTGGTTCAACACGCTGCTGCCAGGTTTTTAACGCCAAGGCTACTGGAAGAGACCACATTACACCTATCCTTGCAGCCCTTCATTGTTTACCAGTGAGTTTTAGCATTTATTTTAAGATTTTACTGCTAGTGTTTAAAGCCTTGAATGGTTTGGCGCCTGCCTACTGTATATCTGCGATCTGCTTTTATCGCTGGATGAGATCCTCCAGAAGGGCCCTTTTAATAGTTCCAAAATCCAAATTCTGCAGAAAGGGTCACCGGGCTTTTGCTGTTCGAGCCCCTACGCTTTAGAACTCCATGCCTAATGATCTCAGGCAGACTACCTCCATTTCCTCTTTTAAATCACTTCTTAAAACTCACTTTTATCTTAAAGCCTTCTCTTAACCGCCACCTTTTAAATGTTGTTTTTAGTAAAAAAATAATTATATTTGTTATTTTACCTGATTTACTGTGTGATTTTAGTATTTTAATTATATTCTATTTTTTACTGTTACTTTTATTGTAGAGCACCTTGTAACCCTGGTTTGAAAGGCGTTATATAAATAAAGTTAATATAATAATTATTATTATTGGAACCTTTGGGATTTTCCCAACGTCAAAAATGATAAGTCATTGTAAAAGGCATAGAGAGGTCAAAGTTCAGGGCAACTCGATTTCACAGGTCTTAAAATGAAGCTGATGATGTTTGAAAACGTGTTACGTGCATTCGAGGAAAATACAAAGATATACTGTATATTTTACGAGAATCACCCTTTTGTATGGGGTGGTCTGGTCTTCCCAATATACTATAGTATAGTCAAGTTTACAGCAGCGAGCAGGAGTGCCTCATAAACGTTAGCTGCAGGGGCGTCACTTTCACAGGAACACAGTATTATTGACATAAATAAATGAATAAATAAGTTGATAATAATGTAGTTTTTATGGTGAAATTTCCTTGCGGTTGCCTGACTCATTGTTTCTTATCAATGTTTAGGTTGACAAGTTAATGCCTGCAGGCGGCAGCACAGTTTCATTAACATTATTTAAAATGTATTTCAGTGGTAAAATAATCAGTATTGAACAAGCATTAACACTTAAGACAATAGACTCCTGCTGATTTTATGTCTGCAGCACTGTCCACTTGTGATACCATCGCCAGATGCCTTAAAACGAAGGTTAAGCGAACACGAGGACGTAGGGGAGACTGGGGACGGTTGCAACACTTTGTGCTTTTCTTTGTTAAGGCCAGTTCAGACCAAAGATTCGGGACGTAACAAAACGGTTTTAGAATGTCGCAGACAAAAGTTGCAGCAGTCTGAACTAGTAGTTGCAAGGCGGCTGAAGCCATTGCATGTAGTCGCAGAAGATTTGGCTTGTCAAATCGCCACGGGCAGTTTTAGAACGTTAGGAAGCATAGCGCCAGATTTATGTCAAAAGGCATTATTTGTTAGTGTGTTTACATGCATACGTTGGATTTATTATCATTTAAATAAGCTATTGTTTATTAAAATTATATACTCGACATCATATAGTGGCTATGGTGCCAATCGCAGCTAAATAAAAATGATTATCATACACTAGCTCATACTAATAGGGAAATAAAACTATGAAATAATTTTTGTTAACGTTAGCTAACTGTAGTGGGCTATGCCGTTACTATGGAAACGGTCATTTGTGTCCGTGCTAGTTGCTTTGGTGTGAACCACTCAGTTTTAGAGCATTTAAGATCAGACGTTCAGATTCTTTTGCCAGTTGCGTAGCGAATCATTGGTCCGAACTGGCCCTTACTCTGAGACTAATTGACATAGACCAGCCAAACATATTAAACTTATATCTGTCTTCTAATTACCCATACAATTTAAAGATGACTACATATGACATATAGTTCACAATATTTATATGAATGGAAGAAGTAAGATGTTGCAACTGGCCTCAAGTGGGCGTTTACACTTGTGTTCAGTTCAGCGCTGTCCACCATCACACGAGGATGTAGTAGTGCTGCAGTGGTTATTTTAGGGGGCTGGCCACCCGGACTGCCTGGTTGCTGATAATGGAAACACAATCACATCGCATTTGCTCAGAGAAATGCATTTTTTTGTTATTATGTGATTGCGTCATGCAATCACATATTGTTACAGGAAAGTCATATTATTATAATTAGTGTGCTTGCTTTAGGCAAGCCACACTACTATAATCTCACGTATATATTATTATTAGTGTGCTTGCTTTAGGCAAGCCACACTACTATAATCTCAAATACGTATTATTATTATTATTATTATTATTATGATTATTATTATTATTATTATTATTGCAAAATTTCCCACCCCTACTCCTCCTACATTTTTTTGCACTACATAGACATGAAAGGTATCAAAATGTGCGCATTGATCCCAATTAAGTTGCTATTACTTTTAGGAAGGTTCTGTAAAACGGTTTTTTAAATATTCAACGTTTAGTGCCAACATATTTCACATAGGAATGAATGGGTGGAATGTTCAGAACTAGAGTGTGGCAGTTGGTGATTTGAAAATATTGACCTACTTTTCTAAACTGCCACCACTCTAACGTTTTTGAGTCAACATACACATATTTTACATGTAAATGCTCCCCTGGTTCTTACAAGTCCTATGCTGTTATTATCTAAGATGTGGGATTTATATTTTTTACCTTATGGACGCTTGTTTGAAGACCACGCTCTCCATTGACATCAACTGTAAACGGTCAAATCTCCACTCTAGCTAAACGTTGCTCATTTCAAATTCCTTGCCGTTTTCTAACCTGTGATCGCGCTTCCAGTTTTTACGTTTCATAGACATATTATACATGGGCATGATCGCCTGGTTCTTACGGTTCATATGGCATCATTATCTAAGCTGTGAGATGTATAATTTTCAATTGAGAAACGATTGAAGGCGACCACACCTTATGCTACTCTACAGACTGACCACGTTGCCGTGGTTACGAAATGAACATTAGCGTGTTATGCTCAACGTTGCTGATTTCGAATAAATTGCTGTTTTCTAACCTATGATAGCGCCTCCAATTTAAACGTTTAATATACATATTATGCATGTAAATGTTCGCCTGGTTCTTGTGAATCATACGGTGTCATTATCTAAACTGTGGGATATATAGTGTTGGTTTGATGTCCGTTTGTTTGAAGACCACGCTCTCCATTGACATCAACTGTAAACGGTCAAATCTCCACTCTAGCTTAACGTTGTTGATTTTGAGTAAATTGCTGTTTTCTAACCTATGATAGCACCTCCAATTTAAACGTTTAATATACATATTATACATGTAAATGTTCCCGTGGATCCGGTGAATCATACGGTGTCATTATCTAAGCTGTGGGATGTATAGTTTTGGTTTGATGTCCGTTTGTTTGAAGACCGCGCTCTCCATTGACATCCACTGTAAACGGTCAAATCTCCACTCTAGCTTAACGTTGTTGATTTTGAGTAAATTGCTGTTTTCTAACCTATGATAGCACCTCCAATTTAAACGTTTAATATACATATTATACATGTAAATGTTCCCGTGGATCCGGTGAATCATACGGTGTCATTATCTAAGCTGTGGGATGTATAGTTTTGGTTTGATGTCCGTTTGTTTGAAGACCACGCTCTCCATTGACATCCACTGTAAACGGTCAAATCTCCACTCTAGCTTAACGTTGTTGATTTTGAATAAATTGCTGTTTTCTAACCTATGATAGCACCTCCAATTAAAACGTTTAATATACATATTATACATGTAAATGTTCCTCTGGTTCTTGTGAATCATACGGTGTCATTATCTAAGCTGTGGGATGTAAAGTTTTGGTTTGATGTCCGTTTGTTTGAAGACCACGCTCTCCATTGACATCCACTTTAAACGCTCAAATCTCCACTCCAGCTTAACGTTGCTTGTTTCAAATTCACTGCTATTTTCTAACTTGTGATTGCGCTTCAAGTTTTAACGTTTCATAGACATATTATGAAGGGAAATGTTCACCTGGTTCTTGTGAATCATGCGGTGTCATTATCTAAGCTGTGGGATTTATACTTTTCCTCGAAGAACCGTTTGAATGACGCCACGTCTTATGCTACTTGAAGGACGTTGCACAGGTTGCTGTGGTTACGTAGAAATAGATTAGCGCGCTAGGGTTACAGGTGTAACCACAGTACTGCAAGCGCACATCACAATTTCAACAGAAATTGTATCCCTATCTAGTTATTATTATTATTATTATTATGGCTGTTTTTGGCGCCTTATCAACGCCCGCAGTTTTGACCCAATCGATTCCATTCCAGTGCCCACATGTTTTGGGTATTGCAGTCCATTGCGCTTACAAACATCTAAGTGATCGGGTCAGGTGTTATATTTTTATTATTATTTTTAATCGGTTTTTGGCCCCATTGAAATGAATAGGGAGATGGTTTTGACTGGGAGAGAGATTTCACGGTCATATGCCGCCATCTAGCGTTGATGTTATGTATTTGCATGTTGTTACGTTTGTACCGACTGTCTTGGTAAAATCCGTGCCATGGGGAAAATCATCTGCGCACATCATACTAGTACTGGCAAGGAGACTTCACTTCATTTACCACAGGCGTTGTACTTATTAATAACAGCAGGAATTGTAAATGGATTACTCTCAATGGGATTGGATTTACTACGAGTACGCTATAGCAGTAAGTGGCCTACTCTCAATAATTGAAATGTGTTTGTTGTGGAAACAGGGCTAGTAAGGTCTGGGCTAAGAAATGACACGTAAAGGCTATAAACCTATATATATACATATTACACAATACAGCTAATTTAGTTTGCTTAAGGTAAACTTAGGCCAGTTCACTTGTTTTGTGTTTTGTTTGTTTTCATGAATTAAGATCTATGAGAAGGGTCAGTATTGTGGATAGGCTAGCTAGCGTAGCGTTTCCTAACACTGTGTTCCCCTATCCTGCTATGCATTTGTATTTGTTTTAACGATTTTCTGTATTAACCTCAAAGCAACCATGTCTAGATTCCTTTTTATGAAACAACCAGTATCTAACAATGCTAATTTAACCCTCTGAGACCGAGCGACGCGCCGGCGCGCTCATCAGTCATCCGCTACAAAATCTTGAATAAAAAACGAACTATTTTATTTAGAGACAATTTCTTTTTTTTGTTTTAAACTAGAGGCCTGTAGCTTTAATTGAAGACCATTTCGGTCGATGTAAGTTGTTCGCATACTTTTCCACAGATCTACAAATGTAGGGAATGTTGCTTGCACGTAGCCTATCATAGGTTGCGTTGCCCCTCGCTTACCAACATAAACCATTGATCTAGTGATGTTTTCGCGGGGTTTTATGACATCATTAGATAGTTTAGGTCACGTGATTTAAAGTTCCCAGTGTTTACTCCAAAGAATTGCGACGATAATCATTCGACCGTCGACACAGCCTGCATGTCAATGAAGATAAACCCTTTCCATTGGCATCATGTCATATTGGATCATACAGCGGATAAGAGACGCAACAAAACTGTATTTTTTACTTTTACCAGCCACTATGTCTAGAAGAAGATACACTTACTCGATAAGAAGCTATTGAGAGGATATTTCAAAGTGAGGAGAGAGGACAGCGCGTCGTTTTCATACAGCCGCTCAAGCCAATAATCCCAAGATGTTGACGATTTTAGAAAAGGAATAGGTCCATTTGAGGACAAGTAAGTAGTTTCAAATTGTAATAATATTTGGATGCACGTGACTAATTGCCAATGTTTTATTGAAAGGAATGTTAGCCTGTTATTGTTTGCCGATGGTGTGTTGAAAGTAAGTGTAGCCTAGTGAGCATCCTGGCGCGACTTAGCAAATTTACCTGGGATAATTTTATTATCTCAATATCACAATAGTCCATGATATTGAGAAATAGCCATGGTAACTCGTTATAATTTTCCAAATGATACTTGTTTGCAATTTCGTTTGAATTATAATATGCAATTGATGTTTTGTGATAGCCAACATTGTAACTTGATTCTAATGTAAATGTGGGGGGAGGTTGCAAAGGTGTCGGGTGTAGAGGGTAGAATGTGAAATGTAGGCTGAATGGGGGTGGGTTGTAAAATGCAAATCTTGCCTGAAAAAGTGGGTCTGTGTTCATGTTCTCTGCATGAAGTTTTATTTCATCACAAATGTTGTAACTGAATTGCTATTACTGTTATTGTTGTAACACATTTCTTTTATTTTTGATTTCTTTATTTTATTTTTTATTAGTGTTGAAGATCAACAGAGTGCAACAAAGCCTGCCATCCCTGTAAATCAGCAAGCACCCTCCAGCACAGACCAGCAGGCACCTCTCTGCCCCTGCTCTTGTCTTTTAGCCCAACAATCGCCTACGTCTTTCCACTTTCTGGACATTGCTGTCACCAATGCATTCATCCTCCACAAAGAAGTATGTGCAAGAACAACATGTCACATCAGGTCTTTGTTGAGCTGCTCACTACTGAACTGTGTGGGGTGCAACTGGATAACACCACAGCAGAAAGGCAATATGGACACACTCCTGTGGCCATTGTTCCAGCCAACGTACATTCAGATAGGGCACCAGAAGGCCACAGGAAGTGAAAACTGTGCAATAAATACACTACATGGCAGTGTAAGGACCCCCCACTTTACACAAACTGCCAAGTATCACAGTTAGGGACCTCTGGACCACAAGATTTCATTTTTCAGGATGGTAGAACATTTTGACTGTACAAAACGAGTATGAACAATGGTCACTCTAATGTAAATAGTTCAGTGGAAAGTGATCTTATAAGGTCCCAGACACTTCAGTGTGATTCCATACACCAGTGGCTACATCATAACTGAATTTAAGAGTACTTGCATGCTTTTTTGCTGTGTTTTGCTAATAAAACTGAAGAAATTCAATGGCCGTTTTTTGTTTTTTTGGTTTATTATGGTTATTATGCCATATTCTACAGTCCAGAAATGTGGTTGGAGTGTCACACTTGATTAATAATAATAATAATAATACATTGAATTTATAAGGCGCCTTTCAAGGCACTCAAGGTCGCCGTACAGTAATATAAAAAACAGTTCTCATAAAAATAATAAAAATAAATAAAAGAAAATAAGATCAAAATAAGTAGTATACAATTAAAAGGCATGGCCTCCATTTGGCCCCTGCAAAGATCCTCCAATGCTTCTTTGCTGGTAATACCCAAGGTGAACTATAAGAGGAGCGGAGAAGCATAAGCACCTTTTCAATAAGTCGTTTAATTAAACATTAAGTATAAATATGATAAAAGTTAAAGGTAGATGTGTGACAATTAAGCTATTAAATACAATTTTATTTCATTTTATCTATTTTTATTTTTATATTATTTTAATATTTCAATAAGTTAAAGGTAGATGTGTGACAATTAAGCTATTAAATACAATTTTATTTCACTATTTTCAATCATATTTTTTATTTGTTTAAAGCCTGCAATCAAGCATTAAAAAGCATCACGTGGGACAGTAAGCCAGCCTAAACAAATGGGTTTTGAGGTGGTTTTGGAAACAGGAAATTGAGTCCAGATTTTTGATGTCTGGGGGGAGGGAGTTCCATAGACGTGGGGCGGAGCAGCTGAAGGCTCGCGATCCCATGGTGGACAGACGAATTCGGGGGACGATCAGGTTGATGGAGGAGGTAGATCTGAGGGACCGGGTGGGAGTGTTAATATGAATGAGGTCAGACAGGTATGGAGGGGCGTGATTGTGGATGGCCTTGAATGTATGGAGGAGGATTTTGAAATTTATTCTGTATTTGATGGGAAGCCAGTGGAGTTGGAGCAGAACGGGGGTGATGTGACAGATGGCAGGGGTTTTGGTGATGATGCGTGCGGCAGCGTTCTGGACTAATTGCAGTTTATGAAGGAGTTTGTGGGGGAGACCGAAGAGGAGGGAATTGCAATAGTCCAAGCGGGAAGTGACAAGAGAGTGTACCAGGACTGCAGTGGTGTTGGGAGTGAGTGAAGGGCGGAGGCGGTTGATGTTTCGGAGGTGGAAGTAGGCGGACCGGATGGTGTTGTTGATGTGGGTGTGAAATGATAGGGTGCTGTCGAGGACAACACCCAGACTCTTAACCTGGGGGGAGGGGAAACCGAGGAGTTGCCGATGGTGAGGGAAAAACTGGGGAGTTTGCTGAGTGTGGACTTGGAGCCAATGAGGACTACCTCTGCTTTATTATCGTTTAATTTGAGGAAGTTTGAGGTGAACCAGGATTTGATTTCCTGTAGGCAGGCACAGAGGGAGGAGGGTGGGAAGGTGGAAGAGGGTTTGGAGGAAACATAGAGCTGGGTGTCATCCGCGTAACAGTGGAAATGGATATTGTGTTTGCGGAAGATCAGACCAAGTGGAAGGAGGTAGATGATGAATAGGATGGGGCCAAGGACGGAGCCCTGGGGAACACCGGATGAACGGGGGGAGGGGTGGGATGTGAATGATTTTAATTGAATGAACTGAGTGCGGCCAGATAGATAGGAGTGGAACCAGTCTAAGGGTGTGTGTGATAGTCCAATGGAGGCTAGTCTGTCGAGGAGAATGGAGTGGGAAATGGTGTCGAAGGCCGCGCTCAGATCGAGGAGAATGAGAATGGATAGTCGTCCAGAATCAGCTGCCATCAGGAGGTCATTAGTGATTTTTATGAGGGCTGTTTCGGTACTGTGACGGGGGCGGAAACCGGATTGGAACTGTTCATATAGATTGTTACTGGAGAGGTGAGCCTGAATTTGTAATGATACTGTCTTTTCCAGGATTTTTGAGAGAAATGGCAGGTTGGAGATGGGACGAAGGTTATTTGCAATGTTTGGGTCTAAACCAGGCTTCTTTATTAGGGGAGTAACAGCAGCTCAACTAGATTAACTAGATTAGCCTCAACTGTACTGAATCTAGGGATATGTGTTACTTCAGTGTCCTACCAGAAATGACTGCAATGTTAGTTAAAATATAAAGATATCAAAAACGGCAATAAAAATCTCTAGGTCTCAGAGGGTTAAACGAAAAACCAGATGCAAAAAAAACAGCTACATAAGGATCTTGAGTTGTTAGTTTTCCTTTTTCAATGTTGTGATTTAACTTGGTATCACTAAAGTGGCGGAGCCGAGTCTGCTCAGTTTGTCAATTAGCTCTACAAAATACAAAACTGAACAAACAAACGGTGGGCGGAGATTTCATGCGAAAGAGGAAATTAGTGTATTAAAGTAAAAGCTGTCTGTCTTTCCCGTAAACATCTGTAGGCCAAATTCGTCAAACTTTGCAATTATCTACAAGCCAAACCATAGTTATGTGATGATGCGTCAGTAATGACGCTCACATACTGAAATCGCAAAGTCATATTCTTCTTCTACTTATTATTAGGTCGACTTTTGGCCACGCGCAGTTCTGAATCTATCCAATCTTTCTATCTATAATTGCTTGATGCAAAACGAACTCCTTTATTTGTTACCATAGCGAAATTGAAACGACTAATTCCAGCACTACAAAGCAGTGTCAGAATGAACAGAACAGATTGGCTGATAAACGTAGGCTATTTAAACAGGCGGCAGCACAGTTTCATTAAGATTATTTAAAATGTATTTCAATGGTAAAATAATCAGTATTGAACAAGTATTAACACTTAAAACAATAGACTACTGTTGATTTTATGTCTGCAACGCTGTCCACTTGCGATTCGATCGGCAGATGCTTTAAAAGGAAGGTTGAGCTAAGGTAGGGGAGACTGGGAATGGTTGCAACACTTTTTGCATTTCTCTGTTACGTACAGACTAATTGACGTATAACCAGCCAAACTTGTACATATTAAACTTATAGCTGTCTTCTAATTACTCATACAATTTAAAAATGACTATATATGACATATAGTTCACAATATTTATATCAATGGAAGAAGTCAGATGTTGCAACTGGCCCTAAGTGGGCGTTTACACTTGTGTTCAGTTCAGCGCTGTCCACCAACACATAGGGACGTAGTAGTGCTGCAGCGGTTATTTTGGAGGCCTGGCCACCCGCACTGCCTGGTTGCTGATGGTGGAAACGCAATCACATCGCATTTGCTCAGGGAAATGCATTTTCTAGTTATTATTATTAGTATGCCTATTTTTGGCGCCTTAACTACGCCCGCAGTTTTGACCTAATCGATTCCATTCCAGTGCCCACATGTCTTTGGTATTGCAGTCTAAAGCACTTACATACAGTGATCGGTTAACGTGTTATATTTTTTATTATTATCTTGAATCGGTTTTTGGCCCCATTGAAATTAATGGGGAGAGGGTTTTGACTGGGAGAGAGATTTCACGGGCATATACCACCATCTAGCATTGATGTTATGTAATTGTTAGTTGTTAGGTTAGTAGTCTATACTGACTGTCTTGGCTTGTTAACTGCATGAATGAATGAGTCCGTCCGGTTATTATGTGATTGCGTCATGCAATCACACACTGTTATCGGAAAGTCATATTATTATTATTATTACTATTAGGCCTATTTTTGGTGCCTTAACTATGCCCGCAGTTTTGACCCGATCGATTCCATTCCAGTGCCAGTCTTGGGTATTGCAGTTCATTGCGCTTACTTACAGCTAAGTGATCGGGTCACGTGTTACATTTTTAATTACCCTAACCTTAACCCTAACCCAGCTGCCCAGAGCGGCACTCCCAAAAGGCGGCCAATCCGCATCCTTGGAAATTTTCTGCCGCTCGCTCAAGCATGAAGAATGTTTAGTTGATTTGAATTGAAACAAGCACAGTAGCACTAATACACACAAACCGAATGAAATTCTGATATGGTCAATCATATCATATTATAGGTTTTCAACACAATCGCTAAAAAAAGTTTACAAAGTTAAGTTATTCCCCGTCACAACGACAAATATGCGATTAAAAAAGGGTCGTGAGGGCAGTAACCTTCCCTTTTAAATTCTCACGTTTGGTCTACCTTTTCACGTCTACTTATCCGCCATAACGGCCTACTTCTGTATGTTGACTAGAACAGAAGTGACAAGTTAGCGAGTCATCGGTAATAAAACATTTCTAAAAGACAAAAACTGTCTGACTGGGAGTATAAGAAAAAGAGACTTCATAAAGAACAAAAACGCCTCAAGGTTTAAAGATGATTAGCTGACCAAGTTGTCTTTTCCTGCTTGTGTGGTTAGTCAACATTTTTTTGCGGTCACTAGATGGCAGTATACTCAAGGGTATGATTCAGCAGTATACACAAAGGGTATTCTTTAGGGACGTCGTTAGGCTTGTTTTGTGAACAGCCCCGGATATTTTTTTTTATGTAAGAAAAAAATTAAACATTGCCCATGATCTATTCATCTGTCGTTCCAAACTCGCGTAAATAATATGATAGTGTTGATCAAAAACGCAAGTACGCTCTGTCCTGTGTGTGTAATTCAATGCCCAGATCTCCTTCACATTACTTGGCACGCGCGCATTTTGTTTGAGCACGAGAAAGAGAGTGAGAGAGAGAGCACCCTTGTCATTTCGGAATTTAGCTAGTTAACGAATTCAGAAGGACATTCAACACAATGGATATAATGCTTTAAAAAAAAGAAAACGGATAGTGAGGCCACAAGGCAAGAGCAAGGCTAGAGGAGGTGGAGGAGGAAAAGTTGCTTCAGCAGCATATGAGTCAGGACGTCAGAGTGCCAGTCCAGTGTCTCATCCACAAGCTCAAGTTGGTGTAGTGGGCTCTAGTTATCTAGCTAGCTAGTCGAGCACAGTGCAGTGGTTCCCAAAAGCCTTTTACACAAGGCATTTGATTTGCATCTGATTTGTCGATTAAACATGCATGTAGCTATAAATATCAAGTATGTATGCATGTAGCTAGAAATATCAAGCTAGCAACTTGTCATGCTTCCATTGCCAGCAGAAGGCTGTTTAATGTAGCCTATTCACATAACCACTTATTTTAATAGTAATACATGGGATTTATAAGCACCCTTCTAGTAACTCAAGGACACAGGATAATATTATTGCTATTGTTATTATTATATTATTTACAAAGTAAATTACTGCATTAACCTAGAGGAAAACATATGTCTACGCAGTGAGTCCCTGCCATGTAAAATGATTTGTTGTGAATAAGACTACAATTATTTCTATAAATTTTTGCTATTTTATCAAGGAGGCCTACCGGAGCGCACCAGTAATCCCCCCCACCCCCCTCGATTTTTTTTTCCGACTACACAAACATACAATTCTCATAAAATAACTGCAAGGCATGAATTCAGTCAGTATAACCAAATTGCAGCTTCTTGCTGTCGGATTTAAAGGCTATGTGACTCACAAACAATGACGCACTCCTAATAATGCAACACAGTTAACACTTATCTGGAACAAGTTATATAATACGTGTTTACAGTAGCCCTATTGAAGTGTTGGAGAAATAACGATGGTGGATCTAGTTATGGATCTAGATCTTGTTTCGGAAATACATTTAGCTGTTAGGACGAATAGAAGACATTGCATTACTTTGTCATAAAATGCATTCTAAATAGATTAGTCCGTTCCGCATAATGGGATGGATTGCATCCTAATAATGCTGGTAGTCGGATTCTCTCAAAAAATATGGAAGAGGGTTTTCTTTGAAATCCTACCACGGAGATTTACACACTCCAGTAGAATACCGAATTCATACAGTTATCTCCCATGAACATAAACCACAGTATGATAGATACTTTACTTCAACTAGCTACAAAATGCAACAAAAGTCGAATATCAATAATTTGTTGAAAATTAAAGTACTGGAGTCCAACAACTCAAAACAAGTATTGCAGGACAGCTCTGAGCGACTAAAAATGGCACTGTTGAATGTTAGATCAATCTCTAACAAAATGTTTTTTATAAAAGATCTGATTTCTAACAACAAATTAGACTGTATGTTTTTAACAGAAACCTGGTTAGGATCTGATGGACTGATGGCCCTTCTCAATGAAGCATCACCCCCTAATTATAATTTGTATCAGACTGCAAGACAGGGGAAAAGGGGAGGAGGAGTCGCTGTCATAATATCAAATACATTAAGTAGCAAGGAAGTAGTCTATGGTACTTTTAGCTCATTCGAATATCTTGCTGTAGTCCTAGAATGTCAGCAACCAATGTTAATGTTAGTACTCTATAGACCACCAAAACAATATGTACTGTTTCTACAAGAATTCTCAGAATTGTTGTCAATGATACTTACAAATTACGACAAGATGCTATTAGTTGGTGATTACAATTTACATGTTGACAATTTGTCAGACAGTAGGGCCAAGGATTTTATGAACCTCTTACAATCATTAGATTGTACACAATATGTCTCTGGCCCAACGCACAACCGAGGGCCCACCTTAGATTTAGTGATATCTCTGGGACTAGATGTTGGTGTGTCATCTATTAATGATACAGCCATTTCTGACCGTTACTGTGTTTTTTTTCAATAGTATGTTATGTGTACAGAAAAAACCCACTGAGCGGATGGTCAAAAAGCGTTTCTTAAACGCTTCCTCTGCAGCTCAGTTCTCAGAGCTCATGAACTTATCTGTTAAAGCCACAGATGGCCCTGTAGATGATTCAGTTAGTGAATTCAACTCTACACTGAGAGGTGCCCTTGACATTATAGCTCCCGAAAAAAACAAGAAACTTTGTTGTGACTACCATGTGCCCTGAAAGAATGAGGCCACACGTTATCTTAAAAGAGATTGTCGGAAGGCAGAACGCAAATGCAGAAAAACAAAGTTACTGGTGCATTTTAATTTACTCCAGAACCGCATCTCCACCTATAATAAAGCAGTTCAGACAAAGAGACAGGCCCACTTTACCAAAATTATTAAAGATAATGAAAACAATCCGCGAATATTGTTCTCTACTAAAGATCGTATTCTAAACCCTCAACAGGCAAAAGAATGGAAAAGTGAGGTTTCTTTCTCAAAATGTGAAGAGTTCTCATCTTTCTTCCAAGAAAAAATATTTAATATCAGGTCAGGCATTCAGAGAATACAATATGATGCTGAATTAGACCATCCTTTCATGAAACCATTAAAACATTTCAGCTCATTTCCGATAGTAACTGGTAGTTCACTAGACAAAATAGTTACTAAAATAAAATCTTCAACTTGCTCACTCAATCCCATTCCTACATCGTTCTTCAAGGATGTTTTTAACAGCCTATCAGTTAAAGTGCTGGAAATTGTAAACTGCTCATTACAAACAGGAATTTTTCCAGAACCATTAAAATGTCATTAATTAAGCCATTGCTTAAAAAAACTTAAATTAGACAGTACCGTATTCAATAACTTCAGACCGATTTCTAATTTACCTTTCCTAAGTAAAATACTAGAAAAAGCAGTTTTTGAACATCTTTACAATCACATGCAGGAAAACTGCACTCTAGAGAAATTTCAGTCAGGCTTTCAGGCCATATTACGGAAACCGCCCTACTTAAAGTAGTAAATGACCTAAAATTAAACATTGACTCAAAAAAAGTTACCATTCTTCTTCTTTTAGACATAAGTGCTGCCTTTGATACCATAGACCATGAAATACTTCTGCATCGTCTGGCAAACTGGTGTGGCCTATCACATACTGTTTTAAAGTGGTTTAAGACATACCTAACAGGGAGAAAATTCTCTGTCACCTTAGGAGAACATAATTCTGAGTTAAAAGAGATTACCTGCGGTGTGTACCGCAAGGTTCAATCCTTGGGCCAATTCTTTTCTCGCTTTACATGTTACCCCTAGGACAAATCATCAGGGAACATGGCGTCAAATTTCACAGTTATGCAGATGACACTCAACTGTACATATCTGTTGACTCAGAAGATCCAAATTGTCTTTCCCCTCTAACAAATTGTTTTACAAGCATTAAATCTTGGATGTCCCAGAACTTTCTTAAATTAAATGATGATAAAACCGAGGTTATTGTGTTTGGTCCAAAGTGCCAGAGGGATCCCATTATTGCAAGGTTGGGCCTCTTAAATATATACGGTGCACCAGCGAGGCGTGAAACCTAGGAGTAATTATTGACTCAGAGCTTTGCTTTGAATCCCATATAAATCTTATTAGAAAGATCTCCTTTTTTCATCTAAGAAATATATCTAGAGTGCGCCCATCTCTATTATTAAAAAATGCAGAAAAATTAATGCATGCTTTCATCTCAAGTCGTTTAGCCTACTGCAGTGCTTTGTTCTCAGGTTTACCAAGCAAATCAATTTAAAAACTTCAAATGGTTCAGAATGCGGCAGCTAGAGTTCTTACTGGGACTAAAATGAGAGAGCACATCTCCCCTGTTCTCTATGGCCTCCACTGGCTACCTGTATCCTATAGAATAGATTTTACAGTCATTTTAATGGTCTTTAAAGCACTAAAGGGGTTGGCACCAACCTATATTAGAGACTGCCTCGTTGATTATGTACCTGGCAGGGTCCTTAGATCCTCCAATGCTTCTTTGTTGGTAATACCCAAGGTGAACTATAAGAGGAGCGGAGAAGCATCTTTCAGCTATCTGGCCGCAAAACTGTGGAATTCCATTCCGAGCCATATTCGTTAGGCTGAATCAGTCATTGCTTTTAAAAAGGATCTTAAAACGCACCTTTTCAATGACGCTTTTAATTAAACATTTAGTATAAATATGCTAAAAGTTAATGGTAGATGTGTGACAATTAAGCTGTATTCTATTAAATAAAATTTAATTTCATTTTATTTTTTTTATTTTTATATTATTTTAATAATTATTGTTTTCTAAATACTTTGTAATTTTATGCTGTTTTACAATCATAGTTCTACTATTTTCAATCATATTTTTTATTTGTTTAACTTTAGTTTTTTTTTGTATTCTCTGTTATGTGAAGCACATTGAGCTGCACTTGTTGCATGAAATGCGCTATACAAATAAAGATTATTATTATTATTATTATTATAAACCGTGCCTTCATAATATTGCCCATTTCCCATAAACTAGTTTTGTTCTACAATATGATTCTGGTAATTAATAGTGTGTTGAAATGCATGTGAAAGAAGAAAATAATGCAATGAAGTTATAATGCCCAAGCTATTACTGGAAGAGTTTTACACAGCGCTATTTGGCTGACCCTCGATCCACTTTGTTTAAGCTCTACTGTCCTTGTGGATAGTCTGAGTGATTTTAATACTAATTAAATCAATTTAATACATGTGCAAACATATAGAGCTTAGAGAACAAAAATAAAAATAAATCTAGTAGGCTACTTAGTCATCGTATATGTCCACCATTAAATTATGATGAAGCAGCACTGCCATCTAGCAGCAGCGGCGCTGTAATGACTACAAGAATGTGGGGTGCAAGAAGGGGTGTTATCCGGAAAATCTGGGGTTGTGTCCTGCACACCAAACGCAGGCTCATAATGGATACATCTATTCTGATTTTAGTTAATTATGGGTATTGGTCTCACCTCAGAAAATTTGTAAGCTATTCAACAGAAAATTTACATTTGCATGGTTTGTTATATTTTTTTAAAAAGTACTATATTGTAAAAAGTAATGAGATCGGGAGGACCAGTGTTGACATATAACTAATAAACTGAGTACAAATTGGTATTTGTATAATGCCTAAAAGCTTAAAAGTTTGCTCATTCGTAATATGCTTTAGCCGCTCTTCACATGTGTGAGCAGATAATTATGTAGGTCTAGCCTATACAGCGAACTCATTAACCTTGGCCCAAAAAGTTAACAGCCTTAGCAATGCAACAAACAAACAGCATGGAATGGTTTGCCAAAACAGCATGGAGTGCTAAAACAAAAAAAAACTGCTGGCCAGATTGCAAGAGGCAAAAGAGGCACATCACATCGCATTTGCTCAGGGAAATGCATTTTCTAGTTACAAATGTATTTCAATGGTAAAATAATAAGTATTGAACAAGCATTAACACTTGAGACAATAGACTACTGCTGATTTTATGTCTGCAGCACTGTCCACTTGTGATACGATCGCCAGAAGCCTTAAAATGAGGGTTGAGCTAACACGAGTCCGAAGGGAAGACTGGGGACGGTTGCAACACTAATTGACATAGACCAGCCAAACTTGTATTGTTGTGCGACAGCAAAAAGAATCATAATAGATGTAAATCTCTGTGTAAGAAGGAAATGTCTGTTTTCAAACATGCTGACTACAGGCAGGAAATATTGTCAAGCTAGAAACAGAAAGGAAAGCTTTGCTGATCTGTTGACTAGGTATTGTAAAACAAATGTAAAGGAGGTTCTTGCTGGGGAGAAATGCAAATACTCAGTTTTGCACATTACTGCACTGTGCTGTTGCTATTTTATAAACATATCCATGTACTGTTGCTCCATTTAGCTTATAAGAGAGCATGTTCATGTCGATATTGTGTTCATTTAGCTTATATGAAACCATATTACTGTTCGGTTGCTCCTTTGATATAAGCTGACCAATGTACTGTTGCTCCTTATAGGAGAGCATGTTCATGTCAATACTGTAACCTGATACTTTGTGCTTTGCGAATAAAAACCTTTTGATAAATAAATACTGGCCTCTGAGACTGACTATAACAAAATAGTTTAGTCTCCTCCTAGGCTCTGATAATTCTTGATTTTTACAGACCTTAACTACAAAAGTAGTTTGGCCTCCTCTTAGACACCCAGACACCCTCGAACAGAGGTGCTCAATAATATTACACACACAGAAAACTAAAGCAGCGGCCCCTCGGCTGCTTTGAGTGTGTGAGCAGGCCTTCCCTCCCACAGCTTCCTGACCAAGGAAACACATATCTGCTGCTAAACACAGGAGAAGTTAAGTGAAAGAGATTGAATATTAGCCATTGTCTGAGCTTTGTAAACGGTTAACGACACTAGAGCAACGGGGGAGATTGCTTTGAGAAGTGATCCATAGGGCTGCTTATAGTGCTCTCTCTCCCTCCAGATGTTTGTCCTTGAACGCAGGTGTAAGAGAAACCCAAGGTCCGCTCCCTTTGGTGGAAAAACTGTACAAAAGTTGGGTAGGGGGAATAGGAGTAGTGAGTATCTACACAGGGAAGAAAAAAAGAGATCAAGCACGTTTGAAAGGGGCCTCCAGGCCTGTAGCTCGGCGCCTCACAGTAAAGAGGAAAAGCACGGGGTGGGCACGAGGGAGGACCTCTTTTAGATGAGGGACACGGGCCGAGCAAACCCAGGAGGAAACCTTCCATATCGGTGAACTCACGAGGAAACCATATCGGTTCACGGCTGCTTCGGGTTCCGTTCCCAGGCGGATGGAAATAAACGGGGCATAGTGAGTCAGGAAGGATGAGAAGCTTCCCCATAGAGAAATTATTTCTGCATCCTCTTGGGTTCGTGCAACAATATTAAACTTATATCTGTCTTCTAATTACCCATACAATTTAAAAATGACTACATGTGACATCAATGTCGTCGTCATTCAGGAACTGCCTACACACTCTGGCCACATGAGGACCAGGAGGAACCCAGGGACCACTGCACTAGTGTAAGGTCTAACAATGAGTCTGAGGATTTCGTCCCGGTACCTAATAGCAGTCAGGGTACTGTTGGCTAGCACATGGAGGTTTGTGCGACCCTCCAAGGAATGCCTCCCCAGACCATCACTGACCCACCACTAAACCGGTCATGCTGGATGATGTTACAGGTAGCATAACATTCGCCATGGCGTCTCCAGACTCTTTCTCATCCGTCACATGTGCTCAGTGTGAAGCTGCTCTCATCCGAGAAGAGAAAGCGGCACCAATGGCAAAGCTGCCAATTCTGGTGTTCTCTGGCAAATGCCAATCGAGCTGCACGGGTCTGGGCTGTGAGCACGGTAGGGCTGACCCGAATGCTTCGAAACTTCGATCGTTGCCATGGAAATCGATTTCCAAATCAGAATTCAAAGGTTGCGTTTTTTTATTATTATTTTTTTTATCCCAAAATAGCGCATAAAATAGTAGGCCTAATAGTTTGATTGGGCCGCAAACTTTTCCTCTGCATAAAACCTCTGCGTGAACTTGAGACGAATACAAGTATTGTTCTGTTGCTTTGGGTCGTCACTGCACGCGTCAGACATTTATTTGTCTTTGTACTTGAAGAAACACGACTATTTATAGCAATTATTATTCCTCAGTTTCGTAACTTCTCAATCTTACACCAACCAATACAAAATCAACATTGGAATACAAGTTTATCAAATGTTCCTATTGAATCGCCGCTTTGCTCTGACTGCAGTCACCCATGTTTGCCGCTTTGCAGAAGTAAAAATATTTCCCGCTTGCAGGCGTTGCGTATGAGCGACATGCAAAGCAGCATTTTAGCGTTTTTCAATGGTCTGCAATAGCAGTGTACGCTTCCCAAAAGCAAATGTGTGAATGCGTGAGAAATATGAGGCGTGAGAGCGTGTGAAGAGGGTAATGTGAGGCGGGGTTTATTTCAATAAACGTTTGAGGAATAGCATGTTGTTGTTACAGAAGCCAGGTCTTTTATAAAATATGTTGGCATCTAATCGATACATTTATTCATTTTTAAAGGCATATGAGCTAGGCCGTTTTTATTTTATCATAAAATGTATTTGATTGCATTGTTGCACGTCGTCAAGATCCTGCTAACACCCCTCTGGGTATTATACTGTGATGATTGAGTGTTTCATTAATTTTGAGCAGTATATATAATGTTTTGATTAACCAGTTGAATTCGCTATGCGTGTACATTTACGGCCTCTTGCTTCAAAACGATGCGAGCCTGCTGATAGAGAAACTTGCCTATGAACAAACTTTAGCTAGTAAACGTAGTCTGGTCAGATCGCCCATTGCCTTGCCAAGCTTCTGCCACAGCAAGGTTACGAGCAAAACCTGGTATGGACTTTCCAAGATTTGGCTATTGTCACCCAATGAAAGCGGAATGGATTCATTTGGAGATTGCTGATCAGGTAAAAGTTGCATAGGTTTATTTTATTAATTTAAGGCTTGATAAACCTGTATTTATTGACACCTTCCCTTTATGAACAAAAAATAATAAATAAGGTCTAATGATTCTTAATCACAAAACTAATGATCAGTCAGGAATTGGTGTTGACAGGGGTTTTTAAAACGTGTCACGGGGAAGCGGTTCACCTACCCAGTTGTAAACATGGTGAGTTATTGTAAAGTAGAATTAGGCTTCTTGTGCATTTTTTCTGTAAAGAACTATTAGTATTCTATCAGCACGGTAACGCAAACATGTGAGGCCCCCCCGCAGCTATCCCTGAGTGAGTGGTTTAAAAAAACATTAAAAAAAACATTCTTATCGTAATATTTGTTGACAGGCGGGGGCGGGGCCCGTTTGGACTGCAGGGGCTGCGGGGGAATACTTTACGGCCCTGTAGCCTATTAGTATAGTAGCCTATTTGTATTCGAAAACAAACAGGGTCTGTAGCGTAGTCCACTTGTGCTGCGGGGCAGGTTCTGCAAGCTAAGGCGGTCAATCCAATCACTGCAACACATCACGTTTGCTCAGGGAAATGCATTTACTAGTTTAAAAATTTTATTTAGCTTTACATAGAGTTTTATGAATTTAAATGTAAACATTACAGTAAGATATCAATGCAGTATGCTGCACTGCTGAGTATACAATGTAATGATATGCACTATATATCTACATATATGCTTTATTGGTTTTGTTAGTTTAAAAATAAATGTTTAATTAATATAACTATAGTTCAATCAGATGGACTGTGCAATGATATGCATTATCAAATATATCTGCTGCAGCCTTGTTATATTCACTGTTGGTTTGCATACACAGAAGGCAATGTGCAATTGATTGATACTTGTAATTTTTGTTGTTGTGAATTTAGATTTGTCGTGTCCCGCAGTTCTGAGAGACGACAGGACTAGAGGTATAAGCAATAGCAAGATTTAATCAATGAAGTAATCAATACAGAATAATAATGTCCAGAATATAATGATATCAAATGATGACAAAATACGATGATATCAGAAGATATCATCGGGTGGCACACACACACCGCCCCAGTACACCGAATGCCACCACCTGGGAGGGGTGTGCCCTCATTTTATACAGTGGTACAATACAAGATAAGACAACTGGATGGAGAGATGTCATTGGTTTAGACTTTTGATCCTCCCTTTTTGGTGCGCAGGCTCAGTCCTAAGCCTCTAGGCACTCCAGATGGGACCAGTTCCGAGTGCGCTGAAAGGGAGGGGGAGAGAGTCTACAGAGATAGTAACAATGACCATTGACAGACCTTGAACAGATTATAATGTGTAGGATTGTCCTTTTAATACACAGCATATAATACATGTAACTAAATGGTTTAATACACAGCATATAATACATGTAACTAAATGGTTTAACCTTAACAGATTTAAACGTTAAATTCAGATATAAATAACCATAGGCTATTTAGCCCCCTTAGACTTACAGTTTAATTAATATGCATCATTGATGAAAAATTAAAAAAATTTGTGAACCATAGTGTGTTTAAGGGGTTAACATACAGTTTGGCTACTGTAGCCTAGGCCTACGCACCAGGGGCGGCAGTGCTGTGAAACTGCCTGATGTATATTTGCTTTTGGGGTACATCTGCCTTTGCTCCAGGTCTGCAGCCTCCCTCTTCTCGATTCTGTTGGTATTATGCACACTTACAAGTAAAGCTTCACAATGGTTGTGATCAAAACACTTGCATCATGATTTTCCATCATCCATCCATCCATCCATTTTCCGCCGCTTATCCGGGGCCGGGTCGCGGTGGCAGCAGGCTAAGAAGGGTAGTACAGACGTACTTCTCCCAAGCAACGTTTTCCAATTCCTCCAGGGGGATCCCGAGGCGTTCCCAGGCCAGATGAGATATATAATCTCTCCAGTGTGTTCTGGGTCTACCCCGGAGTCTCCTACCAGTAGGGCGTGCCTGGAAAATCTCCAACGGAAGGTGCCCAGGAGGCATCCTAATCAGATGGCCGAACCACCTCATCTGGCTCTTTTCGACGCGAAGGAGCAGCGGCTCTACTCTGAGCTCCCTCCGGATGACCGAGCTCTTTACCCTATCCCTAAGGCTGAGCCCAGCCACCCTACGGAGGAAACTAATTTCAGCCACTTGTACTCGCGACCTCATTCTTTCGTTCACTACCAAAAGCTCATGACCATAGGTGAGGGTTGGAACGTAGACCGACTGGTGAATCGCGAGCTTCGCCTTTCGGTTCAGGTCCTTCACGACAAAGGACCAGTTCAACGCCCACATTACTGCTGATGTCGCACCAATCCGCCTGTCAATCTCACGCTCCATTTTTCCCTCACTCGAGAACAAGATCCCGAGATACTTCAACTCCCTCGCTTGGGGCAGCAACTCACTCCCAACCCTGAGAGAGCACTCCACCGTTTTTCGGCAGAGAACCATGGCCTCAGACTTGGAGGTGCTGACTCTGATCCCGACTGCTTCACACTCAGCTGCAAACCGCTCCAGTGCATGCTGAAGGTCGCAGTCTGAAGAAGCCAACAGAACCACATCATCTGTGTAATGGATAATTTCAATCTATGACAGAAAATAACCAATTAATGAGAGGGAGAAACCATGAAAAGATCAAGTACAATTTTATTGATGCATACAGAGTCTGAGTCAGAGTCTGTACACAGAGAAAATACTACCGTCAGATCAGTCTAACGACATAGCAAGTTCTGATTAGTTGACAAGATTCTAACGAGTATATAGGTCTATAGGATAAACAATCATTCCATTGGACAAGATGGATCACATGTTCATAATCAGCATATCTAAAGAAACGTACGCAGGAAACTAAAACATGACTTAATGTTTTGACTTAAAAAACACAAACTTCTAGCCTTCAGTGTCTCCAAAAGGCACATACTGTCTCTTTGGTGACCTGGCCTTCGCTCTGACCATCCCCTCACCCCTGAACCACATCCCAGGCCGGAACATCCGCTAGGATGCCCAAACGTGGCCACAGCATCTGCAAAGAGCAGAGAAGCCATACTGAGGTCCCCAAACTGGACACACTCCTTCCCCCGGCTACGCCTTGAGATTCTATCCATGAAAATCACAAACAGCCCTGGCGGAGTCCAACACCCACTGGAAACGTATTTGACTTCGTACCGAGTATACGGACTGAACAACTCTCACTCCGGTTATATAGGGACCGAATGGCTTGTTGCAACGACCCCGGTACCCCATACTCCCGCAGTGCCCCCCACAGGACTCCCCAGGGGACACGGTCGTAGGCCTTCTCCAAGTCCACAAAACACATGTAGACTGGATGGGCAAACTCCCATGACCGCCCAAACAGCCCCGCGAGGGTAAAGAGTTGGTCCACTGTTCCACGACCAGGACGGAATCCGCATTGCTTCTCCTGGATCTGAGGTTCTACAATCGGTTGTAGCCTTCTTTCCAGCACCCTGGCATAAACTTTCCCAGGTAGGCTGAGAAGTGTGATACCCTGATAATTGGAGCACACCCTCCGGTCCCCTTTTTTAAAATGGGAACCACCACCCCGGTCTGCCATTCCAATGGTACTGTCCCCGACCTCCACGGGACACCGAAGAGGCGTGTCAACCAAGACAGCCCAACAATGTCCAGAGCTTTTAGCATCTCAGGACAAAACTCATCCACACCCGGCACCTTGCCACTGAGGAGCTTCATAACTACCTCAGTGACCTCTGCCAGGGTTATGGCTGAGCCTTCCCCCGAGTCTTCGAACTATGCCCCCTCCACAGAGAACGTGTTGGCGGGGTTAAGGAGTTCCTCAAAGTGCTCCTTCCACCGCCCGACGATATCCCCAGTCCGGATTAGCAGTTCTCCTCCCCTGCTCAACAGAGCCTGGACTAATCCCTGCTTTCCCTTTCTGAGCCGTCTAACGGTTTGCCAGAACTTCCTTGAGGCCAACCGAAAGTCATTCTCCATAGCCTCCCCGAACTCCTCCCACAGTTGGCTTCCTTGACTTCCGAAGCTGCAGGCCTTCGGGCCACCCGGTACCCATTTGCTGCTTCAGGAGACCCCTGGGCCAACCAAGCCTGAAAGGCCTCCGTCTTCAGTCTGACGGCTTCCTACTTCAGTTGCCGCCACGACAGGCACCGACGACCTTCTGACCACAAGTCCTAGCAGCCGCTTTCACAATGGAGGTTTTGAACCTGGCCCACTCGGATTCAATGTTCCCAACCTCCCCCAGGATGCACGAGAAGTTCTTCCGGAGGTGGGAGTTGAAGACCTTACGGACAGGGGCCTCAGCCAGGCGTTCCAAATTCACACTCACTACACGTTTGGGTTTACCGGGCCTGTCCGGCAGCTTCCCCCGCCATCTGATCCGACTCACCACCAGGTGGTGATCAGTTGACAGTTCAGCTCCTTTCTTTACCCGAGTCACCAAGACATACGGCCGCAGGTCTGACGATACGACCACAAAGTCGATCATCGATCTGCGGCCTAGAGTGTTCTGGTGCCAAGTACACTTATGAACCTCCCTATGCTCGAACATGGTGTTTGTTATGGACAATCCATGACTAGCACAGAAGTCCAACAACAATGCACCATTCTGGTTCAGATCGGGCAGGCCATTCCTCCCAATCACCCCTCTCCAGGTTTTTCCATCGTCACCCACGTGAGCGTTGAAGTCCCCCAGTAGAACTATAGAATCACTAGATGGTACCCTTTCCAGTACCCCACCCCACCCAGCGACTCCAAGAAGGCTGGATACTCCGAACTGCCATTTGGTGCATAAGCACAAACAACAGTCAGAGCCTTCCCCCCGGAGACTTTCAGTCGCAAAGAGGCGACCCCCTCGTTCTCCGGGGAGAACTCCAACACCGCGGTGCCCAGCTGGGGACTTGTGAGAATCCCCACTGCCCGGCGCCTCTCACCCTGGGCGACTCCAGAAAAGAAAAGAGTCCAGCCCCTCTCCAGGAGTTTGGTTCCAGAACCAGTGCCATGCGTAGAGGTGAGCCCAACTATACAGTGCATCCAGAAAGTATTCACAGCGCTTCACTTTTTCCACATTTTGTTATGTTACGGCCTTATTTCAAAATTGATTAAATAAATTTTTTTCCTCAAAATTCTACACACAATACACCATAATGACAACGTGAAAAAAGTTTTTTTGAGATTTTTGCAAATTTCATCATCATCATCATCATCATCGTCATCCGCTTTGTCCGGGGTCGGGTCGCGGAGGTAGCAGTTCAAGCAGGGCATCCCAAACTTCCCTTTCCCGGGCCACATTAACCAGCTCTGACTGGGGGATTCCAAGGCGTTCCCAGGACAGTGTGGAGATATAATCCCTCCACCTGGTCCTAGGTCTGCCCCGCGGCCTCCGCCCAGCTGGGCGTGCCTGGAACACCTCCCTAGGGAGGCGGCCAGGTGGCATCCTTACTAGATGCCCGAACCACCTCAACTGGCTCCTTTCTACACAAAGAAGCAGCGGCTCTACTCCGAGTCCCTCACGAATGGCTGAACTTCTCACCCTATCCCTAAGGGAGATGCCAGCCACCCTCCGGAGGAAACTCATTTCCGCCGCTTGTATCCGCGATCTCGTTCTTTCGGTCATGACCCACCCTTCATGACCATAGGTGAGAGTAGGAACGAAGATAGACCGGTAGATTGAGAGCTTTGCCTTCTGGCTCAGCTCTCTCTTCGTCACAACGGTGCGATAGAGCGACTGCAACACCGCACCCGCTGCTCCATTCTCCGGCCCATCTCTCGTTCCATTTTACCATCACTCGAGAACAAGACCCCAAGATACTTGAACTCCTTCACTTGGGGTAAAGACTCATTCCCTACCTGGAGTAGACAATCCATCGGTTTCCTGCTGAGAACCATGGCCTCAGATTTGGAGGTGCTGATCCTCATCCCAGCCGCTTCACACTCGGCTGCAAACCGATCCAATGAGTGCTGCAGGTCGCAGACTGATGATGCCATCAGGACCACATCATCTGCAAAAAGCAGTGATGCAATCCTCTGCCCACCAACCCGCAGCCCCCCTCCCCGCGGCTACGCCGTGAGATCCTGTCCATGAATACCACAAACAGGTATTTTGCAAATTTATAAAAAATAAATAACTAAGAAATTACATGTACATAAGTATTCACAGCCTTTGCCATAAAGCTCAAAATTGAGCTCAGGTGCATCTTGTTTGCACTGTTGATCCTTGAGATGTTTCTACAGCTTAATTGGAGTCCACCTGTGGTAAATTCAGTTGATTGGACATGATTTGGAAAGGCACACACCTGTCTATATAAGGTCCCACAATTGACAGTGCATGTCAGAGCACAAACCAAGCATGAAGTCAAAGGAATTGTCTGTAGACCTCCGAGACAGGATTGTCTTGAGGCACAAATCTGGGGAAGGGTACAGAAAAATTTCTGCTGCATTGAAGGTCCCAATGAGCACAGTGGCCTCCATCATCCGTAAATGGAAGAAGTTTGGAACCACCAGGACTCTTCCTAGAGCTGGCCGCCCGGCCAAACTGAGCGATCGGGGGAGAAGGGCCTTAGTCAGGGAGGTGACCAAGAACCCGATGGTCACTCTGTCAGAGTTCCAGCGTTCCTCTGTGGAGAAAGGAGAACCTTCCAGAAGGACAACCATCTCTGCAGCAATCCACCAATCAGGCCTGTATGGTAGAGTGGCCAGACGGAAGCCACTCCTCAGTAAAAGGCACATGGCAGCCCGTCTGGAGTTTGCCAAAATGCACCTGAAGGACTCTCAGACCATGAGAAACAAAATTCTCTGGTCTGATGAGACAAAGATTGAACTCTTTGGTGTGAATGCCAGGCGTCATGTTTGGAGGAAACCAGGCACCGCTCATCACCAGGCTAATACCATCTCTACAGTGAAGCATGGTGGTGGCAGCATCATGCTGTGGGGATGTTTTTCAGCGGCAGGAACTGGGAGACTAGTCAGGTTAAAGGGAAAGATGAATGCAGCAATGTACAGAGACATCCTGGATGAAAACCTGCTCCAGAGCGCTCTTGATCTCAGACTGGGGCGACGGTTCATCTTTCAGCAGGACAACGACCCTAAGCACACAGCCAAGATATCAAAGGAGTGGCTTCAGGATAACTCTGTGAATGTCCTTGAGTGGCCCAGCCAGAGCCCAGACTTGAATCCGATTGAACATCTCTGGAGAGATCTGAAAATGGCTGTGCACCGACGCTTCCCATCCAACCTGATGGAGCTTGAGAGGTGCTGCAAAGAGGAATGGGCGAAACTGCCCAAAGATAGGTGTGCCAAGCTTGTGGAATCATATTCAAAAAGACTTGGGGCTGTAATTGCTGCCAAAGGTGCATCAACAAGGTATTGAGCAAAGGCTGTGAATACTTATGTACATGTGATTTCTCAGTTATTTATTTTTAATAAATCTGCAAAAATCTAAAAAAAACTTTTTTCACGTTGTCATTTTGGTGTATTGTGTGTAGAATTTTGAGGAAAAAAATGAATTTAATCAATTTTGGAATAAGGCCGTAACATAACAATGTGGAAAAAGTGAAACGCTGTGAACACTTTCCGGATGCACTGTATCTAGTTGGTACTGCTCCACCTCCCGCACTAGCTCCGGTTCCTTTCCCACCAGAGAGGTGACATTCCACATCGCTAGAACCAGTCTACGATGCCAGGGGTCAGCACACCTAGGTCCCCGCCTATGCCTGCCACCCGGTTGGCATTGCACCCGACCCCGATGTCTATCCCTGCAGGTGGTGGGCCCACAGGGCGGCAGCTCCATGTTGTTTATTCGGGCTGTGCCCGACCGGCCCCCATGGGTCAAGGCCCGGCCACCAGACGCTCGCCGGTGAGCATCCCCCGGGTCTGGCTCCAGGGGTAGCCCCGGTTTCCCTATTCCGAGCGAGGTGCTACAGTACCGTTGGTTCCGATTCATCATGGGTCTTTACCATCAAACTGACTAAAAACATAGTACTGCTTCCTTGCTGCTCTAAAGAAAAGCAATTTCTGAAGATCAGAAACTAAAAGAGAAGCAGTTAAGACTGAAACAGAAAGTAACCCGTAGTGGCTGAGAATTCAAGCAGACAGTTGTGGTGTAATTAAGTCTAAGGCCAGTAGGGGTGTTGAAATTATCTTAAAGCAGCCGAGGTTTTAGTGTTTGTTTGTGTAAATTCAACAATGGATTATTGTCAGCCATCCTGGGGTTGCCAATCCTACAAGCACCTATGTTTCTCTTACACCATAGTTATAATTTCCTTGTATATTGCAGGTCATACAGTATAAAGAAGACAGAGTGTAGGGGGGGAGAAGAAATAGAAAAACAAAAACCATTAGCCTCTCGCAGACAAACTCTATCGGTGAGGAGGAGCTCCATAATCACATTAGAAAATAAACTTTTACTTATGGCTAATGGGATTCGTTTGAAATTGAACTGCTCTCGCATAAGTAGGTTTGCATTGATCCAGATATGTATAGAGCCAAAGTCAGTCTATTTATTTTGTGAGGGAATTAAAGGAGGGTAAGCCAGACTGTATAATCCTATGTTTAAAAATCAATAATAGCTGGACCATCCACTGTGTGTGTGTGTGTGCATGCGCGCGCTTCCGTACGTGTGTGTGTGTGTGTGTGTGTAGTACATGTACATGATTCTACCTGCTTTTTTGTTCTTTGTGTGAGTGAGTGTAGCATATAAAACAACATTTATATGTTTATGCATGTACGTATGTTTGTACAGAGTGTGTATATTTTTACTAGTTAATTCTCAAGTGTGTGTGAAAAAGACATGGCCTAGCTTAGCCCTGTCCGGTTGTGTGGCAGTTGCGAGTTGTAGCTTTTGCAGGCCTCTTAACACCAAACAAATACGCCTGATTGTTGAGCTTTTATTTAGTCTAACTTATGACATTCATCATATAGCCAGCCCACTGACAAGTCTGCCCCGTTGAAGAGCATCAGATCATTATTGCTGCCACCATTGACAAAGCCCTTGTGTAAAAAGGTTTTTGCTTGTTCATGGAAGTAATCCACTCATTGCTTTAGCAAATTTTGTTTTAAAGAAAAGGTATAGTGAAGCGTATTTCAATAGTTTGGTTTGTCAATGGTTGACTGATCTTGATTTTATTTTATTGTAATTTGGGAGTTTAAATAAATTAGTCATGTAGAATTTTTATCCTATTTATAATATGACTTATTGTATGTTTCATAAAAACATATTTCAACTTTATTGTTTTGCACATGCAAACCACGATAGCAGTTGTGCTATATAAAGAAAGACGTATTATTATTATTATTATTATTATTAGAGGCCCTAATGAATAATAGTTTTAGCCATCAATAAATCTCATGTATATTTATTTACTCGTCGGGACCGCCTTGACAGTTTGCTACCCTGAAAATGTGTTAAATGATCTTGTACACCAATGACATTTGCACAAACACTCAATAGTGACCTTTAAGATATGCTACCCTACCAAACACACACACACACACACACACACACACACACGCACACACATAAACAAACAACATACACACATGCACTAACTTGTAAGTCAAAAAGGTCAAGGCGAGCCCATCATCATCATTAAGCTCAATTGAATAAGAAGTGACAGAGGACATCACAACAACATTGGCCATAGTAGTCACATCGGCAAATCTGATGAGTAAGAACTCCAAATATAAGATTACTTGTTCGCCTGCTCCCCTTTTCTAATTGCCACTTCACAGAAATGGGATCCTAAGAAGATAATAACCTTACAATTGCTTTCATAGTGATTGTGTTATTCAATTAGAAGCCCCTTAGAGAAATGTCTCTGCACATTTTCTGCTGCTGGACATGGGCTGTGAAGCCACTTTTACAGTCTTAAGGAATGTTAGGGGTACTTTGAGCTCAAGCTTGTGTGCACTGTAAAATCTAATTAGTTAAAATTACTTAAAAAAAGCATGCAAACTGATTGCCTTAAAAAAAAACAAGTTAAGTGGAATAGGGATTGTAAGTTGTACTTACTAAGGCATATTTGGTGTAGTTCAATTACACTTGAGTTGAAGTAAGTAAAAAATAAATGTAGAGAGTACTTGATCATATAAATAATTTCAACCGAATACTGGCTGTATAACACATCAGTTAGTCCAGTTAAAGGTGGGGTAGGCACTTTATTTTTGGCATCATTGGCCAGAAATTCCATATTAATCATACAGCATATTTTAATTCAAGTGGTCTGAGAGAACCTGTTCTCCTGGGGGGTATTCCATCAAGCTAGATAAGCGAAAAGCCTGGCTTATTTAGATAAGTCTGGCTAATTTTAGTGAGAGATCTGTTCCATTACTGTGGCTAATACGAATCCCCGCTCAGTTACCAAGGTAATTTATACCACTGAACTAGCCTGCTCCGTAGCAGGCTAACTGTCAAGCTTAGTTTAGCTGTGTAACAAACAATATCCAACAGGTGGAAACAAAATCCCAAAAGACAGTTCCTTCAAGTATCTATTCTCGCTTCACTTTGTCACTTAAATTATTTCCGTAGTCGGAAACATACGTAGGTCCAGACCTTTTTCTCAGGGTGACCATGCATTAATATAAGTGTTTATAGTTCTGCATTTCCTGTGTTCGCAATAACCTTCCCACATCAAACATAAAAAAATGCTGAAATGACAAATCAATGTCCGCAGTGGCATTCCATTTCCTAATTGTAATTGCATTATTTGTGACAGAAATCTTTATAAAATACAATATTACATTGAAAATGACATTTCTTTGTCACCATATCTAAAATAAATATTAACTACATATTATGCTTTAATGGAAAAACTGACAGAAGACAACTTTCAGCTGACCTCGAGCAGGGATCAAACCCGGGTCCCTGCTCTTAGGACTGGACAACTGCGACACGCCTTAGCCTGATGAGCTATCAGGGAACGTTGTTCTTCTGAAAACTAAACACATCTCGGATATTATCGCGCCTGCTGATATAGCCACAATCTCTTCATAACGATTTCAATGTTTTGTTACATAAAAAAGTAAGCATCTAAATAACGCATTTAATCTGTCTTCAATTTTTGGCCACGCACTTTCCCTCTACTTGAAAATCGCAGCAGTATTGCCCTTTTTGGTGATGAGACAGTCAGTGGCGAATTCCTTTGACGTGTTTTTCTCGCGAGAATAGCACCGCTCTTTCTGGTTTTTGCGACACTTTATCTGCTTTTTGACAATCGATGGTTCCGGGCTGCTTCTGTTCTCCGTGCGCGCACACAATGCCAGATTGTACAAGCCTGGCTTGAGTTAACGTTGACTGGAGACAGCCAAATTGTGTTCATGGAACGGCTTGAGGCTTAAGTCAAAGTTGACGTTTGTTCAAGCCAGGCTTTTTCTATTAAGCGCCAATTTCATTAGCGTGGTTGATGGAATACCCCCCTGCCCTCCTCTGGGCTCTGTTTACAAGCTTCAGACAATCTAACCTGTGGCAGTAGACTTTGTCCAATCAGAGGTTATTTCAGACAGAGGGCGTTCCTATCGGCTGTTCTACAAATGCAGACGCGCGTTCACGTCCCTTCAGACAGTGAAAGTGTAATTCAGTGGTGGACAATCCTGCAAAAAAAGTTGCTTTGGCTTTGTACAATGCGTTTCTCGTTGCCTATTGCGTTGGCTTTGTACAATGTGTTTCTCGTTGCCTATTGCGTTCCACTAGCGATATGTTTCCATCGCTGTTGTCTGTTACGTTTGCGACCTAGTCGACCGTTTGGGAGTTTAAATACTTCTCTCAGCATAGTCAATACAAACAACAACGCAATAGGCAACAAGAAATGCATTGTACAAAGCCAACGCAATAGGTAACGAGAAACGCATTGTATAAAGCATTTATAGGGCAGCACTTAAACTATGGCACTCTCCCTCTTCTAATCCGCAATTCCAACTCGCTATCAATCTTTCAAACCCACCTTAAAACCTATCTTTTCACACTAGCCTACCCTAATTAACTATGTTTAGAATTCGGTCCTATTCTTCTATTTGATATGATTTCCTTTTGGTTCTAACTTATGGTTCTCTGTCCGTTCTCCTTGTTTCTGTCCCAAAAATGTTTTTTGTCATGTTTTGTATGTAAATATTGTGAAGCGTCTTTGGGTCAGAAAGCGCTATAAAAATAAAAATAATAATTATTATTATTATTATTATTATTATTATTATTATTCGTAATAATATTATTATTATTATTATTATTATTATTAACCTAATAAAAATGAGTGAGAAGCAAAAGCAAAAGCCAAAGCAATAGGCAATTACAAAGGCAAAGCAACGGCCAATGCAATGTATAAAGCCGACGCTATAGCCATTGACAAACGCAAAGCCATGCGTGCTTATTGCCGTGCTCGTCTGTTGGGATGGGCTTAGGAAAGGTAGCGCTGCAGGAGGAGAGCTGTATTTTCCAATTTAACCGTTTTTGTTGCCTTTTCCAGGAAACGGCATACCCCATCTTTAATGTGTCATTTTCTGTCATTAGAGATTTTACAGATGTATTTATCGGAGCAAGAGTACTATTTAACTGTCATAACCGTGCTAATTGATCCCTTGTTAGACATCATAGCAACAGTTCAAATGGTATTAAGAGTGCGGACTATCCTGTTAGAAATGATCAACCTTATTATTCAACCTTAGTAGACCTGGTTACCAAATGAAAACTGCAGAGGGCTAAACATATGGGCACAGACATACTCACTAAAAGGTGACCCTCATGTCAACCCGCATTATTAACCAAATTACGCAGTGATAATAACTACCCAAATGAATGTGCAGAAATATATGTAATGAAGAACAGAAACACAACAAAGCCTACAGCAAATGCACCCCTGGTGCATGTTGGGAAGGCCCCGCCCCCAGAACGCTATATTATACCTCATTATACATCTACTTGTAAACTACTTGATTGTTTTAAGTTAGCGTCACTCTTAACAATAAGTAAATTGTTTTCTTCACCCTGCAAGTAACCATAACCTAATAAAAATGAGTGAGAAGCACATATTGTTGATAGCAAAGTAATGTTAACTAGTGTATGTAAGTCAGGATAGCTATTAGAATTTACAGTGTGGAAAGAGAAAGAACAGAGAAAGAACATTAGCATATTTGCTGACCATTAATAATAGATGGAGGAAGTTGCTATATTAGGCACACGCCACTGCTGCTGAAGGTATTCTTGCATCTTTGAATAAATAAATAAATAAACTTTGACCGCTAGTTATGGTGCTAAGGAGAAAGACTGGTCTCCTATATGAGCTTGCATTCATCGATATAAATTCATATTCATACACTTAAGGGACAAGCAAAGGACATTAGAGAAAATATGCACATTTTCTTTTGTCAATATGTACACTCTTATTTAATCGTTTACTGTTATATACACTCAATAAGCACTTTATTAGGAACACTTTACTAATACTGGGTAGGACCTCGCTTTGCCCTCAAAGCAGCCTCAACTCTTTGTGACATTGATTCTACAAGATGTTGGAAACATTCCTTTGAGATGCTGGTCCATGTTGATACGATCACGTGACATTACAATAATTTGCAGACCTTTTTATCTAAAGTGACTTACAACAAGAGAATGTAAAAAACACAAATCAGGTAGAAAAATAGATGCATCCCTAGTGTCACATTAAACGCCAGAATACTAATGAAGTGAATCCCAAACCCAATCATTCCATGGTTGCTAGGTGCCTGTGCAGGCTGACTAAACGAAGACGTGCTAATAGCTTTTTGTATTTTTAAAGATTTAAGATTGTTTTTAGCAAATGTTTGTTTATAATGTTTGTGAATATAGATAGCTAATGTTATACTGATTACAAAGATAGAATTTTAGTACATTTGGTGAAATCAATTGAGTCTTCTCAGCAATCACAATGGGTCTCATTCACCAATATCTTTCTATGTTTTTTCTTAAATTTGATCTTAAGACATTTCCCAGACAACACACACATGTGGGGCCAAAATGGGTGGCACCTGGGCTGATATGGATGGATAGTGTGAGATTAAGCTAATTCACCAAAAGGTGAATTTTTTATAGCCCTTTTTACTCATCTTTACCAGGGGTGCCAATAATTGTGGAGGGCACTGTATATGGGCTACCATTTTTGTTTGCTTGGGTTACCTTATTTTACAGTAAACCCCTAAATACATTAATACATTTAACCTACTAAAAGGGTCTAGGTACTCTAAAATGTAGAATGTATTGCCTTAATGAAGAAAGACCAGTAGTATAGTTAACCTTTTAACATATACAGCGCCATTTTTAGGCCTACAGGCCTAGATTTTACCTCTGTTTATGACAAAGAACTTAGTAACAACATTATATTGTTTGCGCAAAAAAAAGTATTTGATGGAGGTAAACCAGTAACAAGACTACTAGAAACAACTATCTATGTTTCTCTCTTCCTCGTCGCTACTGCTGCAGGAGCCACTCAACACGTGGCTAATTACTATGCTAATAATATGACACGCTGTTGGATCCCGACAAACAAATAAGCCCCTACGCTCACAAGCACAATATCGACCACCATACACCATGTCTAAAATAGTAAAGTAGTGCCCAAACACAAATATAAAGTATATAACAGTCACTGACAAGTACACTTTTTTTTTTTTACATTTTATCTGTTTTGCGTTTCTGGCGTTCTAACTTCTTGTAAATCGGTATTTAGTAACATCAAGCTTATCAATAAAAAGAAACTGCCGCTAAATCAAACCACTCACCGTCTGACGAACCGTGGATTTATAGTCATCTTTGGGGGCAAAAAAAAAAAGTTAATCCGTTCGGTATGACCTGAGTTGTCGCTGTTTACATATTGCTAGCCACATGCTAACCGCTTAATTTCACTATTTTGACCTGTGCGTATTTGTTTTTGGAGGAGAGCTAGATCGGTCGATTATTTGAGACGTCACTGTAGTCCACAACTACGTTATTTCACCTTTCCAACGAGGTATAATGTGTCTGTAGTTTTACTTCTGATGGGAGCGCTTCTTTAGTGCGTAGCCAGCTCTTTCGCAAGTGCGTAATACTACGTATGGTAGATTGCAGGAGCGCCTATCTATTGCGCATGACGACTGTACATCGGGATCGTCGGATTTTGCGTGGATACGTATAGCACTCGGCTAGAAGTAGTCTAACCCTTCTCTATTGCTTAAGACGATCCTACATTTATTTAAAAAATTGCAACTTTGTGGGATAGATTCGCTATCACGTCCACGTTTTTGTTATTTCACCATTGCTGCTAATGTCAGTGGCAGTGACATCATGGCATATCGAAGACCCATGTCTGACAAAGAATTGCTAGAGTTGTTTGACCATCTTCATGAGCAGGACAACTCCGGAGATGAGGGGAAAAGTTCTGCGCCTGACAGCGTAGATTCCCTCGTGGAAGAGGCGTACTCCGAGGGGATGTGCGCTGTCATGGACATGATGTAAGTTACTTCTTCCACGAGTTGTGAGTTAGCATGCGTTAGCATGAGTGGCTGCACACTACTGCAGCCATAGTTGTTAGGTTAGGGCCCGAAAGCATGATAGGAGGACTGCATGAAATTATTTGTAAAACATTTCCGGGGGGGGGGGGGGGGGGGGGGGGGGGGGGGGGGGGGGGGGGGGGGGGTAATTAAAGTTATCTGTTGGTAGTCAGCATTTTTTACAAAGTAATTTGGTTACAGTTTAAGTTACAATAATTTCCTTGAGGTTTAAATTGCTAGGTCAAATTGACCTCATGGTAAAAAATGTAGTACATTTTATGAAAACCAGTAGGGATAAATTATAACATTTTGTTTTATACTCAAGAATTAATTATCCAGATTTTTTACTGAAACCAGGGAGAACCATTCTGAGGGGGAAAATGAGTTAAAAAGGAGTAGGCAAGCAGCCTCTCCTTCCCCTACCACCAGCACTGCAGCACCTAGCAGCCATTACCCCATGGACTGCACCAGCACTAAGCCCATCCTTGACTCCCCGGATGGGGATAGTCATAGCCCTACACCCCCCAGCAGCCCTGATCCTTCCTACGGTGGCAGACGTGGAGGTCAAGGTCAACGGCGAGGACGAGGACGAGGACGAGGGCGTGGAAGGGGTGCTAAAAGAAAGGCCCCTGTGCCAGTGTAGCAGAGGAAAGGTGGAGGAATGTCACTGAGCCTGACACAGAGCCTACAGTCCCCAGTTTCCGTCCAGCTAGGGAACCAGGACCCCAGCTGGACTCAATGGCTGATTATGTACCGCTGGAACTTTTTCAGCTGTATTTCAGTAGGCCAGTAATGGATACTCTCTGCAGGAACACCAACATCAACGCAGAGAGGCGGCATGCTGAGGGGAGCAAAGTCCGCTGGGTCCCTGTCACTGTGGACGAGCTATATCGTTATCTGGCAGTCGTCCTCTTCATGGGCCTCATTAAGGGGGCACCTGTCAGGGTATACTGGAGTACCAGCCGTCTGTACAGCTTCCCCTTCCCTCGTTCTGTCATGTCAGGAAACAGGTTCGAGGCGATCACCTGGAACCTGCACATGAGTGACCCTGATGAAGATAAGGAGAATGACAGGAAGAAGGGCACGGTGGGCTATGACCGCCTGTTCCGTCTGAAGCCACTCATGCTCCAGCTTCTCCTGGCCTGTCAGGCATTTTACCATCCCTACCAGAATATCTCTATTGACGAGCGCATGGCAGCCACTAAGCCCCGAATTGGCCTGAAGCAGTATATAAAGGGCAAACCCACAAAGTGGGGATTCAAGCTTTTTGTACTCGCTGACTCCCGGAATGGCTACACCTGCGACTTCAGCGTCTACCAGGGGAAGGATAACCTGGCCTCTGGGAAAGGTCTGTCCTTCGATGCCGTTATGAATCTCCTGAAGATGTCACATCTTGGCACTGGCTACCACCTGTATGTAGACAACTTCTACACCAGTGCACCCCTCTTCAGGAGATTGCACGAGCTGCACTATGGGGCATGTGGCACCATGCGGGAGAACCGCCTGGGGTTCCCCCGTAGTAAGGAGAACGCCATGCCAAAGGGAGCCGACCGCGGAGCCATCCGGTGGATCAGAGAGGGGCCACTACTCTTTGTGAAGTGGAAGGACACCAGAGAGGTCACCATGTGTTCAACCATCCACAAGGTCTTCTCTAACCAGAGTGTCCGGCGACGAGTTCGGAACCACGATGGCACCTGGACCACTCGTCACATTCCCATCCCCCATCCGGTGAAGGCCTACAATGAGCACATGGGTGGGGTGGACCTCTCCGACGCTCTAATTAAGTACTACACCGTCTCCCGGAAGACACTGAAGTGGTACAAGAAGCTGTTCCTCCACTTCGTTGACATCGCCGTTGTCAACAGCTTCCTCCTGTACAAGGAGAGGGCCATGGCCAGGCAGGAGAAACATCTCACCCAGAGGCTTTACCGGGAGCTGTTGTGTGGACAGCTAGCGGACTGTGGTGTCCAGGACGCAGTACCAGCGGCAGAACCAGCAGCAGAACCAGTACTAGTACCAGCTGCCGTACCATCAGCAGCAGAGGCGGAAGAGGATGAGGAGGTACAGTGTGGGCCAGTCACTATTACAGAGACTGCAGAAGTGGACGGGTCAGGAAATGTCAGACAGGGAAGGAGGTACTGCAGGCAGTGCAAGACCTACAAGACCATCTGGACGTGTCAGAAGTGCCTCGTACCACTTTGTTTGGTGCCTGACAGGAACTGTTTCAAAGTCTGGCATGATGAGAGGAAGAGGAGAGGAGAGAGATAGTGAGAAGAGACCAGGAACTGTTTTTATGTAGTTGTTTTTTGTTCCACGTTCATTGTTCATGTTTGGAACTGTTCACTATTTTTGTAAATAGTTTTTGCCTCCTAAAGTCCAACCCCTCGTCCATGTCGTAGGAGGTGGAAACAGCCTAATTACAGAATTTCAATCAAACTGTAGTGTAGATAGTGGGTAGGGTTTAGCTATCAACGGTTTTGCATTGTTTGTATCAAACTGTAATTATGCTGGCTAACGGGGCACTGGTAAAGTATACGTGTATTACAAATGATGTTCGATGTTTGGAGGTATCATTATCAGTAATAGATTTTTCTCTTTTTTCTAACAGGTAAAACCAGCAGCGGCCGTGGCTCATCACCCAACACTGTCACTGCAGGTTTGAACACAGGGTCCCCCACAGCAGCGCCTATCCAAGGCCAAATAAAAAAATAGAAAAATAATTACCTTTCTGAATTTCAAACAAGCTGTTAAATGATAGATAGTAGAGCACTATTATTGCTGAAAAAGAGGATTTGGTAAAGAGGATTAGAGTAGGTGTATCACAAATCGCAGGGCCATGGATAGGTGTTTGGGTTCTTGGGTACCATTCATAATTAAGGTATGCAAATAAATGAATTTTTTACATTATTATATTGAAAAAAAGTCATTTATGACAAATACTTGTACTGCAATAAGTTATTTGAGTGAAATGGAAGAATTTGGAGAAGGTAAGATTTTGATAGATTTGGGCACATTGGGTCCCCTTTTGGATACATAAAGGGACGCCTATACCATTCTATAGAAAAAAACTCATAAAATGAGATAGCATTTACAGTTAGGCCCAAAAATATTTGGACAGTGACACAAGTTTTGTTATTTTAGCTGTTTACAAAAACATATTCAGGATACAATTATATAATCAATATGGGCTTAAAGTGCAGACTCTCAGCTGTAATTTGAGAGTATTCACATCCAAATTGGAGCAAGGGTTTAGGAATTACAGCTCTTTAATACATAGCCGCCTCTTTTTCAAGGGACCAAAAGTAATTGGACAATTGACTCAGAAGGCTGAAAAAAAAAATAACAACGCTGCATGGGCTCTTCCCTCATTAACCTGTCATCAATTAAGCAGTTAAAAGGTCTGGAGTTGATTCCAGGTGTGGCGTTTGCATTTGGAAGCTGTTGCTGTGAACACACAACATGCGGTCAAAGGAGCTCTCAATGGAGGTGAAACAGACCATCCTGAGGCTGAAAAAAAAGAAGAAATCCATCAGAGAGATAGCAGAAATGTTAGGAGAGGCCAAATCAACAGTTTGGTACATTCTGAGAAAAAAAGAGTGCACTGGTGAGCTTGGGAACTCAAAAAGGCCTGGACGTCCAAGGAAGACAACAGTGGTGGATGATCACAGAATCCTTTCCATGGTGAAGAAAAACCCTTCACAACATCCACTCAAGTGAAGAACACTCTCCAGGAAGTAGGTGTATCAGTATCTAAGTCTACCATAAAGAGAAGACTTCATGAGAGTAAATACAAAGGATTCACCACAAGGTGCAAACCATTAATCAGCCTCAAAAATAGAAAGGCCAGAATTGACTTTGCCAAAAAACACCTGAAGAAGCCAACCCAGTTCTGGAACAGCATTCTTTGGACAGATGAGACTAAGATCAACCTGTACCAGAATGATGGGAAGAAGAAAGTTTGGAGGAGAATTGGAACAGCTCATGATCCAAAGCACACCACATCTTCTGTAAAACATGGTGGAGGCAGTGTGATGGCATGGGCATGCATGGCTTCCAATGGCACTGGGTCACTTGTGTTTATTGATGATGTGACAAAAGACAGAAGCAGCCGGATGAATTCTGAAGTGTATAGGGATATACTTTCTGCTCAGATTCAGCCAAATGCAGCAAAGTTGATTGGACGGCGCTTCACAGTACAGATGGACAATGACCCAAAACATACTAGTTTTTTAAAGCAAAGAAGTAGAATATTCTGCAATGGCCGAGTCAATCACCAGATCTCAACCCAATCGAGCATGCATTTCACTTGCTCAAGACAAAACTTAAGGCAGAAAGACCCACAAACAAGCAACAACTGAAGACCGCTGCAGTAAAGGCCTGGCAAAGCATCACAAAGGAGGAAACCCAGCGTTTGGTGATGTCCATGGGTTCCAGACTTCAGGCAGTCATTGCCTGCAAAGGATTCTCAACAAAATATTGAAAAGTAACATTTTACTTGGGGTTATGTTTATTTGTCCAATTACTTTTGAGCCCCTGAAATGAGGAGCGTTTGCATAAAAATAGCTACAATTCCTACATGTTTAATCATATATTTGTGTTCAACCCCTTGAATTAAACCTAAAGTCTGCACTTCAATTCCGTTGTAGTTGTTTCATTTCAAATCCAATGTGGTGGCATGCAGAGCCCAAATCATGAAGATTGTGTCACTGTCCAAATATTTTTGGGCCTAACTGTATATATCAGCTTCATTTTTTGTGTGCAGGTAGCCATCAAGATGTAGCACCAACTGAGAGTGTATTTAAATCAATATTCACATATGCACACCTTATGTGGCTTTGTAACTAAAATAATTACATGCGTTTTTTGTTTTTTTATGTATTTGTTTTGTGGCATTTGTGTAACCTATGCTTGACAACTCAACCTTAAATAAAATTCAACTCAGATACAAAATGGTACAAGTGACCTTTTAATTTGAAGCCATTAACCATGTTTGTAAAAGGCATACATTTTGAGATAAAGGGCTCTAGTAAAAACAGTGTAAATGGGCGGGATTTTGCTTAAAAACCCCCTGTGGTGAAACAGGTTAATGCTTTTATTTTATCAAGAAACATGTAAGGTGCGCAAAAGACCATAGTATGCAAACCTACTGTTCTTCCATATTTGAAAACTCTCAAATGAAGTATAAAAAAAAATGCAGTGCAGCTCCTCCTCAATCCTCCATCCTCATTCTCCCAAGAGACCTTGAAAAGAGGAAATACATTTAAATTCCAATTAGGTTCACTACAGTTCAATCAACTATATAAAAATAAGTGTCTAACAATGAAGATAAATCTCACTCATGCTATTTATTAGTATATTATTTAAGAATTGTCTTTCATGTTTTGTCATGCCAACTCTGAGACCCAGCTAGCGATATTAGCTAACTACTTAAACTTAAAGGTCTAACATGACAAGAAGCCAAACCAATGCTTTGGTTAACATCATGTTGTGAAAACACCTAATAAATTTAACTTTTTAGTTTCGATACAGTAATTTGTACCTTAGGTACGTTGGAGAAAAAGTCACCGAAAGGGACCTGGATATTCTTGAAGTCTCCTTCAAATGGCAGCGATGGACGGCGGCGCGAGTGGAAAAGTGAAGAATGGGTTTTGTCCGCTGTGTGTGTGTGTGTGAATGCGCGCGCACGCGCTTGCTCAATATCGCGCGAAACTATCAACCTTTTTTTATTTATTTTTTTACCCTTACCAGGCTCCACTCAATTAGTAATTTGTATGATCAAAAGGAGAAAATAAGTAATGTATTGAACCTCTTAAAGAGCAGAAAATTGGTTTGGCAAAATTACATAATGAGTGTTGCCATTTTTAGATTTATATTCTAACGAGTATATAGGTCTACAGTGCATCCTGAAAGTATTCGTACCCTCTTCACTTTTTCCACATTTTATTATGTTACAGCCTAATTCCAAAATGGATTAAATAAAAAAAAAGTCCTCAACATTCTACACACAATACCGCATAATGACAAACTGAAAAAAGTTTTTTTGAATTTTTTGCAAATATATTAAAAATAAAAAACTAAACTATCACATGTACATAAGTATTCACACCCTTTACTCAATACATTGTTGAAGCACCTTTGGCAGCAATTACAGCCTCAAGTCTTCTTGAGTATGATGCTACAAGCTTGCCACACCTATTTTGGGGCAGTTTCTCCTATTCTTCTTTGCAGATCGTCTCAACCTCCATCTGGTTGGATGGGGAGCATCGGTGCACAGCCATTTTCAGATCTCTCCAAAGATGTTCAATCGGGTTCAAGTCTGGGCTCTGGCTTGGCCACTCAAGAACATTCACAGACTTGTCCCAAAGCCACTCCTTTGTTATCTTGGCTGTGTGCTTAGGGTCGTTGTCCTGTTGGAAGGTCAACCTTCGCCCCAGTCTGAGGTCCAGAGCGCTCTGGAGCAGGTTTTCATCAAGGATCTCTCTGTACATTGCTGCATTCATCTTTCCCTTGATCCTGACTAGTCTCCCAGTTCCTGCTGCTGAAAAACACCCCCACAGCATGATGCTGCCACCACCATGCTTCACTGTAGGGATGGTATTGGCCAGCAGTGCCTGGTTTCCTCCAGACATGACGCTTGGCATTCAGGCCAAAGAGTTCAATCCAGAGAATTTTGTTTCTCATGGTCTGAGAGTCCTTTAGGTGCCTTTTGGCAAACTCCATGCGGGCTGTCATGTGCCTTTTACTGAGGAGTGGCTTCCATCTGGTCACTCTACCATAAAGGCCTGATTGGTGGAGTACAGCAGAAATGGTTGTCCTTCTGGAAGGTTCTCCCATCTCCACAGAGGAACACTAGAGCTCTGTCAGAGTGACCATCGGGTTCTTGGTCACCTCCCTGACCAAGGCCCTTCTCCCCCGATTGATCAGTTTGGCCGGGCGGCCAGCTCTAGGAAGAGTCCTGGGGGTTCCAAACGTCTTCCATTTGCGAATGATGGAGACCACTGTGCTCGTTGGGACCTTCAATGCTGCAGAAATTTTTTTGTACCCTTCCCGTGATCTGTGCCTCGATACAATCCTGTCTCGGAGGTCTACAGACAATTCCTTGGACTTCATAACTTGGTTTGTGCTCTGACATGCACTGTCAACTGTGGGACCTTATATAAACAGGTGTGTGCCTTTCCAAATCATGTCCAATCAATTTAATTTACCACAGGTGGACTCCAATCAAGTTGTAGAAACATCTCAAGGATGATCAGTGGAAACGGGATGCACCTGAGCTCAATTTTGAGTGTCACAGCAAAGGGTGTGAATACTTATGTACATGTGATATTTTATTTTTTTATTTTTATTACATTTGCAAAAAATTCTAAAAAACATTTTTCACTTGGTCATTATGCGGTATTGTATGTAGATTGTTGAGAATTTTCTTTTATTTAATCCATTTTGGAATTAGGCTGTAACATAATAAAATGTGGAAAAAGTGAAGGGGTATGAATACTTTCCGGATGCACTGTATGTTGACAACAAGTGGGAATACCCCACGGGAGCTTGTCTCTTTATAGGCCGCCAAAGCCTAGAAGTAGCCAAAGAAGTAACTAATCTCTGGGGACTGTAGTAGTCCAATTGTGGTGTGTAACTGCAACAAATTGTAGCTGGAGAACTAACTAATCTCCGGGGACCGTAGTAGTCCAGTTGTGGTGGGTAACTGTGACAAATTGTAGCTGGAGAACTAACTAATCTCCGGGGACCGTAGCAGTCCAGTTGTGGTGGGTAACTGTGACAAATTGTAGCTGGAGAACTAACTAATCTCCGGGGACCATGGTAGTCCAGTTGTGGTGGGTAACTGCAACAAATTGTAGCTGGAGAATTAACCAATCTCCGGGGCCTGTGGTAGTCCGTGGCCCAGTGCCAACTAGCGGTTGTAATGGATAATTTCAATCTATGACAGAAAATAACCAATTAATGAGAGGGAGAAACCATGAAAAGATCAAGTACAATTTTATTGATGACTACAGAGTCTGAGTCAGAGTCGGCGTTTCTATGAACACTACTCATTAATGTTTAAATCTCAAATCGCTTTTACGTATGTATGGTAGAGTAGAACCTAATGACAGTGAGTTACGTGAAATTCTTTTTTGGGGGGGCAGCCGTGGCTATGAACACTGTACTCATTAATGACTACCTCCCAAATCACTGGAAATTGCGTATTGATGATTTGAACCCAAACCTTAGTGCTCGAGCTTGAACTGTGGCAGGGTTATATTGAACGCATTGTCAGTGAAAGCCCAACCTATATAAAATCAAACGAAAGTACTAAGTCATCGTATATGCCCGCCATTAGATTAAAATGAAGCGGCACTGCCAATCTATCACCAATAAGCAACCCTGTCAACTAACGGGGTCTGGACTGCAGTCCACTTGTGCCGCAGGGGCAGGTTTTGCACGTTAAGGCGATCAGTCTAATAACGGCAACGCATCACTTCACATTTGGCCAGGGAAATGCATTTTCTAGTCATGTATGTTTTCCTATTGCCTCACTGTCCGCTATCCAGAACTACAGTACATTGTAGTTTAAATCCAATAATCTTTTACAACTGTAGAATGTAAGGAAACGTAAGAACAAATTATTTCGAACGAGCATTCCGCCCTCAAATGTGCTTAAGTATGCTCGAGTGTGCATAGATTCCTTACACAAGAACAAAACCCAAACTAGAAAATGCATTTCCCTGAGCAAATGCGATTTGATGCGTCGCAGTTATTAGACTGACCGACTTAGCGCGCATAAGTGTACTGCAGTACTGTAACTATTTGTTAACAGGGGGCGCTTACTGCTGCAGTGGCGCCACAACTGGGGAGGTCACGGGATCTTTACTCCCCCCCCCCCCTGCTTTTGTTTTCTTTTGTATGGGATGAGGGGGTGCATTTTGCATGGCCTTCCCGTTTTCACTGTATTCCGCTGACGTGCACATACAGTTTGTGTTATGATTTGCATTTTGCTGAAGCAGTGTTGGGACCGTAAATTTCATTACGTATTTTATTACCGTAATTTCACTACTATTTGCGGTAACTAGTAAAGTAGCACGTTATTATTCCCATTTGAGTAACTAAATTACAGTTACTGAAAATGTAAATGGGGCCGTTACTAGTTACTGTTATTTCCCCTATATTGTGCATTTTACCGATAACAAATGTGTATTTTTTTTGCCTCCTGGTCAGTCTTTACTGTTTATGCTCAAACGTGACTCTTTCCTGTTTATATTTCTGCGTGCAGTTCAGGAGCTCACTGTTATATATAGCCCCCCTTCTTATGCCCCCTCAAAGTTATTTCATTAGCATGAGGGAGAAGGTTACAGCGAAGCACACATGCTATTTAGGGTTTGCTAAAGTTAGTATATTTCATAACGAATGAATATGCCTCTGGTATTCCAAATTCATACATTTTGGTTCTGGAGGAAACTTTGGTAACTAAACTGGTAATGAACGTTTGCTAAGCGCTCGACTTTAGTGGATGTAGGCTACTTGGAGTTGTTAGCTAGGTAAACTTGGCATACTGGCTAGCTAAAGTCACAGAAACGGCAGCATGAACAAAACGTACTTTTTGCTCGGCTGATCTGGAGGATGGCTTGGACACAAACAGTACGGGAAATATGTTGTTACTTAAACGTTTAAACTTTGTTAAATAACGTTTATTGCTGAGCATTTTGTGAAATTTTTATCATTATATTTCGTCTGCTTTGAATGTGGGAATTGTATTTTGATCTGGGAATTGCTGAGTTTTAGGCTTGTTGGTTGGCCATTTGAGACTAGAATAAATAAGTTGAACAAATATTTTGTGTGTGGTTTATTCAATTGCTTAGTAAACAATTCATGGTTTATTAGATTATTATTTGTGTTGCTGTTTTGAAATACTGTAAAACTTAGTTTCACAACATTTAAGTGTTGATATCTATAGAGCTCTTGCTAATTTACAGTTAGCTTCCAAAGAGCGTAGGTTTTGTTCTTACATTAAATAATCCTTAACTTTAAACAGTTCAATAAAAAATATATAAGTTTTATTTAATATCAAACTATTGACAAACTGGTTTAAGCTTATATTCTTAAAACACGGACAATTCAGTCTTTCAATATTTGTACTGTTAATATTTTCATATTGTCATTTAAAAACTCACCTCTGTGGTTGCCGCGGGACTGCATTAGAAATGCTATATTTAGGTACAAAACAGGCACCGATTTTGCTGCGAATCTAGTCTTCAAGTTAAATTGCCTTACTGTTCCCCTCATTTTTGACGGTCAACCTTTGATTAATTTTGAAGTAAACCCCTGTCCAAAGGTGACCTTAAGTGGAATAAGCCATCAGTCAACAGTTTGTTATTTAAAAAACAACAAATTGTATGTGCTATACACTCTACTTGAGCCGCTACTAACTTAAATTAAATCCTTCGCACAGGGCCTTTCAACGCTGGCTATTCCAAGGCCTTTGAAAGATTCTCAGAACTTTTTTTTTAAATCGATCCAAGGCAGAGGAAGATCTGCTCCCTCCCTTTATGTGTCTTCAGAGCAGTATTTTATATACTAGAGACACTGTACTATCCTTAGAGCAGCATACTAGTGACAGCAGACTACCTTTAGAGCAGCATAAGATATACTACAGAAACTACACTACCCTAAGAGCAGCATTGCATATATTAAAGACACCCTGCTCTCAGAGCAGCATTAGATATACTACACACGCTACCCCCAGAGCAGCATTCGATATACTAGAGACACCGCCCTCAGAGCAGCATTACATATATTAGATACACCCTACCCCCAGAGCAGCATAAAATATATCAGGCACCCTGCTGCTCTCAGAGCAGTATTATAAATACTAGCGTAGAGACACCCTACCCCCAGAGCAGCATTAGCTGCCACAGTGCCGTTTGTTCCGCTTCATTGGGGTCTTTGAATCGCGCTTAGTCTGGACCCTCCCCTGGGACCAATTTGCCATGGGAGACCCAACCAATGGCTACTGCCCCCGACAACACAGCTCCCAAGATCACAGGGACACTGAAACCCCTCCACAACGTTAAGGTGGCTATTCTCGGAGGGGCAGTAGGAACAACATGGAGCCGCCACCTTGTGGGCCCACCACCTGCAGGGACAGGGGTCGGGGTCGGGTGCAATGCCAATCGGGTGGCAGGCATAGGCGGGGACCATAGGCGTGCTGACCCCTGGGATCGTAGACTGGTCCTAGGGACGTGGAATGTCACCTCTCTGGTGGGAAAGGAACCGGAGCTAGTGCGGGAGGTGGAGCAATACCAATTGGCATTGTTGGGCTCACCTCTACGCATGGCACTGGTTCTGGAACCCAAGTCCTGGAGAGGGGCTGGACTCTTTTTTTTCCGGAGTCGCCCAGGGTGAGAGGCGCCGGGCAGGTGTGGGGATTTTTACAAGATTCTTACTGCGCGTCGCTGGGGGAAGGCTATAATGGATAATTTCAATCTATGACAGAAAATAACCAATTAATGAGAGGGAGAAACCATGAAAAGATCAAGTACAATTTTATTGATGACTACAGAGTCTGAGTCAGTGTCTGTACACAGAGAAAATACTACAGTCAGATCAATCTAACAACATAGTAAGTTCTGATTAGTTGGCAAGGTTCTAACGAGTATATAGGTCTATAAGATAAACAATCATTTCATTAGACAAGATGGATTACATGTTCATAATCAGCATATCTAAAGAGACGTACGCAGGAAACTAAGACATAACTTAATGTTATGACTTAACCCAAACTTCTAGCCTTCAGTGTCTCCAAAAGGCACATACTGTCTCTTTGGTGACCTGGCCCTCGCTCTGACCATCCCCTCACCCCTGAACCACATCCCAGGCCGGAACATCCGCTAGGATGCCCAAATTTGGCCACAACAAGGCTCTGACTGTTGTTTGTGATATGCACCAAATGTCAGTTTGGAGTATCCGGCCTTCTTGGAGTCGCTGGGTGGGGTCCTGGAAAGGGTACCATCTACTGATTCTATAGTTCTGCTGGGGGACTTCAACGCCCATGTGGGTGACGATGGAGAAACCTGGAGAGGGATGATTGGGAGGAATGGCCTGCCCGATCTGAACCAGAGTGGTGCTTTATTGTTGGACTTCTGTGCTAGGCATGAATTGTCCATAATGAACACCATGTTCGAGCATAGGGAGGTTCATAAATGTACCTGGTACCAGAGCACCCTAGGCCGCAGATCGATGATCGACTTTGTGGTCGTATCATCAGACCTGCGGCCATATGTCTTGGACACTCGGGTAAAGAGAGGAGCTGAGCCATCAACTGATCACATCCTGGTGGTGAGTTGGATCAGATGGCGAGGGAGGCTGCCGGACAGACCCGGTAAACCCAAACGTGTAGTGCGGGTGAATTGAGAACGTCTGGCTGAGGACCCTGTCCGTGAGGTCTTCAACTCCCACCTCCGGAAGAACTTCTCGTGCATCCCGGGGGAGGTTGGGGAACATTGATTCCGAGTGGACCATGTTAAAAACCTCCATTGTGGAAGCGGCTGCTAGGAGTTGTGGTCAGAAGGTCGTCGGTGCCTGTCGTTGCGGCAAGCAAAGAACCCGCTGGTGGACACCAGCAGTGAAAGAAGCCGTCAGACTGAAGACGGAGGCCTTTCGGGCTTGGTTGGCCCAGGGGTCTCCTGAAGCAGCAGACGGGTACCGGGCGGCCTGAAGGGCTGCAGCTTCGGTAGTTAAAGAAGCAAAGACCCGGGTGTGGGAGGAGTTCGGGGAGGCTATGGAGAAGGACTTTCGGTTGGCCTCAAGGAAGTTCTGGCAAACTTTTAGAAAGGGAAAGCAGGGATTGGCCCAGGCTCTGTTGAGCAGGGGAGAAGAACTGCTGACCCGGACTGGGGATATCGTCGGGCGGTGGAAGGAGCACTTTGAGGAACTTCTTAACCCCGCCAACACGTCCTCTGTGAAGGAGGCAGAGTTCGAAGACTCGGGGGGCTGTTTGGGCGGTCATGGGAGTTTGTCCAGCCAGTCTACATGTGTTTTGTGGACTTGGAGAAAGCCTACGACCGTGTCCCCCGGGGAGTCCTGTGGGGGGGTACTGCGGGTATGAGGTACCGGGGCCGTTGCTACGAGCCATTCGGTCCCTATATAACCGGAGTAAGAGTAGTGTCCGTATACTCGGCACAAAGTCGAATACGTTTTCAGTGGGTGTTGGACTCCACCAGGGCTGCCCCTTGTCACCGGTTCTGTTTGTGATTTTCATGGATAGAATCTCAAGGCGCAGCCGGGGGAGGAGTGTGTCCAGTTTGGGGACCTAAGAATTGCTTCTCTGCTCTTTGCAGATGATGTGGTTCTGTTGGCTTCTTCAGACTGTGACCTTCAGCATGCACTGGAGCGGATTGCAGCTGAGTGTGAAGCGGTCGGGATGAGAGTCAGCACCTCCAAGTCTGAGGCCATGGTTCTCTGCCGGAAAACGGTGGAGTGCTCTCTCCGGGTTGGGAGTGAGTTGCAGCCCCAAGCGAGGGAGTTCAAGTGTCTCGGGATCTTGTTCACGAGTGAGGGAAAAATGGAGCGTGAGATTGACAGGCGGATTGGTGCAGCATCAGCAGTAATGCGGGCGTTGTACCGGGCCGTCATGGTGAAGAAGGAGCTGAGTCAAAAGGCGAAGCTCGCGATTTACTAGTCGGTCTACGTTCCAACCCTCACCGATGGTCATGAGCTTTGGGTAGTGACCAAAAGAAAAAGGTCGCGAGTACAAGCGGCTGAAATGTGTTTCCTCCATGGGGTGGCTGGGCTCAGCCTTTGGGATAGGGTAAAGAGCTCGGTCATTCGGAGGGAGCTCGGAGTAGAGCCGCTGCTCCTTCGCGTCGAATGGAGCCAGATGAGGTGGTTCGGGCATCTGATTAGGATGCCTCCTGGGCGCCTCCCGTTGGAGGTTTTCCGGGCACGCCCTACTGGTAGGAGACCCCGGGATAGACCCAGAACACGCTGGCGAGATGATATATCTCGTCTGGCCTGGTAACGCCTCGGGATCCTCCAGGAGGAGCTGGAAAGCGTTGCTGGGGATAGGGACGTCTGGACTACCCTTCTTAGCCTGCTGCCACCACGACCCGGCCCCGGATAAGCGGCGGAAAATGGATGGATGGATGGATGGATGGAGATACCCTACTCTCAGAGCAGCATTAGATAAACTAGAGACACCACCCTCAGACCAGCATAAGATATACTAGAGACACTACACTACCCTTAGAGCAGCATTATATTTACTAGAGACACTTGACCCCCCCTTAGAGCAGCAATAGATACACTATAGACAATCTGCTCTCAGAGCAGCATCAGATATATATTAGATACACACTATGCCCAGAGCAGCATTAGATATAATAGAGACGCCCTGCTCTCAGAGCAGCATTCACTTCTTCAGGACAGCTGTAAAACAAACGCCGTTCTCGACTATACTATGAGTCGCTAGTAACTTAAATTAAATCCGTCAGTCGGGGTCTTTCAACTCTGACTAGTCCAAGGCCTTTTAAAGACTCTCAGAAAAAAATATAAAAAAAGATCCTAGGCAGAGGAAGATCTGCTCTCTCAAAATTGTCCCTGCCTTCACTTCTTTAGGACAGAAGTAAAACAAATGTCATTCTCCACTATAGCTTGCTAGCTAGTTTGTTTTGGTTTAGAATTCAGTTGCGTTGATTGAAATCCATAAAGCGAGACATGTTTTTTATGTTGTATGTATGGTTATGTCAGTCAGTTTGGCTACAACATTTGCCTATAGCCTAACACATTAAATTTAAACTTTAGCTGTCGATTGGTTGTGAATGTAAGTGATGCATTGGAAACGTTATCTGGGCCAAGCTAGCTGTTACATTCATGTTGCGGGGTCACTTTAAGTATCAAGGTAATTAATTTGTTAAGGCTATATTAATGTACCTAGCGGATTTGAAAAAAGTTTCATTTAAAATATTTCTGCTAATAAATAACTTAATGTGCATGATAAGAGATCCTATCAATTGCCGTGAGAACAGTTGGACCTTTCCTTTCATCTTCTGTTATGTATACCGAAGCCTTGGTTTCTTCTTGAAATTCGTGTGGAATTACATAGCTAAAAATTCCAGATCATCATCATTATAAATTATAGAAGTTTGTTGGGCAGAGAGCGTTGACTTTTGCAAGATCAATTGGGGCGAGAACTGTGGGGGAGGGCAGGGAAAATTATAGTATTTCAACGAGGTAATATACCTGTTTATTACCGCTTTATAGGCTAAATAAGCAGATATGTTCAAATAATACTGAGCAATGATCTTGCAATGGGACCTACATTTTACTGAGATGTTTTGAAATGTGTTTTTGACCCAGTGATTATCTGGCAAAGATTATGCGTGTACATACGCAATTGCAAGCAGTACCTTGGCTATCTGTCATTTGGAAGCGTAGAATTTTTGTAGCTAGGGCCGCATCCTAAAAAAGTTAAGTTGTTTGACACGTTTGTGGTTTTCAGTGTACACGTTTTTAATATTGTAGCCTTAATTTAGGTAAACGACCATATAACTGTAAAGCCAGTGAGTTTTTCAGTCTGTAGCAACATATACATTATTTTTCCCACGATAAAGAAGTAAACTAATGGTAAAGTTGGCCATAGGAAGTTTGACCTTTTTGAAGACCGCTTGGCTACACGGAAGTATCAACTCGGTAAAATGAAAAACCTTTTTTTTACACTAAAACTGTCACTTTTAGAACAACTGAAAATGTATCAATTTGTTTTTATTAATAAACGTTTAATAAGTAACACAAATTCGGAGCATTCACTGTTTAATCACTTGATTTAAAAAAAACTGAAAACGCGTTTGTCCTGCCTACTAAGGGTGAACTACAACTTTATGTTTCCTGATCTCTCGTGCCTATGCAGCTATCACGTGACCAGTGAACGAACGACTCAGGTCAGAAGACCCAGTTCAGGGGTGAACTACTCTTTTCTCTTTCCTATACTGAGCCTATGCGGATGTCACGTGAAGACTGAACGAACGACTCAGACCCAGTCCAGGGGTGAACTACTCATTTCTGTTTCCTGTCCTGTCTTTCGAGTTTTTAGTTCACTTTTCACGTTATTGCTACTCTGCTAGGCTTAGCGAGTGTGACTGTTATTTGGCTGTATGGTGTGATTTTACTTATTTATTTGTATTTAACATATTTTATTTAGTACAGTGTGTAAGGGTGTGTATACAGCACGTTATTAGCTAAGGACAAGGACAACCTGATAATGAATAAATAGGCTACATTTTAAAGTTATATCAATATTACATCAATATCAAGATTTTTTGGCTGAATACAATACATCACGTTTCAGTAAAGTAGTATATTGCAACTGCTTTTAGGGGACTTAATTATCATAGTGAGTCAATCATAACTATGGCGAAATCGTGACTACATAACCATAGCGAACTAAACATTTCTCTTTTCTATGCCGAGCCTATCCATCATGTGAAAATTGAACGAACGAATCAGACCCGAAGACCCATTTGACGGGTGAACTACTCTTTTCTCTTTCCTATACTGAGCCTATAGGGGCTGTCACGTGAAAACTGAACGAACGACTCAGACCCGAAGACCCAGTCGAGGGATGAACTATTCATTACTGTCTCCTATACTAAACCTATGCTGAACGAAATTAACGAATGACTCAAAAACAACTGTTGTTGCGCATGGGCGACCAAAATGACCGAATCACTCTCTGAGACAACTCATTAGTCCCAAGTCATTTTAAAGATTCGTTCAAAATGAACGAATCGTTCATGAACGACACATCCTTAAGCAGTAGTATAACCACAGCATAATGAATTCGTTGACAGTACTTCCACTATGTCTGGCTAAGCACAGTTGCGTGAGGTGTCCTAACCTAATGCTCTTTTGCAGTAGGCCTATTACCAGTCAGCTATCGTGTCTTAACCTAAGACTAGCTAATGTTTGACTCCATTGAAATAACGTTAACATCCAAATTCTGAAGAATAGCGTTCTCGAAAAAAAAACAAAAAAAACAACAGCTCCTCGGTTGAATGCCTTTTGGAAACACTTGACACGTGTTATATCAGCCACTATCCAATTCAAGTCACCACAATTCTTTTTTAACGTTAAACAAATACAACTTTACTCACATTCAGTACGTAGTGTCTTACTATTATCCCAAGTGCAGGTGAATAACCTTGCTTGATGTAGAGCTACGGAGAGCTCCATCGTACACTAACTCCGGCAATGTAAAAAGCTTTATGAAGAACTTATTTTCCCTTAACTCTGTCTCTCCCCTTGTCACCATGGTCGTCATTGGAGTTATTTTATTTTTTATATTAGTCTCGGTAGTCAAACGCCTTTGCACAGAGTTAAGATTCAAAGTTTGGAAGTCTCCGTGGCCTTTGAGATATTGTAGCTAAATTACACCATCAAAGTTATTCACACAGTAGCCGTATCATAACGAGACTAATCACATTGTATGGCTAGTTAGCTACTATGCCAACTATAATCTACATGCATTTATGTCATTTTTCATTAGGATATCTTGAAATTCATTATCTCGCAAATGTATATGTAATCCATCATTTTATTGCGATCACTAGATGGCAGTATACACAAGGGTATGATTCATCTTGGTCCTTCATTCCAGCTCCCCTCAAGGCGTACCCTCTTCCCATTCATTGTCTAATATGTCTACCATATTACAGTAAATAAAACGTGATTTACTGTACATGATATTTTTTGGGGGGGGGGGGGGGGTCAACCTAAACATTGCTAAGAAACTATGAGTTTGGCAACTGCAAGGAAATTTCAACATAAAGCTACATCATTATCAACCTATTTATTCAAGTATTTATTTATGTCAATGTAATAACCGCGGTAAAGATAGCATTACGTTTGATATTCGCTTGATATTCAAATTTAGTGGCTAATAATTTTTTACTCTTATGACATAAATGTTTCAAAGCAATTGCGTTTGACTCATCCTGATTTGTGAAATTGTATTCTATAGTTTTTTCGTCATAATTAGCTTTTTCTCAAAAATCGATGTTTTGTATTTTAAAACGCATTAGATTGACAATAAACTATTGTAGAAATATCAGAACAACTGTATCTTATTCAGAATGATTTGTGAATTTTTTCACAAATAAGGGCTGGGGGTGTACGTGTGTGTAGCTGTGTGTGTGTGTGTGTGTGTGTGTGGGGGGGGGGGGGGGCTGTCTAGCTAGACAACTGTAACAGCTGGATTTGTTCATTTATTTACAAAAAATTAAAAATGATATACAATTATTTATTTAACACATACTAGAGGTTACATAAGATGTGTTTTTAGATTTGTGAAACCTCTAGATGATTTGTGAAACACAGTCAAAGAAGGAAAAAGCATGCTTTTCTTATTAGGAGTACACAAACACAGGTCTAGCTGGACAATCATAGCAGCTAGGCCACTAAAACTTGAACTATATCTGTAAACATACACAACAGGTTACATAAGATGTGTTTTTAGATTTGTGAAACCTCTAGATGATTTGTGAAACAGTCAAAGAAGGAAAAAGCATGCTTTTCCTATTAGGAGTACACAAACACAGGTCTAGCTGGACAACCATAGCAGCTAGGCCACTGAAACTTGAACTATATCTGTAAACATATACTGCAGGTTACATAAGATGTGTTTTTAGATTTGTGAAACCTCTAGATGATTTGTGAAACACAGTCAAAGAAGGAAAAAGCATGTTTTTCCTATTAGGAGTACACAAAGCCAGGTCTAGCTGGACAACCATAGCAGCTAGGCCACTGAAACTTGAACTATATCTGTAAGCATATACTACAGGTCAAATAAGATGTGTTTCTAGATTTGTGAAACCTCTAGATGATTTGTGAAACACAGTCAAAGAAGGAAAAAGCATGTTTTTCCTATTAGGAGTACACAAACACAGGTCTAGCTGGACAACCATAGCAGCTAGGCCACTGAAACTTGAACTATATCTGTAAACATACACAACAGGTTACATAAGATGTGTTTTTAGATTTGTGAAACCTCTAGATGATTTGTGAAACAGTCAAAGAAGGAAAAAGCATGTTTTTCCTATTAGGAGTACACAAACACAGGTCTAGCTGGACAACCATAGCAGCTAGGCCACTGAAACTTGAACTATATCTGTAAAAATATTTGCCCTCTAGTATGTCTTGATAGATGTAGTCCAAGTTTACAAATCTGGCCTGCAATGGTTGTCCAGCTAGACCAGGCCTTGTGTAGGCCTACTCCAAGTCTGGTGCAAATTGGCTGCCGTGGTATCACTCAGACTGAGTGTTGTGTTTGATAGCTGTTGGTCCATTTGTTGTTTGTTCCGTGTAATTAATTGGCGAATTAATTGTAAAGTGCTTTGAGTCTCGAGAAAAGCGCTAAAAACGAAATAAAATGAATTATTATTAATTAAGCATGTAAAACAGGCAATGAAAAAATAAGTGGTGGACACGTCAATTTGCTGTGTACAAGCGCAGTCCGTGGCATTCGAACGGACATTTTGGCATTGCAATGGAAGCGAAATGCTCAAAACTGCGACCGAAGTTAGGTGCCGAAAAATGGGGATAATAATACTAACAATAAAACTGAACGATAACAGTATATGATAACACATAACGACAACACATAATAAAACTTTACGATAACAGTATATAATTGTGTTATAGCAAATTGCAAACACAGCAAATTGTTTATTTTATAGAGCTAACGGTCCCGTGGGAAGAAGCAATAGACGAGGCTTACGAAAGAAAGTCACTCCGCTACAGTGAATTAGCAGCTGAAGTAGAACACCGAGGTTGGAGAACAAAGGTGTGCCCTGTGGAAGTTGGATGCCGTGGATTTGTGGCAATATCAACTACCAAACTCCTTAAGGAGTTGGGGATCAGCGGCCAAGATTTGCGCCAGACCATAAAAGCTATATCAGATATAGCAGAGAGAAGTAGCCAGTGGCTGTGGCTGTGGCTGAAAAGGAAGGATCCTATATGGACACAAAAGTAAAGAACATCATGCTGAAAATCCAAGAAAGGATTAATCTCAGGACAAAGGTATAAAAGGTAAGTCTTTCCTGCAGAGCGTCATTTATCAAGCCTGCAGGAGCAGAGTAGGGATAGATTATCTTCTTTTCACGTGGTAAGTATCCCTGCAGAGTTGGCAGAAAGTGCCTGTAGGCATAGGGAATAGGGATAGGTATAGGGACATCTGCAGAGCGTCATATATTAAACCTGCAGTAACAGAGTAGGGAAAGATTATCTTCTTTTCAGGTGGTAAGAATCCCTGCAGAGTTGGCATTGAAAGCCTGCAGGAATAGGAATTAGGGACAGGTGTAGGGGTATCTCTCAGTTTAATAAACAACAACAAAAATTATTATTATTATTATTATTTTTTTTTATAAATATCTGGCCGTGCTGAGAGCAGATATAGAGGGGGGTGGCTCTGAGACGTCATTGCTCACCGTTAAGCCTTCTGGAGGTGTCGTGGGCTCAAATTAACGAAACATCTGGGATGGAGGGTGCCCACTTGATAACCCCAATGACATATCTGCTCTCAACCCAAGTCCATTCTAAAATATTGTCTTTTGAAGTGCTCATCTTGGAATATGGCATAATGGATATTATAACATCATATCCTGTGTATATTGAAATGTCGTGTCGGCCCACAGCACTAAAACTGCACTACTCAAGGTCACAAATGACCTCCTGCTGGCAGCAGATGTATCCCTCCTAATTCACCTGGACCTCACCGCGGCATTTGACACAATAGACCATTCCATCCTCCTAGAGCGCCTCTCGGACACCATTGGTCTCTCTGGGCAAGCACTGAGCTGGTTTAGGTCCTACCTGACAGAACTTAATTTGTCTCTTTCAGGGGATTTAACTCCCAGACACATCTGGCTTTGTCTTGGTTCCCATACTGTTCATCCTGTATTTGCTCCCTCTTGGCTGGGTCATCACCCAGTATTGAATATCCTCCCATTACTTTGCTGATGACATAGCTATACCTGAAAATGGCACCCAGTCCAACTTCTGCCTGCTGCAGCAATACAGAGGCTTTATTGGTAATTGGTACCCCTGACCAAGTACACCCCCCTTAACCCACCTCACGATTGCTGGCCAGAACATCTCGCTCTCCTCCTCAATCTCAAACCTGAACTTTACTGACCATATCAAGCAGCTCTGCAAAGTGTAATTATTCCACCTATAGAACATCTCCAAACTCCGCCCTACCCTCATTCTTCCAGTTGTTGAGAAACTCATCCATGCTTTAGTTTCCACAAGGCTGGACAACTGCAACGCACTCCTCATTGGAACCTCTGGCAGGAAACTAGGGGTTATGTATGTAACCCAGGTTCTAATATGGAGAGGAGTGAGACTCCTCTCTATGGGAAACGCTCTTAGAGCGTGCCTCATTCACTGAACACATACCATAGCGCCTTGTAATAAACAAGGCTCGTGAGACTTTGAGGGTCACGTGCACCCGCGTCAGCTACTCTATAAATACAGTGGCAGACCCATTTCACTCCAGATTTGAATCCAGTCATCATTCAGCCATGGGGTACACTTTGGAGAGGAGTCTCACTGCTCTCCTTATTAGAACCTGGGTTACATACATTCTATTACTATTCTAGTTCTATTACAGTCGATACGCTCGACTCCTCTCTATGGGAGACATTGTACCACAACACCCCATAGGTCGTGAACATCGAACAACCCCTGATGACCGGAGGTCCATCCTTCACTCCTGACCGCACACACTAAGCACCGCCTGCGCCAGAGAGGGCGCCGTCACACCCAATCTTTACCATGATACAAAAGTGTGAGGCGTAGCCCAGCTAGCCACAGCACAGATGTCCGAGACGGACACACCCTTGGAAAGCGGCCACAAGGAAGCAATTCCGTGAGTGGAATGTGCGCGTATGGCCATAGGCGATGTCACCTTGGCATCTGGGTAAACTGAGTACACGAAGGATGAACGGAGAGGGCTTGTAAATCACTGACACGCTTGGAGGTGGGCAAGGCCAACAACAAAGTCATCTAGAGTGACAACGCCTTTATACTGCAAGTCTCCATGGACTCAAACGGAGCCCGAGACAGCCTATCCAGAACCAACCCCAGGAGGGAGTGAGTGATTTAGACACCAGGCGCAGCCTGCGTACACCTCTCATGTAGCGAGACACGAGCGGGGGAGCACCAACAGTCTTTCCATTAAAGCCGACATGGCAAGCCGACAAGGCTGCCAGGTAAACTTTGACCATGGAAAAGGCTCTGCCGTTGTCCAGTAGCCCCTGGAGGAATAACAGGTCACATTGGAACAACACCAAATTCCGCTCCTCGCACCAGGACTCGAACACGCTTCATCTCAGGTCATTCAGAGACCTAGTGGACGCTGCTCTGGTGCTCTGAATAGTGGCGACCACCTGGGGTGTAACTCGTCAGTGGTCAACGTCAGCCTTTCAGGGATTCTCGCTGTTTGCCTGGGACAGTAAGTCCGGGAGCAGCCAAGGCTCCCCCACCACCTAGCTGTATATATCCGCCGCCCATGGTTTGGTCAACCATCGAGGGGCTACTAATATCAGCGACAGACTCTGTGACCTCACACGGGCCAGCATGGCCGCGATCAGAGCTGTAGGGGGAAACGCGTAAAGCAGCCTGTCTGCAGGCCACACGTGCGTCAGAGCATCTACGGCCAGAGGAGCACCTGCTTCTCGCAGAGAGAAGTAAAGGCGACACTGGGCACTGGCCGCCGAGGTGAAGAGATCGACGGACGCTTCTCCAAAGTGACATCCAATCTTCGGTACCACCTCCGGATGCAGACACCACTCTCCGGGCAGGATTTCTGCCCGAGAGAGAATGTCTGCGCCAGTATTCAGGTGACCAGGGACATCAGGTTCACTGCACACCACAGCAATAGCTGCCTGGCAAACTTGTAAAGTCTCCTGGAGCGGGTTCCGCCCTGTAGATTCACAAAAGCCACCACGGTCGTGTTGTCCGTAACACATCCTGGTTGCCCAGCAACGGGAGAAACCGTTTCAGCACCAGGAAGGCTGTGAGCAGTTCCAGGTGATTGATGTGGAGACAGCGTTGAGACGCGTCCCCCGCACCGCTCTCTGGATGTCCCTCGCAGACGCCCCCCCATCCTGTGTGGGAGGCATCTGTCGTCACTACGCGCCTGCATACTACAGGGCCCAATAGAGTGCCCGTCAGCAGCAACACTCTGTCCCGCCACGCCGCCAGCGCCAAACGCAGCGGGTGGTGACCCTTGGGGATAAATCCAGTCTCCTCGCGGGGTATAACACTCTGGCTGCCAGCCAGTATTGGAAGGCCCGCATGCGGAGGAAAACCGGCCAGACTCTTGTAAAGGTTTTTTTCTTTACTCTTGTAAAGGAGAGAAAGGCATGGTTCAGAACCGAGCGGGTGGTTATTCCCAAGAACGCTGCGCACTGGGAGGGAACTAGACAGCTTTTTTCGGGGTTCACCACAAAACTGAGGGAGGCTAGATGGGACAAGAGAACACTTGTGTGCTCCATCGCCTCCTCTCTCATGCCCTCCGAACAATAACCAATCATCCAGGTAATTGTGTATGTTCGGGGTGCCAGTGAGAGTCCGAAGGGGAGAACCTGGAACTCGAACACCTGACCTTTGAACGCAAACCTGAGGAACTTCCTGTTTGCGGGGAGGACCGCAATGTGAAAATAAGCATCCTTTGGGTCTATGGTTGGGTCTATGGTTGGAAGGCGAGCAGGTGAAGCCCACGCCTCCTCGAATGGGAGGGGGGAAGGCTTCGCCTTTTTCTCAGGCTGAGATGGGAGCAGTGCGGACAGGGCCTCCCCTGTCAACTTCCACTGCTCCATCCGGGCCGTCAGCTTCCCAACCGAGGCGCCGAATAGCCCAGCAGGTTCCAACGGCTCATCGAGGAAAGCAGCCCTCTCTCTAAGCAGGGTCTTAGCAACGTTTAACCAGACAGAACGTTACGCTACCACCGTAGCTGCCATGGACCTGCCCGTCTGTGCTGCCACTCCTCTGGGGGAGCGCAGAGAGAGGTCCGTAAGCATACGGCTGATGTCCCACAGCTCGGAGATGTCATCGTCCGGGGCAGACTCAGCCATCTCCTGCTGGACCACGGCTTGGTATGCCAGGAGAATCGAAAGCACGTTCGCACTCCTGGTTGCCAAGGCTGAGGCCTTGTGGGACGCCCCCAGTACAGAAAAGAGCTCTCTCTGCTGCTGTTCAGGGAGGTGGGCTCCCAAAGCGTACAAGGAAGTAGTGGGGGCAAGGTGCTCTGCCACTACAAGCTCCATAGGGGGCGGGGTGTCTACCCCCAACCTGGACTGGTCGTGCACCTCCATGACGCTCTATCCAGCCAACTACACACGTGCAGAGGCTGGTCTAGACCAGGAGGCGTGCAGATCCGAAAGGAAGTCCGGCATCATGGGGATGGACTTCCTCAGGGGAGGAGAGACCACCGGCATGAAGCGACCATCCATCAAGGACTGGGCTGGAAGTGCCGGGGGGGGATGGCCAGGGGATGCCCAGGCAGGCATGCCTCCCAGGTCATTAAGGACTGGTAACGAGACGAGCCCACCTCAGCTGGCTGAGAGAGCGCGTCTGTCATTGAGTCTATGTCCCCAGTGAACCAGCTGACACTGCTCGCACAGCGCATGGCTGGAACTCTGGCCCCTCTTCTTCCTCATCTGCTATGGTCACCAGGTTTCCGGGGGACCTGTGCACCACGACAGGCGGGCATGAGGGAAGAGGAGAGAACTCCCCAATAGAGAGCTCGTCTCTGCTTGGAGGGGCAGCCTCAACAGGCAGAAGAGCGGCAGCCTCTTCTTTCCAGCCCCCTTAGACATCGACATTCCACTACTGGGTAGGGGGGACGACAGCCCAAGCCAACCAGGCTAACCAGGTAGAGGCGCACGACTTTGCTAGCTCAGAGAGCAGCCAGGTCGTCGACAACGCGAGGCAGCTGCAGCTAGCTAGCTCCGAGAGCTAGCTTAGCAGTAGCTAGCTAAGTAGCTAGAGGTACTCCGTAGGCCCGCAGACAAAACGGGGAGACTCCAACCACCTCGCTACTACACACTCGGACCGATAGAAAACGGCAAGGCAAATGTTCGAGAACTGGGCACAGGCTGTTAACTAACACCCCATGAGGTCACCAAAGCAACAGGAGGTGAGGTACCGAGGAGGCCGTTTGCTAGCTAGGCACCATGTGGGCGCTCGATTAGCTGTAGCCCAGCAGCAATTTAGCGGTTAGCGATACCCCGCAGGCCCATAGGCAAAACGTGGGAAACTAACCACAGTTACGACTATAACCAGAAAACAGCAAGGCACACGTTCGAAAACGGGGCACAGGCAGTTAACTAACACCCCACGAGGTCACCGAAGCAACAGGAGGTGAAGTACCGAGGAGGCAGTTTGCTAGCTTGGCACCATGTGGGCGCTAGATTAGCTGTCGCCTAGCAGTAGCCTAGCAGCAACTTAGCGGTAAGCGATACCCCGCAGGCCCGTAGGCAAAACGGGGGAAACTAACCACGTTGCTGACTACACTCGGACTGATAGAAAACAGCAAGGCACACATTAAAAAATGGAGCACGAGCTGTTAACTAACAGAAAGGTCAAAATTCTGCTGAAAAACCATAACGAAAACTCAGAGGAGGAACAAAGTGGCTAACAGGCACTGTGGAAAGGAACTAGCTTGCCACCGGGAGCTAGAAACCTCGCCTGCTGTGGTGCTACGATAAAATAGCACAACGGAAAGCAGAAAAATTGCCGAAGGCAAGAGAAAACTTTCTTACCTTGCTAGCAAGGAGAAAATACTCCAAGACCAAACAGCGTCTTCACCGAAGATAAGGTTCACTAGACAGGAGGACACCGTTAATGTTCACACCTGGCTGAATGACGAAAATCTGGAGTGAGATGGGTCTACTACTGTATTTACAGAGTAGCTGACGCGGGTGCGCATGACCTTTAAAATCTCACGAGCCTTGTTGATTACAAGGCGCTGTGGTATAAGTGTTCAGTGAATGATGCACGCTCTAAGAGCGTTTCCCATAGAGAGGAGTCAAACGTATCGACTGTAATAGAACTTCAATCCATACTAAACAGTGCTGCCATGATCCTCATGAAAGTACAGCAGTACCATCACATCACTCCAATCCTGTCTTCTCTTACCTGGTACCCTGTCCTCCTTCAGAATCCTCTTCAAAACCCTTTTGCTGATCTTCAAATGCTCCTATGGCAAAGCCCCTTTTTACATCAAAGATATAATCACACATCAGAGATCCTCCAGCTGTCTCAGGTCTGGTGACAGACTGCTTCTCCTTACTCCCAAAACCAAGCTCCGCTCAATGGGTGACCAAGCATTTGTTTTTTTGCAGTCAAATTACTACAGTATTTTTTCTGTTTTCCTAAATTTCATTCACGTATCTGTAAAAAGGCATGAGATTAAATTTCAAAGTTTTGGCAATGAATTTGTAGAACTTTTAGTGCCATCACTTTATGGAAAGTATTAGATCACAATGATTTAGCAAATATCTTTGATTGTAATAATCTTGGAAATATCTGTCAAATAACAGTGTTTCTCTGCTGAATGTTTAATGTCGTCTTTTTATTGAAGGTGTTTGATAATAATAATTTAAGAAATATCTGTAAAATAACAGTATATCTTGGCAAAACTTTAATTGTCATTTCTGTGAATTTATTCTTTTTGCACTTTATTTGTATTTTGGAGATTTTGCTTTCGTTTTATGGGTTTTTGTTTGGCAGCCGTTGCTGCCAGTCATCTGACCCTCTTTTTATGGGATTTTTTTTACAGTGTTCCCAAAACATGGAAATTTCATCTCATGCCTTTTAATAGATAGCAATTAGAACACTATTGCAACCAAACTTGTCCATGGTGCTCAAACAACACTACTGAACTACTCCGAAGGATTCAATCTTTAAATCCAGACCTAACACATGAATATTACTTGCAATTAAATTTTTAACAGGCCCCAATCACAAGGAATAGGTAGATTAGAAGTATGCCACAATGCCTTACTGCAAATCCAGACCAAAGTTTAAATGTCAAAGTACACATAAATGTAGAACTAAGATGTACCTTAAAATTACAAAGAAAAACATAGTATTGACATAAAACTTCATATGAGGAGTAACATATTTATTTTACAGATATTTGTATGAAATTTAGGAAACCAGAAAAAATACTGTGAAATTATAGTATAGTTTCTGTCAAAAAAAATTTAAGTATGTAATTTGTCATTATTGACATGATGCTTAAAAGGAAAGATTGGTTGTGGATTTTGAGATAATATCCGTAATTTAACGGTGCATTGTATGCAATTTCAAAACAGAGCAAACTATTGTGAAAATGTTAGTTTCCGTGAAAATAGGACTTTTTTTTCCGTGCAGACATTAAACCAACCAGTAGCATACAAACTCCCAACCGTTGTAGCGAGGCATGTTGTACACTTCCCATAGATACACACACTCACACTCATGGACAACTGAAATCGAACCGCTTTTCAAATATAGATTATTATGTAATTATTTTCAAAATGCACAGGATACGATGTAATAATATCCATTATGCTATACTCCAAGATGAGCACTTCAAAAACCAATATTTAGAATAGATTTGGGTTGAGAGCAGATGCCATTGGTGTTTCCAAGTGGGCAAAGAGAATCAAAATCTAATTAGAACTAACATTGGACTGAATTATATGAAAACAAACCTGAATACCAAAAGGAAAACTAGCCACCAGAATTATTAATGTTTGGGGAGGGGTAGGTGATGGCGAGGGAAGTAAAATAAGCAGCTTGAGGTACACTGAGTGAATTTGTTTTTTGACCACACAATGTGCAGTGGTGCTGTTTTGTTGGCTAGCCCAGTGAGGAAAGCACACAGGGCTTAGTGTAAATCAGGGGCAAGTGTTTATTTACTGAGTGCTTTCAGTACATTGAAGCTGTCTCTGCAACACAAACATCTCCCAGATGGGCCGAAAGAATGAGGACATCTGGGTTGCAGGCCCACTGGTGCCAAAGTAACTGAGGGAATGAGGCAATAGAGCTTTAATTATCAACAATGTGTTTAAGTATGTGTAAATATGTGTTTGTTTTCTTTGATGAAGCTGTGATGCATTTTTGTATCCTTTATGCAGAAGATTAGAAACCTAAATTCTCATAGTTAACTATTGCGACAGTCATTGATCCGTCCGTTGTGACATGTATTACTAGGCAGACACACTTGTTGTGGGTATCAGTATCAGCACTACAGACCATCAGTAGGTCATGCAAAACCAATACACTCTATCCTGGGGTTCCAACACTGCATTAATCAGGCCGGAAGAGACATTGGTGACATGGGTCAAAAATAATTTCAGCAAGCTCTGGCTTGCAATGATGGCATCTGCAAAGCTCTAGCGTTACAATTTACAATTGTTAAGAACATTGTTAAGAACATGCTTTGAATGGCTTTAACCAGTACAATCTGGTCACCTAATGCTACTTTTGTTATTACTTACACCAGTGTAGATTTACTGTTGACTCTAATAAATGCAATACAATACCATATGATTAGTACAGTAGACACCAAAATATGGACTACAAAATTCCTTGTTTTTAATTAATCCTAGGATTTGTTTTGTATTTGTAAAATAAGTAATAGCTTGTCATTATCTGAAATTAATAATGGACTACACATGGTATTATACTAGCCTGATGGTAAAAAAATTATACTTTTTTTATTGATTCTATTGCATGTTTGAATGATGCATTGCATTGTGGATCGAGGGTCAATAATGAACCTCTCCACTTCCTGTAAGTATTTTACCACTTAACATTCTAAACCACCGTATACCATCATACTGCATAATTTTATAACATACCTTGAACAATTCATTTAAAATGACTTCCTTTATATGTCCTTGCATTTAAAAAAATGTAATTGCAATGCTTACATAATTTCTGTAAATGTGACCTTCTGAAATGTTTCCAGAGGACACCTAAAAGTGACAAGGATAACACAAGAACAAAGGATCTGTGGATTTGCAGCACATTTCTGTAATGTGTTGTATTTTCTGTACTTGCAGCACGTTTCTGTAATGTGTTGTGTTTTCTGTACTTGCAGCGCGTTTCTGTAATGTGTTGTGTTTTTGTATTTGCAGCATGTTTCTATAATGTGTTTTGTTGTCTGAATTTGCAGCGCGTTTTCCAAATGTGTTTTCTTAAGTTGCAGTGCTTTGGCTACTCAGGGCCACCGTAAAAAACTCTTACTAAAAGCTCCTACACACTACACAACTTCCACAGTTGTCAGATTGCTATTCTGCACAAACTAGACAACTATCTGTCTCATAATCGGCAATCTTGAAGTCTTTTGGGTTCACACTACATGACTGATCAGCGACAGGGGGGTCAAACATTACAATATGTTTCACAGGGAAAAACACACCCAAGAAGTAGTTTTACGACTCCTCCCTCTTGTTTTCGTCTTAGGTTCTCATTGGGTTTAGGTCGTCGCTGCTCTCATTGCAAATCACAACACCTCAGCTGGGGTTGATTGAACCTAACGTCTGAATTCGCAGTTTTAGAAGCTTGGGCTACGGTCGAATTCCTCAATAAAGTACGTCCTAATGACTTTCACTATGTAATTTTCCTTAACCCAGAGGGAAAACGTCATGAGGTTAAGAAAAGACATGAAGGAGAATTCATAAGGACTTAGGAAAAGACAATGGCGTTGATTAAAGAATCCGACTGCACTTACACTAGGACATGTAATCATGCAACGGCAGTTTCCATTGACGTGGGTCTTCCGTGGTGAAACTACAATATCCCGAGGATGGACTACAGAATGCGCATCTCGCCTTTGCCTTTATTAGGGCAAGGGTTTCTGCATCTGTGACTTCAGTAATATAGATATCAATGTTAATTGTAAAGACTGGCCAGACAACAACGCTCAAGTGGAAACATAACTAATGCAATTACAAGGCTAATAGGTTCAACGTAAGCTTTCCTTTGGTAATTTATAACAGTAGCGTAACGTTTATAACGTCGCCTATGAATTGAACATTTTTGAAAGAGCCAAACATAAGCATATTAGCAAACTATGGAATAAGATGGAAAATGCTTAGCGGTAAAAACAGTAACTTATGTTGACCTGCGTGATCCTTTGACAGCCATTACGTTCATATGTTTTCGTGAACAGCTGAAGGATGCGTACTTTTAAAGCGTTGGTGCCGCAAGGAATTGTGGAGCGGCATATGCTTCTTTCCTTTCTTAAAGGATGGTCAAGTGTATCCTATGCTAAAGTACACAAGTTAGGAAGCATTGAAGCACCTTTCCTTAGCACTTAAGAGAATTCGACCAGTACTTGTCATGGCTGCCACTTAGATACGTCCGCGTCATTTCACCCAGTTTGGATCCTTCCTAAACAAAATAGAGAATTCGACCGTAGCCTTGGAGAATTTTTTTTTTTTTATCTACCTGGAAAAACATACTCTTTTTTTTTTCTCACCGGTTCACCACACTCATACACGCATGGACTACTTTCTTGCAGCTGATGGACGTCTTCATTCCATATCTTCATGTTCATATAATCTAATTGTTATCTCTGACCATGCCCTTGTTACCAGAAGTGGACGAATTACACAAGTCCTGATACCCTTCCTAAATATTACTCCACTAAAAGTACAAGTCTTCAATTTAAATTATTACTTCAGTCACAGTACAAAGTACCTGCTTTTAAAAATACTCACGGGGCAATTTTATTACTATCATTTAAAATAGTTATGTTTGTCAGAATACAAACAGAATACACTAGGCAAACTTTCTTATATATTGAAAAATTGCATCCATTATTAACAGGCTGCCCTTTCAATAATAAAAGTTACCTATGTGTGGGCCTATGTGTGGGCCTATGTGTGTGTGTGTGTGTGTGTGTGTGTATACAACCCTTAATTGTGTCCCATTAGCCATTGTAGGGATTGCATTAGGCATACTGAGTTGATGTGGCTGATGAAATTTAGATATGAGTGAACAATGTAACCGTTGTAATAAGAGCGAAAACTGGCCTCAATATGTGATCCGTGTAACAAATGTTTTAATTTAACATAAAAATACGAATTGAGCTTGAGTAGGCCTATCACAGGTGCTCTGTGTGCGAAACAGCACTATTTGCTTGACATAACCCTGCCCTCTCAAATTCAAAGGTCATAACAGATCTCAATAATTGTGTGTTTTGGGGACCAGTGATTTGAATAATTTGTTTCAAAGCCTTTCGTTTCTTTTTTTTTGTTGGTATATCTTACTAATAGCCAAACAACAACTTTGGGCTCAGGTTTTCTGTTATTGGTTTCGTGGCCACATTTGTAACAATATAAGATACAGTGCTGTGCAAAAGTATTTGCCCCCTTACAGATACTTATTGTTTTTGCACATTTGTCACGCTCAAATGTTTTAGATTTTTATATCAGACAAAGATAACCTGAGTAAAAACAAAAAGCTGTTTTTAAATGAATATTTTATTTATTAAGGGAAAAAAGCTATCCAAACCAACCTGGCCCTATGTGAAAAAGTAATTGCCCCCTAAACCTAATAACTGGTTGTGCCACCCTTGGTGGCAACAACTGCAATCAAGCGTTTGCAATAACTGGCAATGAGTCTTTCACATCGCTGTGGAGGAATTTTGGCCCACTCTTCTTTGCAGAATTGTTTTAATTCAGCCATATTGGAGGGTTTTTGAGCATGAACGGCCTGTTTAAGGTCATGCCACAGCATCTCAATCGGATTTAAGTCCGGACTTTGACTAGGCCACTCCAAAACCTTCATTTTGGGTTTTTTGAGCCATTCAGAGGAGGACTTGCTGGTGTGCTTCGGATCATTGTCCTGCTGCATAACCCAAGTGCGCTTGAGCTTAAGGTCACGAACTGATGGCCGGACATTCTCCTTCAGGATTTTCTGGTTGAGAGCAGAATTCATGGTTCCATCAATTTCGGCAAGTCGCCCAGGTTCTGAAGCAGCAAAGCAGCCCCAGACCATCACACTACCACCACCATGTTTGACTGTCGGTATGTTGTTCTTTTCCTGAACACGGGACGCACACCTTCCAAAAAGATCCACTTTTGTCTCGTCAGTCCACAGAATATTTTCCCAAGTTTTGGGGATCATCAAGATGTTTTTTGGCAAGTGTGAGACGGGCCTTTGAGTTCTTTTTGGTCAGCAGTGGTTTTCGCTTTGGAACTCTCCCATGGATACCATGTTTGCCCAGTCTCTTTCTTATTGTTGAATCATGAACACTGACCTTAACTGAGGCAAGTGAGGCCTGCGGTGCTTTAGATGTTGTTCTGGGTTCTTTTGTGACCTCCTGGATGAGTCGATGCGCTCTTGGAGTAATTTTGGTAGGCCGGCCACTCCTGGGAAGGTTCACCACTGTTCCATGTTTTCTCCATTTGTGGATAATGGCTCTCACTGTGGTTCGCTGGAGTCCCAAAGCCTTAGACATGGCTTTGTAACCCTTTCCAGACTGATAGATGTCAATGACTTTGTTTCTCATCTGTTCTTGAATTTCTTCAGATCGGGGCATGATGTGTTGCTTTTTGAGATCTTTTAGCCTACTTCATGTTGTCAGACAGGTTCTATTTAAGTGATTTCTTGATTTTACAGTTCTGGCAGTAATCAGGCCTGGGTGTGGCTAGTGAAATTGAACTCAGCTTTCCCAAAAATTTGGTTAATATCAGTTAATTCATGATTTAACAAGGGGGGGCAATTACTTTGATTGCAGTTGTTGCCACCAAGGGTGGCACAACCAGTTATTAGGTTTAGGGGGCAATTACTTTTTCACATAGGGCCAGGTTGGTTTGGATAGCTTTTTTCCCTTAATAAATGAAATCATCATTTAAAAACAGCTTTTTGTATTTACTCAGGTTATCTTTGTCTGATTTGAAAATTTGTTTCATAATCTGAAACATTTAAGTGTGACAAATGTGCAAAAACAATAAGTATCTGTTAGGGAGCAAATACTTTTGCACAGCACTGTATCTGTATGGAAGCCTATAAGAGACTATTAAAATGATAATGTAAACTTGAAAATGTAATTCCACAATAGCATTATAATTTACCACATATGTATGTGTTATTTGAGTAAAAATGTAAATTTAAATGCAATGAACTCATTTGCGTTTGCATTTTCACATGCTCCTCTGTGCACTATGTCAATATTAAAATGAAAATGGAAAAGCTGTTAGACATTTAATTTTCAAAGTTGTACCCCGCAGTAATGCGGACAATATTCAAAAGTTAATTGGTGTGGACGAAGTAGCCTACATATTCACTGGCGATTCACTGGTAAGAGTAAATTACCTTATATCCTGCTAATTTAACGTCACTGTAGTGTGATCAATTATATGCCACTAGCAAAGATAATTATCACAAGTTACAACTATTACAGTTACATGATTATCATTACTCCCAATTACTTTGCCTGAGCACCTAATCTTTCGATTAGTATCAACTAATGTAGGACCCAATTCAAGCCAAACATACTGCATAAATATTATAATTTTTCATCCTTTGTCTAATCAGTCTTGTCTGTTTTATTTACAGGGGACAATGACAGGGAGGACAAAAATGGCGGAACAAAATGGCGGCGCGCAAGGACGCTGCGGCTTACGGCTCTTCACCAAAGTGCTCTTTTCTCCTTCCTTTCTATCTTTTTTCTTTTTTTTGTACACTATGGGCAATGCGAACGTCCAGTACACCCGACAGATGCTTTTGAATATCGGAAATAATCACCATTTATCTGTTTCGGGTGACTTTCACCACACGCACAACATCCCTGACGACATTGCGAGACCGCCGGGCTCTCCGTGGATTGTCGTCGGGTCTGGGAGGCGGCGCAGGCGGAGGAGAGAGAGGAAGCAGAAGCGGGGGCGCAGGTCCGGCGCTATGCTACGGCTAAGAGAACAACCACACAAGCCACCTCTCCCGAGCCTGTACCTCTCCAATGCCAGATCCCTGGTGCATAAAACGGACGAGCTGAGACTATTACTCGCCGCAAATCGCTATGTTCGTGAGTGCTGTGTGCTGATTATCACCGAAACCTGGCTTCACCCGGACATTCCCGATGCTAGCGTACAGCTAGCAGACCGGACCCTATTGCGTTGGGACAGGACCGAGGAGTCCGGTAAGAGCAGAGGAGGGGGAGTCTGTATTTATGTGCACGACAACTGGTGTAACAACGGGACAATAATAGACCAACACTGTTGCCCGGACTTGGAGTACATGTCCGTAAGATGCCGGCCTTTTTTTCTGCCGAGGGAGCTGAGTGTCGTGATCATCACAGCCACGTATATTCCACCCGACGCCAGTGTAAACACGGCGCTCTCTCTCCTGCTCAAAACCGTAAATGAACAACAGCGGGCTCATCCCAACGGTGTCCACATCATTGCAGGGGACTTTAATAAGGCCAATCTAAAGACTGTACTCCCAAAGTTCTACCAGCATGTCAAGTGTGCTACAAGGGGGGAGAACACCCTGGACCATGTTTACACTAACATCAAGCATGCATACAGGGCTGTACCCCTCCCCCACCTTGGACAATCAGACCATCTTTCCCTCCTGCTCCCCCCAGCCTACACCCCCCTCAAACGTAGGGCCAAGCCCACTTCAAAAACCATCACAGCCTGGCCTGAAGATGCACTCGACAAACTCAAAGACTGTTTTCAACAGACAGACTGGGACATATTTGAACAACAGGACCTGGGGACACTCACAGGAACGGTACTAGACTATATTAAGTTTTGTATCGGGAATGTGACCATGGACAAAACCATCAGGGTTTTCCCCAACCAGAAACCCTGGATGACCCCCCAGGTCCGTGCACTCCTCAGGGCCCGTGATGCTGCCTTCAGGTCAGGAGACAGAGCACTCTACAGTGCTGCTCGAGCTGACCTGAGGAGAGGTACAAAAACAGCTAAGGCAGACCACAGGAGGCACATAGAGTCCCATCTGTCCAGCAGAAACATTCGAGAGGTGTGGCAGGGCATCCAGGACATCACCAACTTCAGAGGAGGCGAGGCGTCAACGGGGGCTCAAAGTGCTGCTCTGGCAGAGGAGCTAAACGGCTTCTTTGCCCGCTTTGAAACATCTCAGCAGCACGCATCTGCTCCAGCCACTCCCCCTCCCCCACCCTGCTCCCACAATACCCCTCCCACTACCCCTCCCCCACCCTGCCCCCGCATCACCACATCCACCTCCCCTCCCCCGCCCCGCACCACCCCACTCACTGTTCAGGAGCACGACGTCAGGCGGGTGCTCCAGACAGTGAACACAAAGAAGGCTACCGGCCCAGACGGGGTTCCAGGTAGGGTGCTCAGAGCATGCGCTCACCAGCTCGCCCCCACCTTTACCAGGATCTTCAACCTCTCTCTGGCCCAGGCAATCATCCCACCCTGCCTCAAATCATCCACAATAATCCCGGTGCCGAAGAAGTCTCCCATCACCAGCCTGAATGATTACCGACCAGTGGCACTCACCCCGGTGATTATGAAGTGCTTTGAGAGACTCGTTCTGCAGCACATCAAGGACCATCTCCCCCCAGACTTTGACTCCCACCAGTTTGCATACCGTGCTAACAGATCCACCGAGGACGCCGTAGCCATAGCTCTTCACTCTGCGCTGGAACACCTGGAGCAGCAGCAGAGATACGTCCGGATGCTCTTTGTGGATTACAGTTCAGCCTTCAATACAATAATACCGGACAGGTTATGCTACAAACTGGACACCATTGGCCTCCCCCTCTCACATGTGCCTGGATAAAGGACTTCCTAACGTCCCGACCCCAGACTGTGAGACTTGGCCCCCACCTCTCCTCAACCCGCACGCTGAGCATCGGCTCCCCACAGGGGTGCGTGCTGAGCCCCCTCCTGTACTGCCTCTACACCCAAGACTGCAGGCCGGCCCACAATGACAACCTCTTCGTCAAGTTTGCGGACGATACCACGGTGGTCGGTCTCATCTCCAGGGCTGATGAGGCGGCCTACAGAGAGGAGGTCCTGAAGCTGGTTGCTTGGTGCTCTGAGAACAATCTTGTTCTAAACACCAAGAAAACCAAGGAGATCATCATTGACTTCAGGAGGCACCGCACGGACCCAGCCCCCTCTACATCAACGGCGAGAGTGTGGAGCGTGTTCGCACCATCAAGTTTCTGGGCGTGACTATCTCGGCCACCATCTCCTGGACAGAGAACGTCACCGCCATCATCAAGAAGGCTCAGCAGCGGCTACACTTCCTGAGAATCCTCAGGAAGCACAAGCTGAATTCCACCTTACTGCTGACCTTCTACCGTTCATCAATCGAGAGCCTGCTGACATACTGCATCACAGTGTGGTATGGCAGCTGCTCTGTAGCAGACAAGGGGAGGATACAGAGAGTCATAAAGACAGCACAAAAGACCATCGGCTGCTCTCTCCCTTCCCTAACGGACATCTACACCTCTCGCTGCCTCTGCAGAGCCAAAAATATCCAAAAGGACAGCTCTCACCCTAGCTCTGGTCTGTTTGCCCTGCTGCCCTCCGGGAGGCGCTACAGGTGCCTCAAGACCAGAACAAACAGATTTAAAAACAGCTTCTTCCCCCAGGCAATAACCCTGCTGAACTCAAATTTGTAACCCCTGTGCAATAGTCATATAGGTATATTTATTTAATTCCGTGCAATACCTGTTAATTCCGTGCAATACCTGTATAGACGTATTTTTCAGCTGTGAATTTCATACATAGATTTAGATATTTTCTTACTGCAATGTACATAGACATGTGGATATATTTTTATCGGGACTACGTACCCATCTTATCTTATCTTTTTATACTTTTATTTATTTTATTTTATCTTATCTTATTCCTGTTTTAATCTGTACTGCACTGTTTGGTGGTTGCTTAATCTCATTGTACCTGTGTATAATGACAATAAAAGGCATTCTATTCTATTAATACCGATTTTCACTTCTCAGTTGTAATTGTGCCACAAAGACAAATCGTGCAAACGAGTCTAAGAGAAGGTTGCCACAATTGGGGAGAAAATATTTTTCAGCATCAGCATTTATCAGCATGTTAAAAATGTAGAATTGTTGGCTACAATAAAACCACACATTTGAGGACCGTGGTTTGCTTCTCTCTACACCTAGGTTAAATTGAGACAGTCACCTTAATACATCTCTGGATCACATTCATATAGCTTTGTTTTCGAGGCAAAAACATGACAGGCAATTGTTAAATGTAACTACGGTATATATGGAAGTTGTCATGGAAAAAAACGTCTATAGCTAGCCATAAACTTTGTTTAATCATCAGTAACAGGACAAAATTTGCCTGGATTTAGCCTTTTTTATGTATAGAATCAGATTTTACTACAGTTGCAGAACCACAGCAACCTGTCAACGCATCTTGGAGAAGCCCAGACTCAGGCTGTGTTAGGAATCGCCTACTTAACATACTCAATTTGACCGAAAATGAGTAGGCAGTATGCCAACAATACATCATCTTCATCCGCTTTGTCCGGGGTCGGGTCGCGGAGGTAGCAGTTCCAGCAGGGCATCCCAAACTTCCCTTTCCCGGGCCACATTTACCAGCTCTGACTGGGGGATTCCAAGGCGTTCCCAGGCCAGTGTGGAGATATAATCTCTCCACCTGGTCCTAGGTCTGCCCCGCGGCCTCCGCCCAGCTGGACGTGCCTGGAACACCTCCCTAGGGAGGCGGCCAGGTGGCATCCTTACTAGATGCCCGAACCACCTCAACTGGCTCCTTTCTACACAAAGAAGCAGCGGCTCTACTCCGAGTCCCTCACGAATGGCTGAACTTCTCACCCTGTCCCTAAGGGAGATGCCAGCCACCCTCAGGAGGAAACTCATTTCCGCCGCTTGTATCCGCGATCTCGTTCTTTCGGTCATGACCCACCCTTCATGACCATAGGTGAGAGTAGGAACGAAGATAGACCGGTAGATTGAGAGCTTTGCCTTCTGGTTCAGCTCTCTCTTTGTCACAACGGTGTGATAAAGCGACTGCAATACCACACCCGCTGCTCCAATTCTCCGGCCCGTCTCTTGTTCCATTTTCCCCTCACTCGAGAACAAGACCCCGAGATACTTGAACTCCTTCACTTGGGGTAAAGACTCATTCCCTACTTGGAGTAGACAATCCATCGGCTTCCTGCTGAGAACCATGGCCTCAGAGTTGAAGGTGCTGATCCTCTTCCCAGCCGCTTCACACTCGGCTGCGAACCGATCCAATGAGTGCTGCAGGTCGCAGACCGATGATGCCATCAGGACCACATCATCTGCAAAAAGCAGTAATGCAATCCTCTGCCCACCAACCCGCAGCCCCCCTCCCCCGCGGCTACGCCGTGAGATCCTGTCCATGAATATCACAAACAGGATAGGTGACAAAGCGCAGCCTTGGAAGAGGCCAACCCTCACCGGAAACGAGTCCGACTTACTGCCGAGAACCCGGACACAGCTCTCGCTTTGGGAGTACAGAGATTGGATGGCCCTGAGTAGAGACCCCCTCAACCCATACTCTCACAGCACCTCCCACAGTATCTCCCGGGGAACCCGATCATACGCCTTCTCCAAATCCACAAAACACGTGTAAACCGGATTGGCATACTCACAGGCCCCTCAAAGATCCTCGCGAGGGTAAAAAGCAAGTCCGTTCCACGACCAGGCCGGAAACCACATTGTTCCTCCTCAATCCGAGGTTTGACTATCGGTCGAACCCTCCTTTCCAGCACCCTGGAGTATACTTTCCCGGGGAGGCTGAGTAATGTGATGCCTCTGTAGTTGGCACACACTCTCCGGTCCCCCTTTTTGAACAGGGGAACCACCACCCCGGTCTGCCACTCCTTAGGTACTGTCCTAGACTTCCACGCAATGTTGATAAGACGTGTCATCCATGACAGTCCCTCAACACCCAGAGCCTTCAGCATTTCTGGGCGGATCTCATCAACCACTGGGGCTTTGCCACTGTGGAGTTGTTTGACTACCTCAGTGACCTCCGCCAGGGAGATTGATGCTGATCCCCCATCATCCTCCAGCTCTGCCTCTACTATAGAGGGTGGGTTTGTCGGGTTCAGGAGTTCCTCAAAGTGTTCCTTCCACCTCCCAATCACCTTGTCAGTTGAGGTCAACAGCGTCCCATCCTTACTGTATACAGCTTGGATGGTTCCCTGCTTTCCCCTCCTGAGGTGTCGGATGGTCTTCCAGAACCGCTTTGGTGCCAACCGAAAGTCCTTCTCCATGGTTTCTCCGAACTCCTCCCACACCCGCTGCTTTGCCTCTGCCACGGCCGAGGCTGCAGTCCATCGGGCCTGTCGGTACCTTGTAACTGCCTCCGGAGTCTTCCGGGATAACATATCCCGGAAGGCCTCCTTCTTCAATCGGACGGCTCCCCTGACCACTGGTGTCCACCAGGATGTTCAAGGGTTACCGCCCCTTGAGGCACCTAAGACCTTGAGACCACAGCTCTCAGACGCAGCTTTAGCAATGGAGGCTTTGAACATCGCCCACTCCGGTTCAATGCCCCCAGCCTCCACAGGGATGCCAGAGAAGCCCCGCCGGAGGTGTGAGTTGAAGGCCTCCTGGACCGGGGACTCCTCCAGACGTTCCCAGTTCACCCGCACTACACGTTTGGGCTTACCAGGTCTGTCCAGAGGCTTCCCCCGCCACCTGACCCAACTCACCACCAGATGGTGATCAGTTGACAGCTGCCGCCCTCTTCACCCGAGTGTCCAAAACATATGGCCTCAGGTCCGATGATACGATAACAAAATCGATCATCGACCTTCTGCCTAGGGTGCTCTGGTACCAGGTACACTTATGAGCATCCTTATGTTCGAACATGGTGTTCGTTATGGCCATTCCATGACTAGCACAGAAGTCCAATAACAAGCCACCACTCAGGTTCAGATCAGGGAGGCCGTTCCTCCCAATCACGCCTCTCCAAGTGTCTCCATCATTGCCCACATGTGCGTTGAAGTCCCCCAGCAAGACTACAGAGTCCCCCTCAGGAGCCCCATACAAGGCTCCATCCAGTGTCTCCAAAAAGGCCGAATACTCCAAACTGCTGTTCGGTGCATAGACACAGACAACAGTCAGAGTTTTCCCCCCCATGACCCGCATGCGTAGGGAGGCGACCCTCTCGTCCACTGGGGTGAACTCCAACATAGAGGCACTTAGCCGGGGACTTGTGGGTATCCCCACACCAGCCTTGCGCCTCACACCCTGGGGAACTCCGGAGAAGAATAGAGTCCAACCCCTATCCAGGAGTGAGGTTCCAGAGCCGAGGCTGTGCGTAGAGGTAAGCCCCACCAGATCCAGCTGGTAGTGCTCCACCTCCCGCACAAGCTCCAGCTCCTTCCCTCCCAGAGAGGTGACGTTCCACGTCCCCAAAGCCAGCCTCTGCCACCCGGGTCCGATCCGTCGAAAACCTCTGCCTTCACTGCCACCTTTCTGGCAGCGCACCCAACCCCCTTGGTTTTTCCCGCGGGTGGTGAGCCAACAATACATAGCATGTGAAATTTGAGTATAGAAAAAGTTCCCGGATGACATACTCAAATTAGGGGAAACGTTGAGTAACCGAGAGAGGTTACCAGACGATGCTTCACGCCCCAAAATGCAATTCGGCAATTTCCTTCTAGCTTTGACAGCATTACAAAAATGCGGGGTTTTGGTCACATGTTTCAGTTGAGTATACTAACAATATAATCGAATCTTTGTAAAAAAAAAGTAGTATTCTAGATTTCAGTTTAAGTAGTCAATATGCAGTATGTACTCATTGAGTATGTAGTAGATAGTATTTAAGTAGGCGATTCCGACCACAGCCTCAGTCTCGTAACTCTCATGCACGCTGTTGATCCGTTTTCTGACATGGTCATCGCCAGTCTTAAGCCTGGTTTATACTTCTGCGAAGGAGCACGTAAATGGCTCTGCATAGGTTCACAGAGAAGGGGTTTCTGGGAAAGCGTAGCTCACCGAGGCTCGCCGACGTGTTGACGGGGAGTCCTCCCAAATACTAACAGCGCGTTGCGCGAAGCGTCTTCTCAGTGCGTCTAACAATCGCTGATTGGTTGAGTAGGGTAGGACGCAAGTAGATAGATGTGGAGCAGATATTCAGTGATATTTTGGCTATCTGAAACAAATGAAAAGTAGATGACACAATGGAGCAGACAGGCTGACTTTCAATAGGCTTCGAATCATATTAGTGGTTTTATATGCACTTAGCTTGTACATAGCGTAGCCTATGTATACAGGCTATATGTTACAACTGTTTTCTGTATTGTTTGATAAACTGCATGTGCATGTTTTATGCAGCACGTTGGTCAGCGCTGCTTGTTTTATATGTGTTCTATAGGCCTAAATAAACTTGATTTGATTTTATATAAGAAAATGGGAGAAGCAGTGAGCAACCTTTGGTCTCTTTGTTTATACTTTCGCGGGACATGAACGGGAGTTTCCGTGTCTGTGCTTCTTCTACGGTTTTCTGTACATCCTGCATTACTGCATCACTGCCACCTAATGGGCCCGTTAAAGTTACGTTGAAGTATGTAGGCAAACTACTGTGCGAACGTAAGCACCAAATGAACGTTTACGTTCGCTAATGCACTCATGCAGAAGTATATACCAGACTTTAGTTGATTTGCCGCATATTAACTCGGGCAGCTGCATCCTTCATTGACATTGACTTAACCAATGTTCCGATCCGTTCCACAGTCACACGAGGTGCTGTGATATCGACGTTCTGCAAGAACTGCATACAGCTATTAAATCGTCCATGGCTTTAATTGCTAAAGTATAGACAGGCTTCACCTCAACGAGACCGATGATTAAGTTGTGTTTGTCTTATTTCATCAATAAAAGTTGTATCATAGAGTCGACATACCTCTTATTGTTTTATGTGCCGTTCTATTTTGCAGGGATTTGGACATTTTAATGCAAGGGCTCGCCTCCCCACGTACTGCTAATGTACACAAAAACATGTTCCCCCTGAAACAAATTTTGCTAGGGCACTGTCGCTGCATCCTGAGTTTAGGGCCACCTAAGATGATTGTGATTGGTTTAAAGAAATACAGTGAATTTTCTCCTTATTCCAAAATAATGAGCCCTGGTGCCAGACCTTTATCCAGCGCTGGCACAGTGCAACGAAGTGTGAAGATGGGTCTGGCATCGCAAGACTATAAACGCTGGGAATTTCTTATGGAAAACGTTAAAATGTTTTCATAGACGTTCACACCTATAGTTTTAATATTCATGTATTATAATTATGTGGCCATAGGTAGTGTTGCACTTGTTTTGGGCAATTTTTTTAAGGTGAGGTTGCGTATTTGTCTTTCCAGAGTTAGCAACACAGTGTTCGTCTCTGTGGCAATGGCAGAGGCTTGGCTGGTGCGGGAGAAACGTCCACGTCGGGGCCAGAAATGTAGTAGACCTACTCTGCAATACTTTCATACGTTCTCTGCTCTGTCGCGAACCTCTGTTAATGGCAAAATTAGGTTGCTGTCAAGCAGCCAAAGAGGTTCTCCCCCGGTGCACTAGTCGGGCCGCTAGCTAGCTCTGGTTCAGTAGTAGGAAAAACTTCTAAGTGACTGAACGAGCAACAAGGAAGTGACGTGCTAACCAAAGACCCACCTTGATGAGAGGACTGACAGATTCCATTTACATGTTAATGTTGACCCCAAAAGAGCGTGGTGTGTAAATGTAAATGAAATAGACTAGTAGCGCTGATTCGCGTATTGCATTTGAATATTGTCTACTGCACAGCGTAGTACCGAACATTGCCATTTACTTTTAATTTTCAAATTGTTAGACAATTGCATTTTAATTTTAATTGTGACATAGATTATGCTTACACAAATGGAAAATGAGGCTACATTTTTTATTTTGCATTTCAAATTTGAATTATCCATCCATCCATTAACTTTACCGCTTATCCTGTACAGGGGTGCCGGGGGGGGGGGGGGGGCTGGAGCCTATCCCAGCGGACACAGGGCGAGAGGCGGGGTACACCCTGGACAGGTCGCCAGTCTATCACAGGGCCGACATATAGGGACAGACAACAACTCACACTCACACTCACATTCACACCTACGGGCAATTTAGAGTCACCAATTAAACTGCATGTTTTTGGACTGTGGGAGGAAACCGGAGTACCCGGAGGAAACCCACGCGAACACAGGGAGAACATGCAAACTCCACACAGAAACGCCCTTGGGTCAGGTGGGGATTGAACCCAGGACCTTCTTGCTGTGAGGCAACAGTGCTAACCACCGAGCCACCGTGCTGTCCGATAATTTGAATTAACATTTGAATATTGTCTGCAGTATGGCGGGGTAGGACTTTGAAAATGGAAACGCTGTTAGACATTTAATTTTCATTTTAACATTGACATAGAGGAGCATGTGAAAATGCAAATAAAATTTTCATTTGGACTCAAATAACACATACATATGTGGAAAGTGATAATGCTATTGTGGAATAGCATTACATTTTCAAGTTTACATTATAATTTTAATAAAGTCCCTTATAGGCTTCTATATACAGTATCTGTGTTAAGATTAAATGACAATTAGATGAGATATATGCCGTTTCACCATCTCCAGATATTTATGAGGAGCATTTAACTTTGTAGGAAGAATTTGACACTGTGAGGGTTCTTAGCACAGATCAGAGAAACAATATAAACTCTTCGGGGAAACACCCCTTTTATTCACAAGCACAGGAATCTACACACAGGCTTTTTGGTTCATCACCGGCCAGCGACCCCCCCCCCCCCCCCCCCCCCCAGTGGGGCACTCTTACAAGTGAGATCAGTCAGGGGGAGGGCCAGCTCTGAAAACAGCTCTGTGGCTGGAGCCCCAAACAACCCAAAAGGAGGTACAGTGAATTGATACAAACCGAAGGGAGTAGAGAAGGCGGTTTTCTCGCGGGCTTCTGGCGACAAGGAAATCTGCCAGTAGCCTTTGGTACAATCCAGTGTGGTGTAAAATTTAGCAGTGCCAAGCCGGTCCAGGAGTTCGTCGACCCGCGGCATTGGGTACGTATAAAACTTAGAACCCTCATTCACCCTTCGGTAATCCACACAAAACTGAACTGACCCATCACGCTTCACCACTAGCACAATGGGGCTACTCCAGGCACTATACGACTGTTCTATCACACCCATCTCTAGCATAGCCTTGAGCTCTCGTCTCACAATTTCTCTCTTGTGAGCGGGCAGTCTATAGGGACGCATACACACCATCAAACCTGGCATCGTATCTATGTGGTGTTCTATGACCTTGGTCCACCAGGGCAGGGGAGAAAACATATCAGCAAACTGCTGTTGTAAACTGGTGACATCCGCTTGCTGGCCCTGCGAGAGATTGCTACCAAACTGAACCGGAGCACTAGCTTTGGAATTTGGGACTTCCAGTCCGAACTCATCTCCCTCCGTTATCACCATGGCCAACGAGACAGGGACCTCATCGTTCCATTTTTTGATGAGATTAATGTGGTATATCTGCGTGCCATTTCCCCTGTCCGTACGCACAACTTCATAGTCTATGTCCCCCACTCGCCGTGTGACCACAAACGGCCTTTGCCTCCCGGTGCAAATTGTCTGAGCTTAGATTTTTCAGCTGTGAATTTCCTGTTGTAACGCAATGTACATAGACATGTGGATATATTTGTTGCACTGTTTGGTGGTTGGCTTGCTGCAAATATTCTTGTGGGAGCCTATGCAGTGAGTGCAGCTTTGCACGCAAATCCAAGACATACTGAATCTCGTTCTTACTGTAGCTAGACCCGCACTCCCAGCTTTCTTTAATTAGGTCTAGGGTACCGTGCGGTTGTCGCCCATACAACAACTCGAAGGGGGAAAACCCCGTGGAAGCTTGGGGTACTTCTCTCACGCCGAACAACAGGCAATCTAGCCATTTATGCCAATAATGACTATCCTCGTGTATGAATTTACGAATCATGGTTTTCAGTTTCTTATTAAAGCGCTCACAGAGCCCATCTGTGGCGGGGTGATAAACGCTTGTCCTAACTGCCTGTATCTCCAATAAATCGTAAATCTCCTTTAGTGTACGTGACATGAAATTGGTTCCCTGGTCAGTGAGAATCGTTTTAGGGATTCCCACTCGGGAGATGACCGTAAACAGTGCCTGTGCAACACTCTTTGCAGAAATACTGTATTGCGCAAGGGCACTGCCTCTGGGTACCGGGTTGCATAATCAATAATGACTAAAACAAACCAATAGCCCTGTGCACTTCGGTCTAATGGCCCAATGATATCCATGCCGATTCTTTCAAATGGCTCTTCAATCAGCAGAGGAGGGCACAAGGGGCTTTTGGAATCGCCGGGGCATTCACCAGCTGGCAGGATGCACACCACTTGTGAACTACTGCCCGGATTCCCGGCCAATAGAAATGGCCCATTATCCGATCTAGTGTCTTAGTAAATCCCAGGTGGCCGGCCATTGGGTTGTCATAAGCTGCCTGAAATACCTCTTTCCGACGGCTTTCTGATACCAAAAATTGTAACACTTCTTCCTGTCTCTGAGTGTCTTGACTCACTCTATACAACCTGTCCCTAATCAGTGAAAAATATGGGTCAGATGGTGCCACGTCTGGCCGTACCAGCACGCCATAAATTTTTATCGCTTGGCTAAGGGCAAAGCGTAGTGGCATCACAAGACTGCTCGAGAGGGAAATCCTCCATAGGGGGAAACACCGGCAAAGGAATCTCTGATGAAGACCCCCCCGCCTCTCCCCCGGACTCTCGCATCAGCGCAGAACACAGCACACATCTCACATGTTCCTGCCTGTCGTGAACGCAGCCCCGCATTTCCCCACATTTGTCTATCAAACCCAGGCCAATCCGTTCCTATGATCAGGGGGTGCGAAAGGTTGGAGCTAACCACAGCCTTTACTCTATGTTCCCCCCCCCCCCATAACAACCTTCGATAGGGACCACTTGGTACTCATGCACATCCCCATGAATACACCTAATAAACACCCGCGCTGCTTCCACTAATGCCGCAGGTCGAACCTGGCGCTCTTGGATCATGGACTGCATACACCCAGAATCCAGTAGAGCCTGGTGTGTCACCCCTTGCAACCTTACCGGAATGCAGTACGTTGCCCCTGGACCAGGGGAAGGGGTCAGCATGCCAGCGACGCGGACGACCTGCCCCACCTCTATCAACGGGCACTCCCTCCGGAAATGGCCAGGCCGACCACATCGCCAGCATCCCTCGCCTGGCGTTGGAGGACCTGTCTGCGGGGTGGGGGATGTTGGTGTGGGTGTCTGCTCCCCTCCCTCCCCAGGGGCGTGCCCAGGGGATCCGCTCCGCGCTGTGGGCACCGGGCGCTCCGTCGAACGACTGTTCGGCCATCTGCGGGGCGCCGGAACAAGTGGCTGAGGCAACACCGCCAGGTGGTCCTCAGCCAGGGCGACCGCCGAGGCGAGGGTGGTGGGCCGATGGCGCTGGACCCAGGCGGACGTCCTTGACGGCAGCCCCTCCGTGAATGCTTCCATCACCACCTGCTCCAGCAGGGCCCCCGGTTCCAGCTCGTCCGGCCGCAGCCACCGCTTGGCCCTGTCCAGCAGCTGCTAGGCGTAGACGTAGGGGCGGCCCGCCGCGCCATAGGTCAGGGACCGGAAACGGCGCCTATGCTCCTCCGGGTTCAGCCCGAATCGGTCCTGTATCGCCCGGACTACCGCCACGTAGTCCCCAGCCGCCGACATCGGTAGGCTATGGGCAGCTTGCTGGGCCTCCCCTGTCAGCAGGGGAAGCAGGTGGCAGGCCCACTCCGCCTCCGGCCACCCGCACGTCCTGGCCGTGGCCTTGAACGTCGCAAGGAAGGCTTCAGGATCGTCGGCCTCCCCCATCTTGTCGAGCTGGACATGTGGGTTCCGGGGTGCGCCCTGCCCCACCTTCCAGGAGACGGTCCAGCCTTCGCCTGTCCTCCGCTTGAGCCGCACCGGAATGGTTTGTTAGTCTCTTGCTGCCGCTCCTGAATCGCCAGCACCCGAGACATCAGCTGTCAGGGTGATGATTCCGCGGTCATAGCGCTCTGAATCTGTGTCCCTGTTTGGGCGCCAAATGTGAGTGTTCTTAGCACAGATCAGAGAAACGATATAAACTGTTCGGGAAACACCCCTTTTATTCACAAGCACAGGAGTCTACACACTTTTCGGTGATCTTCTTTGTCCCGTGTGTCAAGGAGTCTCCTGCTCCTCCGTGTCAATCCTCCTACTGAACCAATCAGACACCCATAAATAACCATCAACTCCCAAGTCATTAAATTCAACACACCTGTTGCCAATCCATGATCAGCCAGCTGAAGGTCTCCCCACTATGGTCCTGCAGCGCCCTCTACTGGACAGATGCCGCCACAACCCTCACAGACACATTAATAACAGAGCAGGTTGCATTATACCGTTCAATTAGCCTGCTAAATATCAACTATAAAATTCTAGCCAAACTTCTGGCAATGCGTTTAGAAAAAGTCCTCCCATCAATTATCTCTCCTGATCAAAAATAGACACTCGTTCTTCAATCTTCAATGATTCTGTTATATCATATAATCCCTCTGTCAACTATGTCTTTGAGGCCATTATATCTCGGGATGCGGAGAAAGCGTTTTTTTGGAATGGGAAAACCTTTTCGGCTCAATGTATTACTTGGATAAATAATCATTATTAATAATTAATTTTATTTGTATTGCACTTTTCTGAAAGCCAAAGACGGTCCACACAATGACAGAAAGAGGGATAAGAGACAAAGAGCAACACAAGTTCAAACTAAGTTAAGGAAAAACTAAATAGTATATATCAAAATGTACAAAATATCAGTTGAAACACATCAACCTGACATATACTCCACCAAATCGTCCAAATACACACTGCAATTTTCTGCAATCAGCTAAGAAAATGTTGACCAGTCAGCAGGTCCATTACGTAGCCTATGTCAAAAGCCATCACAGTATAGGCCCAACGGTAACACTTTAAACTAAGGTCCTTAAGCGTTAGTAACTAGTACTAAAGTATTAATGCCATTATAAGATGCTTATTAACATTAGATGCTAAATAGACTACATAAGTCTTAATGATAGCATTAATGTTGCACGGTGTACCGGTAGGCCTACTACCCTGCCTTAAAAATGGTACGATACCCCCATTTTATTAGTACTGATACTTTAAGAATGACAATATTTTTAATAAGAGCCGTATTTCCTATGAGTTGCTTCGATGTGTGACAGCAGGGCAGTGTGTGTGTGTGTGTGTGTGTCTGTGTGTGTTTGTAGCGATCTGCTTCCACTCACGAGCCCTTCTGGCATAGTGGGCGTGTGGCAACCGTTGTTTTTTCTCTCATATTATTAACGCTGTAGCTTTAATAAAAGAAAAAGACTGAGCGAGAGGCATGGCTGCAACATAGTAATAACACAAGTGCTCTTGCCGACTGCCCAAAGCTTATTGACAAAGCACGCGCATACAGCGAAATATTTCGCTTACAGAGCAGATAGTGTGGGCAAGCCCACGTACACCACAAAGCCTGAAAGTGCCCTGTCAAATATGTTTTAAAACGTTGCTCTTGGCTAAGCATCTTGCTGACATACATGCCAACTTGTTCAAATAATTCAAAGAGCAATATCGTGTCTTTTCCGATGGAAGAAATAGCAACAATTTACTTCAAATACAAACATTAGGAGTCGAAAGGGAAAAGTTCAGAAAGGCAGGCTTCACTCAGCATGAAATAAGGCCGAGTGTGTCTGCAGGGTCACGACTGATTTATACAAAGTATGGTCCGTTTCTTTATACGTTCTAAAATCATTTAATCCCCAAAAGCTTGGCAACTCCCCAATTTGTGAACTAGCCAACACCCAATATCCCATCATCCCCTTTCGGCTTTTTCCTGTGGTTCTTTTGGTATCTATAGATCTTATCATAAACACCCTTCTCACATCAGGCCCCCTCCTTTTCCTATGGTTATCTCAGGCATGAAATCCACTGACCCCAGACCAGCTGACCAGTGAGCATTTTTTGGTTGAAAAGCGGTTGAAAAGACCTACACCAACATTCAGTGGACGTTCAAAAATGGGCTAGAAGTGAACGTTTATTTACCGGCTGTATGGAGAGGTTGATTAAACGTTCACATTTAGCCAGTTTCACCTAGCGAAATTAGGTCTCCATTTGAACATTGAAAAAACCTTTTTTACTTGTTTTGACTGTTGATAATTAACCATTTAATAAACGCCTTTTCAACTGGACAATACAGTAAAAGTAGTTGCTGCTATACCATGAGAACTATAGAACCAAAAACACTTATTCATGCAAACAAATTCAGTTTCCACTTAAAGTTTAATAAACCAAAAAAACCAAGTGACAGCAGTTTCAACAAAAACATTTTTTAATAAACATCTATATATGTAAGATTAATACCCTTCCAAACAAAATTATGGACATACATTATTAAGGCAAACTAACAATTGAAAGTGGAAACACTTCGAAAAAAAATATGTGAAGGAACATTTGTAAACCCACCACCACCAGACCTTACCGGAGCCTGTTTGTAATGGTCTGCCAGTAGCTCTGGACTTGGACCTCATGACAGCCTCTGAAATAAAAGGGGATACCAAAATCGATTATGTTACACCATAAAATAATGCTCTGACTGAATAACCACTCATATATCATGCAGTGAAAACAGTCTGGCAGCATGTACTGCTAGCATGTTAATGTGCCCCACAACAACAAGCTAGATGAATGCTAACACGAGCTACCGTGTAGTTAAGCCAAACCAGCCCGCGTAGTTAGCAACATTAAATAAAACAAATGGTGTCAATTCCTGTTTTGCTTTATGGAAATACATCAGTAGAAGTACTTACAAAGTATGTGGCTGCAAAGCTGCATGCCATGAAATCCTCACGTGTCTCTCACATGTAAGGCAAGTCCCTGTTATGTTCTGATTCACAGTTGCCGTACTTTATCTCTGTCAAGTAGTGATGTGTCGTTCGTGAACAAGTCGGCTCTATGAGCCGGCTCTTTTAAGTGAACGATGGGAAACGGCTCCCGTATGAGAGCCGTTTTTATTTTAAATTTTTTTTCTTCAAATACAAGAACACTAACAACGTCACACAATAGGCGGTGGTTAATTGTTCTCTTTACTACGTTATTCAAAAGGCAATTTTATGTTCCTCTTTTCTAATTTCTCCCCTACTAATAATAATAATAATGAAAATTATAAAAAGTAGGCCTATATGTTTTTAAATATGAGCAATGATAATCAGAATAAGTCAGTCGTTACCACTGCAACGGCACTCCACGCACGGTTCTTACCAGTCCATAAATGCACATTGATTCCACTGGAACTTTATCTGGGCCCATACTTGCCAACCCTCCCGATTTTACTGGGAGACTCCGTATGGCCATTGCCACAGTTCTCTGTAAATATGATTTTTTATTTTTACATAGAGAGCCCCATAATTGCAAATCCTCCCGAGGTTGGAGGTTTCGGTGTTGGCAAGTATGCCTGGGCCTATCAGAACAAAACAATGCATAAAACTAAATAGGCTACGCATAATACTAAAACCGCCCTTTTTTTTAACAATGTGTTGAGCCCTGCTCCGTCATTGTGAAAAGTTGCGTGCAAAAACGAACAGCAGAAAACAAAATGAGTGTCATTACAAATCGTAAACGTTTGGATGCATTTTAATAACAGACAACAAAAAGGCAGAATGTAGACTTTGTAAGTTAAAACTATCTTATCGAGCAGGGTCTACTAACAACATTCACAGACATATAAGAAGTGCACACCAAACAGTACAATTAGAAGAAAAAAGGCAAGCTAGCGAACATGGAAAAGCCAGTGCGTGTTCTGGAACCGTTGCTGATGTGTCTACAGTCACCGCTGTGAGAATAATCATGAACGCTAATGCCAGTTGAGTGCAAAAGGGGGCAAACCGGAAACTGAATAACAGGAAATACAGGGGGGAGAGGTGAGTCTCACCATCTGGCTCACGGGATACCACTGGGCGCGCGGCTAGAATATAAGAGAGGGAGGAGGGGGGAAGAAAGTTAGAATCCATGCTGGAGCGGCCGCTTTTCTGTATTCTCCGGTATCTACACACTTGTGACGATAACAGTAAGGTAATTAATTGAATATGCGCCCACGTTTATGTTAAATGATTTATTTGGCATTAATATGTGTGACATTAAGGTTTGGAATAAATTAGAATAAAACTAATATGTGTTTGTTTCCTCGTGTCCGAGACCACGTGTCCGAGTGATCTTCCTAGCCAACAAAGAACTCTGTTATGTGAGGGGATAAACCTAACACCGCTCAGGGATCAGGTACAACAGGACCTATTGCAAGCGTAACCCAGAGCTCTATAAGCCAATTTATGCAAAAGGCCATGACCTCAGCAAGACAGAATATAGTTGATGAGGAATTGGCCAAAATGATTGCAACAGATTTCCGACCATTTTCAATCGTGGACGACAAGGGATTTCGAAACTACACCCATGCTCTCCATCCAATGTATGTTCTTCCCAGCATAAAAACACTGTCCCAAAAAATTATTCCAAGACTGTATGATAGAGAACGTGTGTCACCAAGAAAGGGTTAAAGAGGCTACAGCTGTTTGCCTGACAACTGACTGCTGGACATCCAGGACCACCACTTCCTTCATGTCGGTTACATGTCACATTATTGAAAATTATAAAATGGTGTCCTGTCTTCTGGACTGTTTTGAGTTTTGTGACAGGCATACTTCAGATAACTTGGCACAGGAACTGCTAAGAGTGACAAAAGAGTGGCAAGTAGAAAACAAAGTGGTTTGCTGTGTTAGCTTTGGTTATGTTAGCTGCATTATCACTATTAAAATCTTGAAATTGACCCACCACCCATGTCTCGCACACAAAATCAACCTGCTTGTACGAGATGCCCTGAAGGTGATGAAGCCCACTGTGGACAAAGTGAAGGCGATGGTGGAATTCTTCCATAAGAGTACAATAGCCACAGAGAAGCTGAAGTCTACTCAATGCCAGATGGGTATGCCTGAGCTGAGGCCCAAACAAGACTGTGTTACGAGGTGGAATTCTACATTTCACATGCTGAAACGGATTCTGGAGTCAAAGATTAAATCATCTCTACCCTGGCCATAATCAATGCACCTGTTGATGCTCTGAGTCATGAGGTATGGGAGGTAGTGCCATAGACATGCACTGTTCTGGAACCCTTTGAGCAGGTCACTGTTGAGATCAGTGCAGAAAGGTACAGTGGACAATTGTTATTACAATATATATTATTATACAATTGCATATTAGAGGTTATGGTAGTAATACTATACAACAATAAACTGAACAATTCCATATATCACATGATAAAACGAAGCAACAATTTCATGTTTTTTCTCTATTTGTAGCTATGTGACAGCCTCCAAAATGCTACTCCTATGCAAGGGTCTGCAGAGAATAACAGCCTCCCACCAGACAGAAGGAACAGTAACCACAGGGAAAGTGACAGAGTTACTGACTTCTCTATGTTCATCTATGGACAGAAAGTTCCACAGAATGGAACATAACACTGTTCTCTCAGAAACCTCCATACTGGACCCAAGGTTTAAAAAGCTGGCCTTTAATGACAACCGAGCTGTTGATGAGGCACTGCAAAGAATAACAGCAGCAGCAGCAAGATGCAGCCCCAGTAGCCAGCCGGCTCCACCACCAGGAGGCCAAGAGCAAGAAGAGGGAGCAGGGGCAATAGAATTGGAACCACAAACGTCTGCTATTTGGAGGCTTTTTGATGAAAGAGCAACCGGTGACACTGCAAGAAGGAATCCAACGGCAGATGCTATACTGGAAGTAAGATCCTATCTTGAGGAACCGCTCATCCAAAGAACCGCAGACCTGCTGAGCTGGTGGGAGACCAAGGTTTCAGTCTACCCACGACTTGTGAAGGTGATGGCAGGGAGACTGTGCATCGTGGCAACATCAGTCCCGTCAGAAAGAATCTTCTCGAAAACCGGCCAGATAATTACAGAGAGAAGAAACAGAATCAAACCCTCCAAGCTGACACACTTAGTGTTCCTTAATGCCAATCAGCACTAAAGACAATTTTTGACCGTTAATTTATAGATGCAACTTAAACTGTTGGATGCTGCTGTTCTGCACATTTTATTCATTTGTTAAATGGCACACCATGTTCTGATTTTAGTGTGATGTTGTTTATGGTTTTGGATTGTGATTGAAATAAACTTTAAATCAACACAGATGTGTAATGGTGTTTGAAGTTTTGACGTTATTTAAGGTTTTTGTGCAAACATAATTAAATAATGGCATCTTGTAAATTATAAGTTGCAGTATAATTACATTCAATAATTTAAGGGATACATGTGCACACATACCAACCATAGGTCAAAACATAGCTACATTTGGCTGAATTATAAAAGCCAGAAGTGGAACTATATGAAGAGCCGTTAGGGAGCTGAAAGAGCCGGCTCTTATTGCTGAGCCGAGCCAAATGATCCGGCTCACTGAAAAGAGCCGGAATTCCCATCACTACTGTCAAGCAGTACTGCGGCCAATGTGCGTGTCACCAGTCAGTGCAATATCTGAATAAGTACCGTTCTCCAATATCTTGTTTTACATTAAAAACTGATCCCAATCCCATTACGTTGTCCTGGAAGCGTCTTGTTGGCAAAACACAGCCTTTAGCTATACAAAGGTTTCTTTCATGTAAAATGTAACATTAAATGAGTTCAAATGGTGTCTTCGATGTAGACCACATTTCGCCGGAAAAAGCTTCAAAATAATCAATATTGTCTTTCTTTCATCTACAAATTACAATAACCCAGTGAGCATTTTTTGGTTGAAAAGAGGTTGGAACTCCATATTTCTGACATTTTACATTAAACATTAAATGTGTTCAAATTACGTCTTCGTGTAGACCACATTTCGCCTACCAGTGCGCAATGAATTCAGTGAAAAACCTTTCAAATATTCAATATCGTCTTTCTTTCAACCTACGCATAAACATAAATTTCAAAATGATAAACAACTTTGTGTTTTATAACACGTTCATGTTCTAACTTAGCCGGTTGAGAAAAGGGCGAAACGAGGTCTTGAAAGTCCAAACCCGATATCCACCAGTATTCAACCAGAAATCAACGTTCAAATTACGTCTTGTGCTCACTGGGTGTCTTTAAATTTGACCCTGACTTTGTTCACTTCCAATATATTTATGAGTGTCAATTGCCTGCACTCTTTCCCCATTTTCCCTCTGTAAAGCAACGTGTCCTGGAGGACAACCAAACAGAATAAGTTACCATGGTTACAAGCATTTGCTTATTAATAATAATAATAATAATAATAATAATAATAATAATAATAAATACATTTTATTTAGTTTTTAGCGCTTTTCTCGAGACTCAAAGTGCTTGACACAAATTGGTTGCCAATTACACAGAACGAACAACGAATGGACAGACAGCTATCAAACACAAGACTCAGTCTGAGTGATACCACAGCAGCCAATTTGCGCCAGACTTGCTCACCCAACATATTACGACAGACTTGCTTAGGACAACAGACCGACTCCAGGTGAACAGGCAGTGACTGGTCAGGGCACTGGTAGGAGAATGAAGCATGTTTTTTGATGGAGTACCTGGAGGAAACCCAAACAAACACGGGGAGAACATGCAAACTCCACACAGAAAGGCCATTGGGTCAGGTGGGGTTTGAACCCAGGACCTTCTTGCTGTGAGCCACCGTGCTGCTTATCAATGCTTCACCCATTGGGGCCTTAATTTTACTACACCCCAAACTCTGCTATATTCATCCTTAGTAGTTTCTGCCTCTTCTAATAACTTTACTTAGTAACTAAACATAATATTAAAATGGGATAATTACTGAATGACCTTTAACATTGATTACACACAGGTACACACTTTTAGCACTTAATATACCATGCCCTCAAATATAAGTCAAATAAGTGTGATTTATTTTGTGACAAGCGAGTTTGATTAGGCAATTAAGGGCAATGATGACTGTTTAATTTGGCTTTAGCCTTGGTTTTAGCTAACATACCAATGTGGCAACATCGCAAGCAACATGCTGCCAAAAATCAGGCTTATAAATGATACATACTAGTAATGGGAATCATCCAATTGAAATATGAAAGTATTGAAACATAAAAAAGGGATATAAATAGGCTAATAAAGGCTTATTGATTTAAAAAACAAGTTCCTTGTTCTTTCTATTATTCCATTAATTTTCCTAATGTTTTAGGTTTGTGTTGTTTCAATATTGGTATCGAGATAACTAACTTACATATTATATCATTGTTAAACCTTTACAAAGCTTATTTATTGCTTTATTTAGGTGAATATAATTTCATTAACAGTTAACTATACACTTATTTAACATTTAACAATGCACTTATTAACAGTTCACTATGCTTTTGCAGCTACCGGACCTAGAGCAAGAATTAATAAATACTCGGGTCTCTCCTCGTGGGACAGAAACAAACAGGATTGGAATTATGTGTTTGTGTTTTTTGACAAACCCAAAAATCCACTACTGCCTAACTCAACTTTCATATTTGGTAGGCAACACGCATGTGCATAGTTACATACTCTCGTAAAGAACGCACATACACACAACCGTGTGTTTCTCCAAAGGCCTTGGTCCACTGCACGGACAACTATATTGTTAGAATTTCATTTGTCGGTTACATTTTCTCTGCTTGACATAATTGATGAATGGATGCTCTTATGGAAATTAAACATGCAGTCCTTACAGGTTTACTGTAACTCTGTTAAAATGTAATGAGATTCCGTAAGCGTCTATGCATGATTTTTTATTAAATGGAATAACAGTATGACTAATTCCCCAAGCCAAAATACAGACTGGAACACAACATTATTGATAGGTTAGTGTGTAAGTGGTCTCCCATCTCCTGCCTCTAATGGACTAATAATGCATTATACTAGTATCAGTGGCCTGTGGCTTGCAGTGCTTATTGCCATTATTGAAGACACCTGAGCAAATCATTCATCAAGGTTCAATCAAGAGATCTCATCCATTCATTAGACTGTCAGTAAACATCCAATGTCCACAACTCTGGATTTGCTGTGTAGATAAGGACCTAAATATTTCCCACATTACTAAGCAACACATGTACATATTTTCTGGTAATTGTTTTGAACGTGCAGAGGTTTAAAACAGTGACCGTCTTTATGTATTTTAGAGTAAATTCAATTGAAATAAATTACAGACAAGTCATGTCATGCAATGCAGTGATTCAATTTAGACCCTACACTAAAATTTCTGGAAACTTGATCAGCTCAAGGATTAAATAGCTTGTTACGTTTGAATGGTGCATTTTGACTGCATACAGGCCCTGTAGGCAACAGTTTATTGACCTATTGAAATCTCATTATCATATCATGTCTAGTCATCAGTCCTGACTAGACCACCAGCTTTAGAAAACAAAAAAAATGCATTTCTATGATCAAATACGAATGTGATGTGTCCAGTGATTGATTGGACTGACCGCCTTAGCTTGGACTGCGCTACAGACCCCGTTTGTTGACAGGGGATATTTAGTGACTCGTTTAGTGAGTCATTGTAAAGGAGAGTTGGGCTTCTTGTGCGCTTTTTCTGTTAAGAACTATTAGTAGCCTATTAGCAGTGCTGAATTTGAGCCGGATCCTGGCGGAACAGGATCCGGGACCTCTCAATTTTAGACTGCTGGTGTTCCGGTACCTGTTTGTGAGGATCCAGTACCTCTCGTGGTTTAAAAACAAACATAATTATTATTTTAATAAATATTTTAATGTACAGACTAATTGCGAAACAATCACATTTTTTTACTTGAATTATTAACGATTCTTAAAATGTTGGTGAATGAAATGTTGGTGGATCTAACTGTTGGTGCGCATTGAGTGAAAAACTCCCTACATAATTAGATCTATGTCACGTACACAGAGGGAAAAAATTGCCAAAACCTGCTGCTGCAGGCAGACTCCTGGTGCATAAAATAGCCAACACCACACGCAGAAAATCATGTCCAAAAGACAGTTAAATTTGCTATCCTTTTTCAAAACAAAAGAATTGCATGGTGCTCCTAAACGAGTCAGGGTGGAAACGACCACACACGAGGGCGGTGGCAGCGACCATGCTAGCGAGCACGAGCAGCTGCAGGAGGCTACTGTGGCAGTAGCCACCATAGTTGCAGCTAGCCAAGTTAACCGGCAGGAGCAGCGGGCTACTACCGCAGCTAGCCAGGTTTACCGGCGGGAGCAGCGGGCTACCACAGCAACACCTAGCCAGGTTAACCGGCAGGAGCAGGGGGCTACCACCACAGCAGCTAGCCAAGTTTACCAGGAACAGGAGGATACCACAGAAACTGCTAGCCAGCTAGGTAAGCATATGTTTTTTCAAATGGGCTGTCGTTTCAACTGTATCGGGCTGCCGCACCAATTTTAAATGATACAGGAATTTTAGAAAGCTTCTGTTTTTTTTTATTATTGTGAACCGTGTGTATTGTTGTCTTACTATATATTAGATCTGTTGATAAATTAATTGCTGAATGCAAGTGATGCAAGTCCCACCGTTTTACGCTTGTGGTGATGTGGGCATTTGCGTGTTTTGTGCAGAGAAACCTAAAATAAACAAGAATTGTTGCCATAACATTGATATCATGCTAATTATTTGAAATTGAAACCCATAAGGCCCTCAGTTTAGTGGGAATTTGCATGTGTTGTGCAGAGTGGCCTAAAATAATTTCGAATTATTCCCATAACAACGATGTGCTAATTATTTGAAATTGAAACCCGTAAGCACCACAGTATAGCGGGCATTCGCAAACAGGTTGTTTTTAGTATTGTTTTCTAAACGTGTTCCGGGACCTGCCTCCTCCTCTTCACCCCTCCCTTCTAATATGCACTTTGCGATCCGGCACCTTCTGATTGACCAATTAAGCACTGCCTATTAGTATTCAAAACACACCAATTCCTGACTGATCATCATGTGACGTGTCAGTGTTGACGCACACATTGTTATTGGGAAGTCATAATCTTCTTCTCATTTGGCAGATTTTTGGCACTCTAACTACGGCCGCAGTTTTGACCCTATCGATTCCATTCCCGTGACAGCAGGTCTTGGGTTGTGGTGTGCAGTACGTTTGCATGTAGCTAAGTGACCGGTTCATGTGTTCTTTTTTTTATTATTATTTTTGATCGTTTTTTGACCCTATTGAAATGAACGGGCATAGAAACTTCCCCCCGCGCCGTGGGGAAAACAGTCATTAGCTGCGTACATTAGTCATACTAGTACTAGCCAGGACAACTACAACAGCTACAATGTAGACACAACAGGAGCACAATCTTGCGTTTTGCTACACCCCAAAATACATCCGTCGCTTGAGAGCTTTTACATGTACATAGAGGAAGGTCTCATGGAGGAATGCTCAAAATTTCAAATCAATCGCTTTGTGGAAATCAGAGATCCACCGCCTCAAAGCGTGTGATTTTGCTGCTTAGACAATCGATTGTGGTCCTGCAACTAGTCAAATCAGACTCGATACATATACATAAAAACGCTAAATCTAAGACTCATATAGTCCCGTCAATGATGATTAAACTAGGTTTCATGACTAGCTATAGAGAACTGTTTTTCATGAGAACATCTATATATAGCTACATTTACCAATTGCCATTGGTTTTAACCTGGAAAACAAAGCTATGAATGTTGTCCAGATATGTATTAGGATGGCTGTCTCAATTTATCCTACAAGGAGATATCCGAGGAGCTGCTAACCATAGTCCTCATAAATGTGTGGTTTCAATGTAGCACAATTACACATTTTAAAACTGAAGGTAGTTTGTTTCTGTCAGAAATAAATAATTATTTTCTCCCTAATTGCTGCAACCTTCATGGCTTTGGATATTCCTTACCCTGCCTCACAACTGTGACTTTTGGAAATATAAGTGAAGCTCTCTCCTGTTTTGTTACATAACTTCAAAATAACACAAATCATCCCCAGCTCAAGCCTTTTTTTGACCTATATTTATATACACTCACTGGCCGCTTTGTTAGGTACACCTGTTCAACTGCTCGTTAACGCAAATATCTAATCAGCCAATCACATGGCAGCAACTCAATTCATTTAGGCATGTAGACATGGTCAAGACGACCTGGTGAAGTTCAAACAGAGCATCAGAATGGGGAAGAAAGGTGATTTAAGTGACTTTGAACATGGCCTGGTTGTTGGTGCCAGACGGGCTGGTCTGAGTATTTCAGAAACTGCTGATCTACTGGGATTTTCACGTACAACCATCTCTAGGGTTTACAGAGAATGGTCCGAAAAAGAGAAAATATCCAGTGAGCGGCAGTTCTCTAGGCGAAAATGTCTTGTTGAAGCCAGAGGTCAGAGGAAAATGGCCAGACTGGTTCAAGATGATAGAAAGGCAACAGTAACTCAAATAACCACTCGTTACAACCAAGGTATGCAGAAGACCATCTCTGAACACACAACACGTCAAACCTTGAAGCAGATGGGCTACAGCAGCAGAAGACCACACCGGGTGCCATTCCTGTCAGCTAAGAACAGGAAACTGAGGCTACAATTCGCACGGGCTCACCAAAATTGGACAATCGAAGATTGGAAAAATGTTGCCTGGTCTGGTCTCGATTTCTGCTGCGACATTCGGACGGTAGGGTCAGAATTTGGCATAAACAACATGAAAGCATAGATCCATCCTGCCTTGTATCAACGGTTCAGGCTGGTGGTGATGGTGTAATGATGTGGGGGATATTTTATTGGCATAGTTTGGGCCCCTTAGTACCAATTGAGCATCGTTTAAACGCCACAGCCTACCTGAGTATTGTTGCTGACCATGTCCATCCCTTTATGACCACAGTGTACCCATCTTCTGATGGCTACTGCAAGCAGGATAACGCGCCATGTCACAAAGCTCACATCATCTCAAACTGGTTTCTTGAACATGACAATGAGTTCACTGTACTCAAATGGCCTCCACAGTCACCAGATCTCAATCCAATAGAGCATCTTTGGGATGTGGTGGAACGGGAGATTCGCATCATGGATGTGCAGCCGACAAATCTGCAGCAACTGTGTGATGCTATCATGTCAATATGGACCAAAATCTCTGAGGAATGTTTCCAGCACCTTGTTGAGTCTATGCCACGAGGAATTAAGGCAGTTCTGAAGGCAAAAGAGGGTCCAACCCGGTACTAGCAAGGTGTACCTAATAAAGTGGCCAGTGAGTGTACATATCTTACTCATGTTGTCATATTTGTCTTTATTTCACAACTAACTTACTTTGGTTACTTTAACAATCAATACCATTGTTTTCCCCTGTCATGCTTTTGTATAAGTATTTTTGTATCACCCAACTTAAGACTCGTTTGCACATCAGATGTCTTTATTGTGCAATTACAACTGAGAAGAAATAATGGGTATTGGAGCGAGTTGATAATATGCAGTTTGACATCCTCGGTAGTCTCTGAATGGTACATGTCCACCTGTTTGCAGACACATATTTGGCACCTACTGGGTAACATGCACTCTTGCCTAGGGTAAGTCTTAAAACAGCAATATACAAATTTTCTATCATGCCTGATGTTGTCCCTGTTTGGGATTATAACAAGTTCTAACCATTGCTGCATTCCAGGACTTTTCCTCAACTTCTATCTCATGGCTTTGGAGGCTGTGGCAGTAATTTCCAGGAGTGGCACAAAACAGGGGAAAATATTTTCCGCACTGCTCTCTAAAAGGAATTTCCACCCCCTGTCCTTCTCTCCTGCAAGTAAGTAAGTAAGTAAGTAACGTTTATTTGTATAGTGCTTTTCACTGACATAAGTCACAAAGTGTTTTACAGGAGCAAAACTAAAAACACAATACACAAATATACACAATAAATACATAAAATGCAGACCTGGTACATACAAATTACCCAAATGCCTGTCTAAACAGATATGTCTTTAGCTGCCTTTTGAAAGAATCCACAGAATCAACAGACCTCAAAGTTGTGGGCAGAGCTTTCCACAGTTTAGGTTCTACAGCTACAAAAGCTCAATCACCACGGGTCTTTAGGCGGGTGCGAGGGACAGACAATAAATTTAGCTTGTTTGACCTAAGAGAGCGAGGATGAGTGAGGATGAAGTAGATCAGCCACATAAGCAGTGCAATGCTCTGTAAGTAAGAGTGAGAATTTTAAACTAGACCCCATACGCAACAGGGAGCCAGTGAAGGGATACGAGTATAGGGGTGATGTGAGACCGTCTTTTTGACCTAGTAAGTAGTCTTGCAGCAGCATTCTGAATTGCCTGCAGATGATTCAGGGCAGACATACTAAGCGAGGAGAAAAGTGCATTACAACAGACGACAACGAGATGCAATAAAGGCATGTACAGTATAAGCATCTCTAATTCTACATTTGAAACTGCAGATCTTAGTTTACTAACATTTCTTCAGTGGAAAAACATGATCTGGTTAACATGAGTGTCGAACGAGAAGGACTGATCAAATATAACCCTAAATTACATAGGTTAGAGTGGGCGACAGAGGAAAGAGGCCAAACAATTTGCTTTATCATGTGGGCAACCTTTTCTGGCGCAACAATCAGGACCTCAGTCTTAGCAGCATTAAGCTGTAAGAAATGTTCCGCAGTCCAGTCCCTGATAGCATTAAGGCAGTCTAGGACAGTGGTCCTCAACCTGGGGGGTCGCTAGGTAATTTCTGGGGGACGCCAGATAGTTGTGTGAAAAAAAGAAGAAATAATAATCTATTTTTTCATTTTACTCGATTAAATTAAGTGTATGTATGAGTCAAAGTGCACCTGCAATCTAGAGTTTAGATTGGACACACATGCGGCACGCACACACACACGCAAACAAAATAATTTTGGCGCACTGTGCCACAATTGCTGTAGCTGATTCAGTAACCTCGTCAGCCATGATCACAGACAATGTAGATGAGTAGCTATCTAGGTGTAATGTTTTCACTATAACATCACAGCACAGATATCGACTAATTTGAATTGCCGTCAATTTGGTTGTACGTCACTCTGAAAACCAGGAAATGACCTCCCCCTGGCTGGAAACGGCTGTAGTTTTCCAAATTCTAAAATTCTAATTCTAAAAATGAACCCCTACGCAATAGGGGGTCATTTTTCCGACTTGTTTTACATTCTACTGTTTGATTGTGAAACGATACATGACAATACTTTATGTAAAATATAACATTGGTATGTGATGAAAAACATATAAAGTTGAAAATTGGTGAACTACTCCTTTAAGTTAGATCAACATAACTTAATTACGTGTACCATGCATTTAAATTATGTTGGTTTATTAATAATTTTTTTGAGCATGGGACACGTGGTTTATGTAGGGCCAACTGAAATGTTTCAAGTAACTAAACTAAGATAAGTGCATTTGGTTTCCTTAAAACCTTTGAGTTAGGGCACCAAATGGTTGAATAGACGTGGGTCTTTGTTGTAAACCACATTTCTGTCTTTATCTTCTTTTTCTTTATTCATTATTTGTACATTTTTTATGCAATTTTTATATTTATTTAAAAATTTTTGGACGGGGAAAAAAAATTCTAAGCTTGATTTAGGAAAATCCCTGTCACCGCACAAACTGTAGCATTTGTACTGATTCCCGATTAAATTTTTTTGTATCTAGTGTAAAAATCGTATAATAGGCTGACAAGCAAACATTATGCTACATTCTTGTTTTGTTGATCACAAAAATAAATGTGTGTATAATATCTCTGTCCCAATGCCAATGGTATTCAGTAAATACAGGGTATGAACTAGGGATGGGCATTTTAGGCCATATCACTATTCGAATATTCTATCAAAAATATTTTGGTTAATCGACTAACTGAAATAAAAAGATTATATGAAAAAAAAAAAAAAAGTATTTGTAATGTAGCCAGAAAGGATTCCGTGATCTGGCCTTCACTAAATAAACATATTCCTTTTCCAATTTCTGAACATTTCTTATTCTGACACATTTGGACAGATTTTCTTAGATCTCTGAGCGGAGAGTCGGCGCTATGAAGCGCATGTGTTTGTATCGGTGATTCAGCGCACTAGCGCCTTCTGGTGTACACGTTATTAACAGTATGTACTCAAAATTGCTAGTGAATAATATTTAAATTAATTTTGGCAAAAATTTAAATAACTGCAGCTATATTCGAATAGCCACATCATTTCGACTAATCGAATATTCGAATAACCGTGCCCATCCCTAGTATGAACCCCGTTATTTAAATGGTTACATTACTTTCGATAAATTATAGTAGTACACCAATGGCAATGTTCTTGTCAATGCAAATAACAGGTTAGCCCTAATCACATTCAGCATGCTACAACAACTTCTCTCAACCCGCATTGTCTTCTGTCTGCTTGTCTTCTCAAAAAAACGTTTGCCTCTTTTTTAATAAATTGAATTTTCTTGGATTGTCATCCATTTAAAATGATCAAAAGCCTCCTGGTTTTAGAGTACTTTAGTGTGTTTTTTCAATAGTATTCTATTTTACTGACCAGAAATGTTGACATGTAATCTTTGAACTCTTCCTAAACACGTGAATTGTCCATCTGAACCATCTTTATCATCCCTGCATCACCCCTCAGTTTTCCACTCCACCTAGCATTACCCCTTGTATATCACTTTATTTTGCTGAAGAGCACATTTCTAATGGTAGGCCTAATTTCTAACAGTGGCAGATTTGGGGGATAAGGGATGCCATGTCAGCACGGTGTCTCAGTGGATAGCACAGTTGCCTCACAGCAAGAAGGTCCTGGGTTCAAACCCCACCTCACCCAAGGGCCTTTCTGTGTGGAGTTTGCATGTTCTCCCTGTGTTTGTGTAGGTTTCCTCCCACCATCAAAAAACATGCTGCACTCTCCTACCAGTGCCCTGACCAGTCACTGCCAATTCAACTGGCGTCGGTCTGTGTGTCCTGTGTGTAAGCAAGTCTGGCGCAAATTGGCTGCCGTGGTATCACTCAGATTGAGTGCTGTGTTTGATAGCTGTCGGTCCATTCGTTGTTCGTTCTGTGTAATTAATTGCCGACTAATTTGTGTAAAGCGCTTTGAGTCTCGAGAAAAGCACTAAATAAAATGAATTATTATGATGACTAAAACATTTAACAACTTCAATCTACAATTGTATTAGGCTACCCTTTGTCTTTGTAAATAATGGATCTTTCTCAAGTACTGGAGTTGTATTTCACAATTTATTTGCACCAAAATCTACATCCTTTCGGTTGCAACCCTTGTTTTTGCTATGCTCTGAATGTGTTACAAAAATAAGTCGTTACCTTGCAAGCCTTCAAATGTTTAAAAAACAAATGAAATACTTACTTGCTTGAAAACATTTATTTTCAAAATATGGAAAAAATACACATCTTTAAAAAAGCGAGGTCTGTAACAAGAAAGAAATATCATAATGGTGACACATCAGGATGTCTGCAAACAGCCCCACGGTGTAAAAAATAATACTTATTTAATAACATTTTTATTTGAAATTCCATTAACTATATGAACAGAGAAACAAAATGAAAACAATCATAAAATTAAACCGCTAAAACATTGTTGGCAACATTTACTGAATGCTATTGTTGAAAAGAAGGATAATCACCAAAAAAACGAATAATTGTATGAATTTACAATGAAGTTACAAAGCAAAAAAATATAAAATAAAGCTTTTACAGGGATCTGCTCTTTTATTTATTTTCCCATTCAACTACTGTAAAAACATATTAGCTCTAGTAGGTTTTAAAATGTTTAAGCCTATTGCACCCTTTTCTTATCCTATTCCAAACTACTTAGACCTGTAGTAAGCTACCATCACTTCTGGCTTTTTATGTGCAATGATGTCTAATGTAGTTTATACGATTGTGAAACAAAGGTACAGTAAATGTAAAAGCTTTAGATCCCTTGTTTTATAAGGTTAGGCAAAATTATTTAAGGGGTCACAATTAGAAGCAGTTCATAGAAGGCCTAGACGGGTTCCCGGACTGTAATTTGAACCTCTGTGCTTTCTTCTGTATATTCTACTTCACGTGCCATGGTATTTTCAAACAAAGACTACACGGACAATAAAAACGTTTTAAGAAACTTGGTAGATATGTCACGTGTTAATTCAAGTCAGCATTCTATCAATTAATCAATGAAGTCCCCACGGAACATAAATTAAAGAGCAAATAATTAAAATGTTTATCATAAAACACAGGACTACATATAACTGTTGTGCTAAATAATATTCACACAAGTTATACAAAAATATAAATTTAACCAAGAATGCAAGTATTGCATTAGAAGGAACTCATTTACATTTTTAAAGAATATATATCACATAAACATGTTGGCAAAGGGTCTTGGGCAGACCACAACAAAGAAAAAATTCAGCAATACAAAACCTGTCGGTCAGTCACAAAGTTTTAACATATAGTCACATAGGTTCCCAAACGGCATCTATCCAATGTTAAAAGGATTGGAGCAGCACTTTATATGAAAAACGTTTTAGGTAGTGAGTCCTCTGAGAAGAATGGCCAATACATATTTAAGTGTCACCCTTTTTACTATAATATTTTTTTCATATCTGGCCACAGAGCAGTATGGAATTACTGGATGGTTATGTTATCTGTTCTGCTTTGAGGACTTTAAGATGACTGCTTTAGGAACTTTGAGAACTTTGTACACGTTGTTTTCAAAGACAGTGGTGAAGTGTGGGCGGGAATCCCTTGACATGATTCTACAGAGGGGGACTTCACCAGCATTGAATGGGTCCTCCACATCCCAGATCTCAGGCATACTGCAGCCAGGCCTGCAGTAAAAATAAATGAAAGATAGTGAAAAAAGTACAACTCAAACAGTAAGCTCAATAAACCTAATACAATACAATTCATGGATTAAAAAAACAAAAACAAACATACTACAAAGAGAGTAGTGAGCAAGGGTCAAATGTCCACACCTTAGAAATAAATAGCCTAACTAACACTTAACCCTACATACTGTAGCATGTCTTGCTCTACCATAAAACAATAAATGCATGTATGGTAAACTATCAAAACCATCTGGTTGGTAACAAAAAGTAAAAAAAAAAAAGTCCACATAAGGGAATCAATAACTGTTACATTTGAACAATGGCCAAAAAACACTACTTCATTGCAGCGGCGGCACAAGGGTTGGTGTCACCCGGTGCGGTGACTCAGTGTTTTTATACCATCTCTTCTGCCCTCACCACACGTTTACGTGCATGGCTACGCAGAGTTAAACACTCCCAAAACAGTGGCCAAGACAGGAGCTGACTTGATTTTTAATGGAAGTGGTGTCAAACCGAAACAGTACAAAGACATGTGTAAATTCCACATAATGACAATATACTGTGTATATCTCCATGAACATGAAATGAATGCATGAAAATAAACTAATAATTACTAATGAATAATTAAAGAATATTAAATACCGCTGAAATTGAACAAAAATGATTAAAACGTACTTTACCTTAAAGTACTTAAGGTAAGTATTTAAGAACATGTAGCATACAATATCTAACTCAACAAGTAAATATTGTCTAAATTCAATATTCATTGTCTAAATAAAGCTTGCATAACATGCACAATGTATTCCTGAACAAATGCACTTACAGATTATGCCTTCTCAAGGGCGTAAACAAAGAGGATGGAGGTGGACATTAATATGCAGCCTTCTCCAAAGTGGTTTTTCCAACAAAATAGAGTCTTCAAAATAAACTTTATTCAAAGGAAACTTATAAACAGGAAACAGCACACATGTATCCGCCACTAGAGGCCACTACACTGCAGTAATTGCAGGAGACAGAATAATGTGTGTCTAAAATCAGTTGTTGGAGAGGCGAAAAACTCCCCGCCTGGCATCTGTAAGATGTCAGAAATAACTGGAACCAGAAAAAAGAAAGTTAGGTATGGTGCAGTGTAGGTGCATCACTTCAGTGTCCTTTGGCAGAAGGACTACCTCCGAGATAGGTCTGAGGAACAGCCTTGTTGTACCATCCCTGACAATCTTCACTTCAATGTTCCTTACCTTCCCGTCATCGCTGGGAAAGGTTTTAGTAACTAGCCTAACAGGCCAGTGGTTCCACTTGACTTGATTGTCACGCAGCAGGACAACATCCCCTTCCTGCATGTTAGGCTTTTCAATTCTCCATATACGTCGTCCTTGCAGATCACCGCTGTCATCGAACTGACCTGGAGGTAAAGGATGTGTACCGACCTTCTGGGTAAGGAGAGTGGCTGGAGTGAAAATGACTGGGTTCTCTGGATCTGTGGAGACTGAGATTAGTGGCCTGGCGTTAACCATTGCTGTGACCTCCGCCATGAGTCATCAAAACTTCATGTGTCAATTTCGCAGCTCCAAGTTTGAGAAGCATGACATCTAGGATACGGCGTGTGACCCTATCATCCGTTCCCAGCTGCCGCCCATATGCGAGGAGTGTGGAGGGCTAAATTGCCATGTGCGTCCTTGCTCTGTCAGGTAGGTCTCAATGTGATTGTTGTTGCAGCCTTTGGAGTAAATTTGGAGTTCTTTGCAGGCTCCCACAACGTTGGTTCCAAAGTCTAACCTGAACTGCTTCATGGGGCCCCTGATGGCAAGGAAGCGCTTTAGAGCAGTAACCCTCTGAGACCTAGGGTCTTTTATTGCCGTTTTTTATATCTTTATATTTTAACCAATATTGCAGTAATTTCTGGTAGTACACTGAAGTAACACATATCCCCAGATTCAGTACAGTTGAGGCTAATCAAGTGTGACACTCAAACCACATTTTTGGACACTAGAATATGACATAATAACCATAATAAACCAAAAAAACGGCCATTGAATTTCTTCTGTTTTATTAGCAAAACACAGCAAAAAAGCATGAAAGTAAAGTTTTAATTCAGTTATGATGTAGCCACTGGTGTTTGGAATCACACTGAAGTGTCTGGGACCTTATAGATCACTTTCCACTGAACTATTTACATTATAGTGACCATTGTTCATACTCGTTTTTACAGTCAAAATGTTCTACCACCCTGAAAAAGGAAATCTTGTGGTCTGGAGGTCCCTAACTGTGATACTTGGCAGTTTCTGTAAAGTATCTCACATAGGGGGTTCTGAAACTCCTTACACTGCCATAGAGTGTATTTATTGCACAGTTTGCACTTCCTGTGGCCTACTGGTGCCCTATCTGAATGTACGTTGCCTGGAACAGTGGCCACAGGAGTGTGTCCATATTTCCTCTCTGCTGAGGTGTTATCCAGTTGCACCCCACACAGTTCAGTAGTGAGCAGCTAAACAAAGTCCTGATGTGACATGTTGTTCTTGCACATACTTCTTTGTGGAGGATGAATGAATTGGTGAGAGCAATGTCCAGAAAGTGGAAAGACGTTGGCGATTATTGGGCTACAGAACAGGAGCATGAGCAGAGAGGTGCCTGCTGGTCTGTGCTGGAGGGTGCTTGCTGATTTACAGGAATGGCAGGCTTTGATGCACTCTGTTGATCTTCAACACTAACAAAGAAATAAAAATAAAAGAAATGTGTTACAACAATAACAACAGTAATAGCAATTCAGTTACAACATTTGTAATGAAATTAAACTTCATGCAGAGTACCTGAACACAGACCCACTTTTTCAGGCAAGATTTGCATTTTACAACCCACCCCATTCAGCCTAAATTTCACATTCTACCCTCTACACCCGACACCTTTGCAACCTCCCCCAACATTTACACTAGAATCAAGTTACAATGTTGGTTATCACAAAACACCATTGCATATGATAATTCAAACGAAATTGCAAACAAGTACTATTTGGAAAATAGTAACGAATTACCATGGCTGTTTCTTAATGTCATGGACTCTTGTGATGATAGAGATAATAAAATTATGCCAGGTAAGTGTGCTAGGGCGCGCGCCAGTATGCGCACTAGGCTACACTTACTTTCAACACACCATCGGGAAACAATAACAGGCTAATATTCCTTTCAATAAAACATTGGAAATTATTCACGTGCATCCAAATATTATTACAATTTGAAACTACTTACTTGTCCTCAAATGGATCTATTCCTTTTCTAAAATAGTCAACATCTTGGGATTCTTGGCTGGAGCGGCTGTATGAAAACGACGCGCTGTCCTCTCCCTCCTCGCTTTGAAATATCCTCTCAATAGCTTCTTATCGAGTGAGTGTCTCTTCTTCTAGCCATACTTGCTGGTAAAAGTAAAAAATACAGTTGTGTTGCGTCTCTTATCCGCTGTATGATCCAATATGACATGATGCCAATGGAAAGGGTTTATCTTCATTGACATGCAGGCTGTGTCGACTGTCGAATGATTATCGTCGTAATTCTTTGGAGTAAACACTCGTAACTTTAAATCACATGACCTATACTATCTAATGATGTCATAAAACCCCGCGAAAATAACAATAGATCAATAGATTATATAGGTAAGCAAGGAGCAACGCAACCTATGAAGGGCTACGTGCAAAGAATGTTCCCTACATTTGTAGATCTGTGGAAAGGTATGTGAACAATTTACATTGACCAAAATGGTCTTCAATTAAAGCTACAGGCCTCTAGTTTAAAATAAAAATACAAATTGTCTCTAAATCCAATAGTTAGTTTTTTCTTAAGGATTTGGTAGAGGGTGACTGATGAGCGCGCCCGCGCGTCCGTCAGTCTCAGAGGGTTAATGAAACCGGAGGTATCCATCGACTCCAGTACCTCAGTGTGTATTGCTCATGAGCTCATACATGAGAAGCTGACCGCCCACCGCTTGCTGTTCGCTTGACCTCCCTGTGCTCTTAAAGTGACAGAACAAGGGCCGAACACTTTGTTGTCATCGACAGAATGGCTGAAGATCAGTTTGCCTAACTTCCCAGACAGAGGTTTGTGTTCTCCTGTAAAATTATCTTTCACATGATCCGAGGAAGCTAGGGCGTCGGTTTTCTAGGAAGTTGTCATAAAACTGTTCAAAGTAGGCTTGTGGGCTCCCATGAGGCAGACGTCGCCCACAATAACCCATCCTAAGTCAAGCCGTTGGGTGCATTGTGTGGCCCATTACACTGGCTACGAACTTTGTGAGCACGAATTATGTCCCTACCGAGCAACAGGAGGATTTCAGCTAAATGGTCGAGCGGTGGAATTTTGGCAGCCACCATTTTCTGGTGAGGATGGTAGCTTGCAGCCTCTGATGTGGGAATATCTCCCATGTTATTAGGAATGGGGTTGCACTCAATGAGGGTAGGCAGTTGCAGGGGTACTCTGCAGTCAGCTGACTCCACCACAAAACCGCTGGCTCTTCTCCCAGTGGTGTCTGTTGTGCCAGAGCATGTCTTATATATATATATAAGGGTATAAGGGGAAGTGTTCCCGCTGATGCTGAATATGTCGAAGAACGCAGACCTTGCCAGTGATAAGTTGCTCTGGTTGTCTAACGTCACATACATTTTCTTCTTTTCAGGATGACCCTTAGGGTAGACGTTGATCAAAGTTAGCTTAAAACAGGATTTACCTTGGAGACGTTCCCCACAGTTCTCGGTTCAATGTGAAGCGGCTACCTCTGAGACCTCTTAATCTTGCTCCCCGCCATGCTCTACAGCAGGTGTGGTGGACCCCGTTGCTGCCCAGGTGGGTGGACTGGCATGAAGTGCTGAGATGTGACAATTACTGTTGCACTCTGAACAGTGGATGTCAGCTTTACAGTCTTTAGCTTCGTGAGTCGTGGAAATGCTATGAAATGCTCTTTTAGAAAGCCCTTCTGTTCGTCGAGCGGCTTTTCCCTGAAGCTCCTACACTTTCTAAGGGAGTGTGGTTTTTTGAGGGGGGGGCAGTGCTTGTCTGGGTCCTCACAAGACTTGTTTTTAGGGATCTGGGAAGGAAAAGTACCTAACTTCTGTTTGCTGACAGAGATGTTCTCCATTGCTTTGCTGGAGGTCGCTCACTTCTCAAAGATACAGCGCTGGAGGCTTGGAAGGCAAAGCTGGGGTCTGTTCTCATTTCGGCATGATTTTGCACAAACTCGACAAAGAATGAGAAAGGGGGGTATGACTTTTTTTTAAAATATATTTTGAACCTTGGGTTATCCATTGTTCCTGGAGGTTGTGTGGGAGCTTCTCCACAATAGAGAACACCCCTCTAGATGTATCAAGGAAGCTGAGGCCTGGTAAGTGGCCTTCACACTTAGCCGCTTCTACTTCAAGTAGCAGATCTGCAAGTTCCTGCAGCCACTGGAAGTCCCTATTCTGAATAGTCTGAAAGTTTTCCAGCCTTGTAAAAACAGACGCTTTGATGGCTTCTGGAGGGCCATAACTCTTATCTAACCATTGCCACACCTTGTTCAGACAGGCCATAGGACAATTGACATGACCGGCTTGGACTCTTTGGACATGCTGCAGTGACTCCCCGCTGAGCCACTTGGTAAATAAGTATAAGCTCCTCGCTAGGTTTTAAGTTCAAGCCCTCTATGGCATTGCAGAAGCCGGCTTTCCAGGACAGATTATTTTCTGGCTGATGGTCCAAATTCCACATAATGACAAATACTATATTGTCTATATATTACTATATATTTTTTGGACATCATTTAAAAAAAAAATAACTGTCATAACCCTAAGGTCCTTTTCACCACTATTAAATCACTAACATATCCCCCTCCAAGTCCGAGCCTTGAAGGGTCCATTGTAAAATGTGAAGAGTTCTCTACTTTTTTTATCAGTAAGATACAACTCATCAGATCTAACATCTCAGCTCCAATCAATGACCAACATATTACCCTAGCCTGTTCTTTCCAATTGAACTGTTTTCAACCAATCTCTCTTACCTCTCTCAAAGATACTTTCCGTGTGCCCCCTAGATTTTGTTCCTACTCGCCTGATAAAGGAGACTTTTGACACAATTGGTCCCAGCATTCTGGCCATTGTAAATAGCTCTCTGGCCTCCGGCTCTGTCCCATTCTGTTTCAAACACGCCGTGGTCCAGCCCCTATTAAAAAAACCAAACCTGGATTGCAACCTGGATTGCACAGCGCTTAGCAACTACAGACCCATTTCAAAACTGCCTTTCTTATCCAAGATACTAGAAAAGGTAATTCTGTCCCAGTTGGTACCTTATCTAGAACAACATCATATTCTAGATAAATTCCAGTCTCATTTTAGGGGGGCGCATAGCACGGAGTCTGCATTATTGAAAGTGTATAATGACCTGCTCCTCACTGTCGACTCTGGAGATTGTGCCATTTTAGTTCTTCATGACCTCAGTGCTTCTTTTGACACAGTGGATCATACTATTCTTATTGACCGCCTTGAGCATGGGCTTTGCATAAAAGGCACTGCCCTGGACTGGTTTAGCTCATATATTAAAACACAACTTTCTCAGTCAACATAAGCAATTCCTCCTCTCCCCCTACCAACCTACTCTGTGGAGTTCCACAAGGTTCTATTCTGGCCCCTGTCCTCTTCTCCATTTATATCTTGCCTCTAAGTAAGATCATCCAAAAACACAACATTTCCTATCACTTTAACGCTGATGACACTCAGCTCTACCTTCCTCTAAAACCCAAATTTCAGTCCAATTTAAATTCTCTTATAGAATGCCTTCAGGACATTAAATGCTGGATGGCTCAATTTCCTCCAATTAAATGAAAACAAATCGGAAGTTGTTCTCTTTGGCCCCCCTAACTCCATTAACTTAATTACTAGGAGTTTAGGTAATCTTTCCTCCTTTTTAAAACCCCACTCCAAGAACCTTGGAGTGAATTTTGACTCTGCTTTTAAATTTGACAAGCAGATAAATTAAGTGGTAAAATCCAGTTTCTTTCAATTACGGACCCTGAAAAAAATAAAACCTTTCCTTTCACTGAAGGATTTGGAAAAGGTCACCCATGCGCTAATTCTTTCACGTCTGGACTACTGCAACTCCCTGTACACTGGAATCAGCCAGTAATCTTTGTCCCACTTGCAGCTGGTCCAAAACGCTGTGGCCAGGTGTTTGACTGGATCCAAAAAGAAGGACCACATTTCCCCTATCTTGGTCTCTCTTCACTGGCTTCCAGCTCGCTTTAGAATAGATTTCAAGATCCTGCTATTTGTCTACAAAGCATTGAACCAACTTGCCCCCTCTACATCACAGATCTACTTAGACCATACACTACCCCCAGGCCTCTTAGGTCTTCTGAATTGGGACTCCTGGCCATACCACACTCCAAACTAAAGCTCAGAGGTGACCGTGCGTTTGCTGTTACAGCACCTAAATTATGGAACAGCTTTCCCTCTCTTTTCAGATTCGCCCCTTTTGTCGATTCCTTCTCAGCTCAAAAGATATTTCTTTTCATTAGCCTTTGGATCTTAGAGGTTTTCTATGCACTTAGCTTGTATATAGTATGTATGTGTCACAACTGTTTTTTTTGTGTTGTTGTTATGTTTGATATACTGTATCTGTATGTATTGTACAGCACTTTGATCAGCTCTGCCTGTTTTAAACGTGCTCTATTAATCAACATGATTTGATTTGATACTGTGTATATCTCCATGAATATGAAATGAATGCATGAAAAATTTATAAATACTAATGAATAATTAAAGAATATTAAATACCACTGAAATTGACCAAAGATTATCAAAGCGTGTAAGCATTTATGGTAAGTATTTAAGTAACCTGTAGCATACAATATAACTCTGACATATAACTACTTTGTATACTTGTTTGTCTGAGAAAGTTGTGTGTATGGACTGGGTAAGCTGCAAATGAATTGCCCTTTTTGGGATCAATAAAGTTGTCTGAATCTGAATCAATATCTAACTCAACAAGTAAATATACCGTACATCTTAAAGTTGACTAATTGTCTAAATAAAGCTTGCATAACATGCACAATGTATTCCTGAACAAATGCACTTACAGATTATGCCTTCTCAAGGGCGTAAACAAAGAGGATGGAGGTGGACATTAATATGCAGCCTTCTCCAAAGTGTTTTTCCCAACAAAATGGAGTCTTAAAACTAAACTTTATTCAAGGAAACTTATAAACAGGAAACAGCACACATGTGTCCGCCACTAAACTACAGTAATTGCAGGAGACAGAATAGTGTGTGTCTAAAAGGGTGCGCATCAGTTGTAGGAGAAACAAAACACTATCCAATAACTATACTATACTGAGCTATCAAAGGAAGTTGAGATAAACATTACATATTATCCATCTATCTCTTTTAGTTATCTTGTATGGCTATAACTAAAGTAATTAGATTTACATACAAAGCCCTGTGTGACGAAGAGAGAGCTGAGCCAGAAGGCAAAGCGGATGACGATGATGATGATGATGACAAAACCCTGTTTGACATTGCTCTGCCCTTACAGATTGTTAGCTCAAGTTAGCGCACCCGGTTACTGTTTTCGAGGTAGCGTGTTCGTGGCTCGCCTGCAACAGTATATTTTCGATTTTTTTGGACCTAATTTTTTTGGTACATTCATTGCAATACTTGTTTTCTTGCTACTTTACATAAACAAACAGGGTGCTGCAGCCAGCATGTACTTGGTGCAAGTGATATCTTGCTTTTAAAAAAGACAAAGCTAAAAAGAATCAACAAAAATAATGCAGTGCATGCAGACAAATCCACATAAGGCTCAGAAAGCAAATTTGAATAGTTTTAGCCTTGTAGGTTCTGTGTATTAATATAGACAGTACATGACAGCAAAAATTTTGTTGTTATAACTACAGGGATATTTTTTATAAAAATTAATGCTGCAAGCAGCATTTCACGGGTCCTAGCCAAATGGCAAGGCGTACAAGTAAAACAAAGGTTTTTGATGCATGTTTAAGAAATGTTTTTTAATTTTCCAAATCTAACATCAGCTTAACATATTTCAGAGCCAGCAAAAGAGACAATGCACATTGCTGACTATTTTGGCATTTTTACAACCAAGAAAGTTATATATTTGTCATTTATAGCGCCCCCTTAAGGCAGATGTGAAATAGGCTTTGCAAATATGATCAATGCAGCCTCTAGAGGCATTGTATTAAGTTTCATAAGGATCAGACTTCGTTTGACAATGTTATTAACGTTCATATGATAATAAGGCCCATAAGGCCAACCATTGGTCAAATCACAATCTACTTTTAATAGTTGACTTAGCTTCTGACCTACAGCATATTTATAAAATTTCATGCAATTTGGTCATGCAAATTGAGATATAAGAATTTGGCATTTATATAGCGCCATTATTTAGCATTTACATTGGCAAATGTGCAAATGGCTTCGCATGCATGATCAATGATGCCTCTAGAGGCAGTGTATCATGTTTCATGAGGTTTGGACAGAGTGTCACGGAGTTATAGTCATGCATGTGATAAGCCACACCCCCTTCGAACTTCATTGGCTTATAGCTATCACGTGCTTTGGCCGGTAGGTCTGGTTTATACAACATTTGAATATCATGGTCTATGGATGCTACATACCAAGTTTGGTACAGATTGGAAAAACCGATCAAAAGTTCTATTCATTTAAGTGTTTTTCACAAAATTCAAAATGGCGGAAAATCTATCCTGACGGACTTCAGGGGTCCAGAGGCTTTTTTGTTCCCCATGTGGAGATGGACCTATGACCCAAATTTGGTGACTCTATGTCATATGGTGTATGAGATATGGCCTTTCAAAGTGTGACATTTTGTGTCACTTGTTATAGCGCCACCATCAGGCCAGTTTGGGTCATCTTTGGTTTGGGAGTAGCGGTTACCGGTACTGACCCGTGTGCAAAGTTTCAAGTTTGTAGCGTATAGCATCTCACAGGAATTTGCGCCAACGGAGGAAAACATTAA
>JAPMUY010001938.1:0-2500 GCA_026901105.3 Galaxias olidus
TTTGCACAGCACTATATATATATATATATATATATATATATATATATATATATATATATATATGTATAGATAGATAGATAGATGACATGTCGGTAGTATATAGGGTTAGGGTATATATATATATATATATATATATATATATATATATATATTTATATATATATATACATGATATGTCGGTGGTATATAAGGTTAGGGTTATATATATATATATATATATATATATAGATGATGTGTCGGTAGTATATAGGGTTAGGGTTAGGGTATATATATATATATATATATATATATGGCTGATATGTTGGTAGCATAGGGGTGTGTGGGTACAGAGTGGCACTGAGTATGGGGTTTGTGTACGGGCCTCCTTCAACACCGTTCTAACCCAGAACCAGGAACACATGGTTCTGATGAGACCCGGGTTCCTACTGACACGTGCAGCACAGGTGGTGGTGTGATCGCTAGCAGGCCTTTGCTCATCCTCTCTTATCTCCTCCCATAGAAACAAACTGGCAAACAAACTCATCCAGATCATGGGTTGCCAGGTTTGATGGACAGTTTCCAGACAAATCACACTGTAGAAAAAAAAAAGTGTACCATAGGTTCTTTTAAAGATTCAAATCCCAAACCAACCTCTCCCCAATAAAAACAACATCTCCACCAGATTGTGTCAATTAAAAACCTTTTATCATGTAATTAGGAAGAACCCTATTGGGGCCGCCCAACCTGGCAGCTCCAAATATGCCCTGTACCTGTTTGTACAAGGCTGATTGATTGCATTTGTGTATTTGTTTTTGTGTAGGTCTAAGTGTGTCTATGTGTGTGTGTGTGTATGATTTGTGAGTAACAGGTAGAAATGAATAACTTACATGTTCCACACAGTTCAGTTAATCCTTTAATGACATGAGGGCTGACTATGATTTATACTTGGGCGGCGTGCCTATGGTTTGGGAGCATTGTGTTGTTTGATTGAGATGAATCAGTCCAGATGTATTCGTACATTCACAAACAGTATGTCCCGTTTGACATTATAGGATCAGATTGTAGGCCCTTTATGTGTTGATCCAGATCATCCCTGACCACATAGGCACACATTCAGCTTCTATACAAAGTCTGGCTCGGCTCGGCCTGGCTCTGCTCAGTTAGGTACAGCACATTTCAGTTCAGTTCATTTGAATTGAGTTAACTTCGTATCATTTTCATCCCAGTTAACAGGACTTCATATTCAGCAAGATTTATTGTGTTGTTTATTTCAGTGTTCAATATTTTCTTAATAAGATATCGTATATTTTTTATTGTAATACAATTTACAGTGGTGAAGAGAGAAAACAAAGTATTTTAAAGTAGCTCGAAGGATTGGTAATGGGTGATTGTTAGTATTTTGATGATTTTGACAGTTTAATTATAGAGATATGAAGAATATGTGACTGACATGCAAAGTATCAGTTACGCACGCAGACTGACAGACTTGATCATTACCCATATAAACTATCAGCCGTCTACAAAGCTTTAAGGTTGTATGCCAGCTCATCAGCAGATATGAACAAGACAAACCCACCTGCTTCCTCCCCATCCCAGCCAAGTCCAGTCAAGTCCAGTTCATCCTGTCAAGTCCAGTCTAGTCTAGTTCATCCAGTCCAGTCCAGTTAAGTCTAGTCCAGTCCAGTTCATCCAGTCCAGTCCAGTCAAGTCCAGTTCATCCAGTCAAGTCCAGTCTAGTCCAGTTCATCCAGTCCAGTCCAGTTAAGTCCAGTCCAGTCCAGTTCATCCAGTCCAGTCCAGTTAAGTCCAGTCCAGTCCAGTTCATCCAGTCCAGTCCAGTCAAGTCCAGTTCATCCAGTCAAGTCCAGTCCAGTCTAATTCATCCAGTCCAGTCCAGTCCAGTTCATTCAGTCCAGTCCAGTTAAGTCCAGTCCAGACCAGTTCATCCAGTCCAGTCAAGTCCAGTGCATCCCAGATCTAACAAACTCTTCCAATCCTCTGATCCACCACCCAGTCATAAATATTATCATTCATGAACGTCAGTGACGGTGATGCAGAGAGAAATACACAGCCTGCAGTACTGCAGCCAACACAGAGTGAGACCGCAGAGGAGACAACAAGTTACATGTAGCTGGCGGCGTCACACACACACGTTACATGTACCTGGTGGCCTCAGACACACACGTTGCATGTAGCTGGTAGCGTCACACACACACGTTACATGTACCTGGCGGCGTCACACACACACGTTACATGTAGCTGGTGGCGTCAGACGTACACGTTACATGTAGCTGGTGGCGTCACACACACATGTTACATGTATGTCATAACATTACACACACACGTTAGATGTAGCTGGTGGAGGTGAAGAGAGGCAGCGTTACTGAGCTGGTGGAAGAGATACACATGATATGTCATAACGACTTGAAGAGAGCAGCGACTGAGAGGTGAAGAGAGGCAGCGACTGAGAGGTGAAGAGAGGCAGCGACTGAGAGGTGAAGAGAGGCAGCGACTGAGAGGT
>JAPMUY010001938.1:15000-17500 GCA_026901105.3 Galaxias olidus
ACCTCTCCTTCTTCTCCCTCTCCCACCTCTACCTCCTCTTCCTCCCCCTTTCCTTCCTCCCCCTCTCTCTCCTCTACCTCTCTTTCCACCCTCTGACTGCTCCCCACATTCCTCTGAGCTCCTCAGATCTCAAACAGGGTCAGTGTGCATGCCTGGGCTTGCCCTGGTTACCTCCTGCATGGCTGATGGTGTGTGTCTGTATGTTTGGTAGCGTGTGTGTGTGTGTGTGTGTGGTAGCGTGTGTGTCTGTGTGTGTGTATATGTGTGGTAGTGTGTGTGTTAGTGTGTGTGTGTGTGTGTGTGTGTGTGTGTGTGTGTGTGTGTGTGTGTGTGTGTGTGTGTGTGTGTGTGTGTGTGTGTGTGTGTGTGTGTGTGTGTGTGTGTGTGTGTGTGTGTGGTAGCCTGGTTGTTAGTGTGTGTGTACACGCTAGTTGCCTGTAGGTCTGGGAGGAAAAGACAGGCTGTTCTGTGCTCTCCTAACTTCACACCCCCTGAGCCAGTGAATGACTACACCCAGCCAAGCAGCCAGTCAATCAGGCAGCCAACCCAGTCAGTCAGACAGTCAGCCAACCCAACCAGTCAGCCAACCAACCAGCCAGTCAACCAGCCAGCCAGTCAGCCAAACAGTTAGCAAACCAGTCAACCAGCCAGTCAGCCAGCCAGCCAGCCAGCTAGTCGACCAGCCAGCTAGCCAGCCATTCAGTCAACCAGCCACAGCCGAACAGTCAGCTAGTCAGTCAGCCGAACAGTCAGCTAGTCAGCTAGACATCCAGCCAGTCAGCCAACCAGCCAGCCAACTAGGCAGTCAGCCAACCAGTCAGTCAGCCAAACAGCCAGCTATTCAACCAGCCAGCTAGCCAGCCAACCAGTCAACCAGCCAGTCAGCTGAACAGTCAGCTAGTCAGTCAGCCGAACAGTCAGCTAGACATCCAGCCAGTCAGCCAGTCAGTCAGCCAGCCAGTCAGTCAGCCAAACAGTCAGCTAGCCAGCTAGCCAACCAGGCAGTCAACCAACCCATCAGTCAGGTAGGGGCCAGTGCAGGCCAGAGAGGTCTGGAGCACAACAATTAAAAAGGGCCTCAACACAAGACAGGACGATTATACTGTGTAGAGACGCAAGTAATTTACGACCCAACACCCCTCCTACCCTAGCCTTTCCTCCCCTACCCTACCCTATCCCAGCCTCTCCTCCCCTACCCTACCCTATCCCAGCCTCTCCTCCCCTACCCTACCCTATTCTAGCCTCTCCTCCCCTATCCTGACCTATCCCAGCCTCTCCTCCCCTACCCTACCCTATCCCAGCCTCTCCTCCCCTATCCTACCCTTTCCCAGCCTCTACTCCCCTACCCTGACCAATCCCAGCCTCTCCTCCCCTACCCTACCCTACCCTAGCCTCTCCTCCCCTATCCTCCCCTACCCTATCCTCTCCTAACCTAACCTAAGCTGACCTACCCTATCCTCTCCTAACCTAACCTGACCTACCCGATCCTCTCCTAACCTAACCTGACCTACCCGATCCTCTCCTAACCTAACCTGACCTACCCGATCCTCTCCTAACCTAACCTGACCTGCTGCCCACAGCACAACACACAGCTTTATCCTCTCCTTACACAGTTGATAGGACTCGTTGAGGACAATCATCCGGTCCAGCCATGGAGGAATGCTGTGTGAACGTTTAACAGAAGGTGTGTCTGCTCTGCTCCTTTCTGTTTCTATCCCTGCAGGCAATGTTTACTCTCAGGGTGTGTCTGGTTGCTGGGCGCCTGACGATCTTAGCTTCCACTCATCCGCTTTCAGAATCATCTCCTAACTATCCTCCTCATCCTCATCCCCTCCTGATGATCAGCACCTTGTCTTCCTCCTCATCCTCCTGACTTTTCTTTAACTCAGTCTCCTCTTCCTCCTCCTCTTCCTCCTCCTCCTCCTCCTCCTCTTCCTCCTCCTCCTCCTCCTCCTCACCTACTTCTGATTATCTGCCTGCCTGCCTGCCTGCCTGCCTGCCTGCCTGCCTGTCCATCCATCCATCCATCCATCCATCCATCCATCCATCCATCCATCCATCCATCCATCCATCCATCCATCCATCCATCCATCCATCTATCTATCTATCTATATTTCTCCATCAGTTCTGCAGCTAAAATTTGTTTTCGTAAAGCAGACGACACAGTCATCTAGCTGTAATCCTGCCTGCTTGTCAGTGTGGTCTAAATAAATATTAACCGTTCGGACCGGCACTTTTCGGACCAAGCTAACACTCCGTCTCAAGCTGATCATTAGAGCTTCACCTCAGTGCATTGAAGTCAGTTTTACACTGACTAACCAAACCGTACTGAACTGTGTCACCCTCTGTGACCAGGAACCAAAGCCCGGCGGCTAACTTACTGTAAGCAATAAGATGTCAACAGCACCCTCAGGTGGACGCAACAAGTATGAACATGCAGCTACAAAGACACGGAGAACATTTATAAACGAAGGACAATGCTCTTTATTTTATTTTTTTT